>CM077115.1:601147376-601656059 GCA_039619475.1 Icerya purchasi | reverse complement strand
CCAAGTTTTTCTACATTGTTTATTTACCCTTCGACCTTACAATTCTGCTTCTGTTAACTTATCCTTAAACAGTACAGCTCTTGCTCGTGTTAATTTCTTCTGCTGTTAAACCTCTTCTACTTAAAGGTTAAACTTATCGAAAGCCCTGTCGCCAACTAAATGGTGTAGTGACCCTTACATTCTTATTTCTCTGTATAAGTCCGTCATTCGTTCTAAGTTTAACTACTGTTCGTTCATTTATGCCTCCACCTCCAAGTGCTGACTCTCTAAACTAGATGTAATCCAAAATTCTTGCCTTCGACTCTGTGTCTTGCTGTTCTTAAATCTTTTCCTATTCCAGCACTTCTTGCTGAATCTAATATATCACTCCTGTCTATCCGCAGATCTTATTTAGGCTATCGCTTTCTTGCTAAACGTTTTCCACTCACATCTTCTACATTCATATTTTCAGAAATTGGTGCCTAGGAAAATTTCGATCTATCTCTTATTTCTTTCAGTCTCGGTTCATTTTGACTCTACACAATTTCCTTTAATAGTCTCCCCTACTTTTCCTTTAACTTTAGTAATCTCTGCCATCCTTCCAGAGCATTTATTTTCTCTGCACTTTTAAAATCTCCAACCGTAATTAAATAGGAATTCTACAGCACTATTCTCTTTTTCCTTCTTATGTAAACATTTTCACTGATGGTTCTAAAGGGCCTGCCGGTGTTGGTGTTTTTTTTTTACTCGTTCAGATTATAACTTCTCTGAATTTTTTTATCTTTCTCCTTTCTGACTATTTTACGTTCCGTTTGGTCGGATGTATACACTTCCTTTTTTTTTCCTTCTGCTAATGATCAATTCCTTTTATCTGTCTGTTCAACCTAGTCTTCCTTCCAATCTATGGTTCCTTCTTTTTCCTTCACTTCCACGCTTTGTTGTTGTCTCCATTATGCGTTTGCATTTTAATCATTCCTTGCTTCCTTTCTTCCCCTTTCGCTTCCCATTAGCTTCTTCCCCATGTTGTCCTCACCATTCAAGCGATGCGGTTGTTTTAGGTAACGTGTTTAATCATATCTTTCGGTGGAGTGTATTTACCTAGGCTTCGGCATCCTGCTTCTTATTGTGGCCCCGTTGTATCCTATCTTTATCCCTGCTATTGTTACCTTCGTATTAACGATATCTGATCGGTTCATTATATAACTTTCCGTTTTCATTTCTAATTTCTTCTGGGTGAACATCCCACGAGCCCATTAGTAAAAAAAAAAAAAAAAAAGAAAAAAAGAAAACTACAACACGAAAATAATTTTGGAATTCCAAAAAAAAAAATCTATTTAATTTTTAACAATTTTTTCAACGCAGAAACATAAAATAATAATTTCAGAAGAACTGATACTAAATTCGTTACTTAAAAAAATAAGGAAATAATTATAAAATTTTATATTTGTAAATAACGAAAATAAATAATGTAAATACATAACAAAAGTCCGATATTTTGGTCAATATTTTAAAATTTGCCTAGCGTAAATTTTATTATAAATTAAAAATATATTACGCATATTTGTGTATTTGAATATATGAGATCATCAAGAGGCACAAACATTTTTTTTCGGTCGTGTAATTCCGCTTTGGGGGTAGTGAGGGACAATAATTATATTTTGTTTCTAAATGTTGCCTGTAAAAATAAATGAAGCGCTTATTCCATCTTTCAGCAAAATACCATTTACACCTAATACGGAAAAATGTTTCCCCGTGCAGAACACCAGCAACGTGTGGGATCGTAATCCGAGAACATCAATTTGAATCATCTTCTGTTTGTTGTTGTTGTTGTTGTTATTGGAAGAAACGAATTAATATTATTATCTAATAGGATTTTTCAGATTTATGTTTGATAAATACGGTTGATATACCTTTTAGGTCAATGACGATGAAACCGGTTTGCTGGATGTGTTCGCCAGTTTTCCTACTTCTTTCTTTTTGTCATTTCATTTTCCCTTTCTATGTGCCGCACCGATTGTATCATTATGTTCAGAGCTCTGCTGTAGCGAACGATTAAACACGCACGCGCAGTCTCGTGCAATTGTAGTTTTAAAGGATATGATAATAAAACGTGTTTCGCAATAAGATAAAGTGGAAATAAATAGGTGATAGTTGCATATACTTATTAATATCGCGACGAAAACCGTTATGTCAGCAGTTAGACACCAGTTTTCGAATTTGTTTTAGAAACATAACGAAAATACGCGTTCAACGCACGCTGAAAAATTCTTCAACTGAATAACACACATCGGTCACTCTCTAGGTTAGTAAATGTGTCATTCTTTCTGAACGTTATTATTAAATTTTAAAACATAAACTTGAATTGCCAACTTTTATTTATTTTTATTATTCGTTAGATGAGGGTTTATTACCATTAGCAATAATATCATCAAGTTATTCCAACTCTTTAATATAATTCAGGTTATTTTCGAAATAAAAATAGTACGTGTCTCCTCTATATTCTATAAATGCGTTAAATAAATTTCACACACACTTTTTTTAACATATTTCGTGAAAATGGCTTTTCTAGCAATTTCGGATCTTTTATATATTAAATTTTATGTACGTTTACCGGAATTATTTTAAATATTATATTTAATTTATCCGATTCTTGGTAATAAAAAAAAAAATAAAAATAAATAACGTTATAATTCAACAACTTCGATATCTACGCGTTTAGATTATTCCGAAAAAACAAAAGAAAAAATCGAATAGTATACGACTATAACAATTGGAACAAAAAAAAAAAAACAACTCTACATTAGAAAAAAAAAGTTATAAAGAGGAATCTTTGTACAAGTTCACAACGCGTACTTTGAAGAATTCGTTATTTTCTTAATTTTATCGAATTATCGAAAATCATCATCTTCTTTCAAACAACTTACGCAACACGCACGATTGATCGAATCACATATTCTAAAGTATCACATTTTAAATACCTCCGAAATTTAACGAATATAATTTTATTTCCCAATTGGACGGGTTTTATTTAACGTCGACGTAATCATCTTTAAGCGGCTCATTCGGATTTCATAGCAATAAAATGTTTCATTTTTCAGTTGAATAGCATAGAAAAAATATTATTTTAGCGCCGGTTTATCGTCTAAACCTATAAAAATGAAATAATATATTATTAATTATAGAGCGTAAGTGTTTTCCTACTGTCCCCCCACCCCCCTTTTTTTTTTCAAAACCATATTTCCATTCAATTTCTCATCAAGCTCGCATGGTTGAATTGATTCCCCGATCGATGAATCCTAAAATATTTGAGTTGTTGTGATTATAAATCGCTCTTATTTACTTATCGAACCTCTACACGTCTTACATTGCACAAGCAATACTTCTTCGGAACCTCCTGTAAAGGCCTGAAATAATGTTTGCCAGCCTAATCTCTGTAGGAGGATTCGCTAATGTGTACATCTTAATCACTTTTGACTGGCAGACGATAATTTATTTCAAAAATTTTTTTTTTTTAATTTTTTTTTTTATAAAAACAAAAAAAAATTGAAATGGGAATCCGTTGCACCTTTTATGAATAAATTGCATTAATCTTTATAATGAAAAAAAAAAAACAACACATTCTGGAACAATTATTGCAATTTTTTTTCTTCCAGAAATTTAAAGAGAAAATGAAAGTCTTCTAAATTCTAGTTATGGAATTTTGATGCAGTCAAGAAAACAATTAACCGGCTACCGTAGCGTATTGACCAATAGTGTTTCGTTCGGCTAGAATTGGATTCGAATTCCATTGTCGCACACTGAAAAACTTCCAAAAAATGTCACTTATGCTGAGTTAATGTAAATAGTTGACGCCCCCCCCCAAAAAAAAAGAAAACAATTAGTTGATTTCTGCATAAAGGCTGTAACTCGAAAGAATGCGAAATGTTTTATACTATCTGCTCTCGGAATGTGGGGGGCTATCAACAGCGCATTGTTCACTCCATTGAGCAAATAATCATTATAAGGAAGCCTGTATAATTCGCCGTCTGTTGCCGCTGCAATCTGCCCTGAATATAACACATAGAAATTACCACTGTCCCCGATGATTGAGAATATATCAACATCGGTGCGGGGTCTTTCTATTTTTTAAATTTAAGGATTTTTAACGCGCGATTTCTCAAAAATCTTTTTCTATTACAAGAGAGTAGCGCGCGGTAGCCTAGTGGTTAAGGCGCTTGGCTACCAAACCAGAGGTGTCATAGGTTATCGAAACTTGTCTCATTTCAAATATATCTGGTGGAAAATAAAGGCGGTTGAAAGAAAGGAACTGATAGCCGCGTTAGGCTTAATTCATTATGAAAAGCTTAACTTCACAATCCATAATACCTTATCAAGGACATATGGGACTTACTTTACTTTACTTTATTACGAGGGAAGGGGCTAAAATTTCGCTCTGTATTTTACAATATACATGCAGGGGGAGAGGTCCGCGATCCGAATAAAAGACAGCCGAATCGTAATATGCATAATTTACGGGATACGCTTACAAATTTTGTTTTTTACATAAACTCAAAACTAAAACCGTTTCCGAATACGTCGAAATCGAAACGCGACGGTAGGAGAACGATTCAAAACAGCAGCAGCAGCGGCACCGTTTGAATTTTGAATCTTTCAGCAAAGAAATTCCGAGATTAAAAGGGCCAGCTGTATGGAGAGATAAAAAAAGCGACCAGAGAATTAATTGAACATTTTGATTGCGGCATGAAAATTGAACCTGGTTCTGCCTTTAACGACCACGAAATTGACATTTACAGATTTATTCAAATGTTTAACTTTTATTATTAGATGACGGCGTGTCAATGGAAAAGTAGAGAAAATAAAACTGCGAAACCAGCATTTAGAAAGCCTTTTAGAGATGCTCGGCCGATATTGAACGGACACTAATTTGCAGTTTTATTAATTTTTTTATAATAAATTACTACACGTCACAGCTGAGAGAGAAATAACGTCGCCTATTTAAATTTAACCGTATTACATGAAAATCCTGTAGAGTTATCGAAAGAATTAAGATGGCGTTAATTTTGTTTTATTTTTCAGTACTTAGCACAATGTTGAGGGGGAAAACGATCGCTCTGAGTTTTTTACTTCTATGTTTATTCAATGAATACAGATTGTTCGTTAACGGAGAACATGTAAGTGCACACTTCAATTTTTAAATTGTTTTTTATCGATTTTATTTCGTTATCCTTTACTCGCGGGCTCGTTTTTTTTTTGCTTCTTTTTCTTCTTTCTTTTTGTGTTCAACTAAATCGATAACACATGACGCTTTCGTTCTAACTGATTTAAAAATTACAATAAAAGAGAACGATGAAAAAAGTCTGCAATTTATTTTTAAAAATAACACAGGTGAAAAAAATCGAGATAGTCGTTCATGAAAACAAAAGCGCGATTAATTAATTAACTAATATAATTTTAACGAACTAAATTGTTAGGAAAAGCCCTTTTTTAATATGTTACGTACATCATTATTTTTTAATCAATAAGTATGTTACGTAAAAAAAAAATAATAATATGTATATATATATATATATATATATATAATATATGTGTGTATATGAGTATTCCCGCGATACATCAACTATCGTCTGTTCTAACATAAAAGGAGCCACCGTAAGAATACACCTCAGTGGTTGTAGACTTATCACTCGCACGCGTATCTCATAATAATGAACATCCGGCTTTTCGGAGGATAATTGAAAAAATACAAACGTATACCCACAATAAACACGTGTACACGGATGGAGCAAAAGCAAATACCCCAACAAAAACGATCTCATCGCCCACAGCATGCGCCTATCTAATTTCAGGCGCTGCGCGGCTATATGATATTACCGCTTAATGTTTAAAGCAGAATTATATGGAATTCGCCATGGTTTGGAAGTATACTCGTTGTGTGAATCCAGTAATAAACAATATACAATTATTATAAAATCTCTACTGGATCCCTTCAGTTTACCCAGTCGCCCGCCGTAACAGATTCTTTGGTGTGGAAAATACCGTTTCTTTGGATCCCAGCTCATGTTGGAATTGACGGCCGAGGCAACATTATCCTCCTCTATGCCATGCCCTGCCAGCCCCGAGAAATAGTCTCTTTTCTGTCCAAGAGCGTGAAGAAAGGATTTTTTGATTGCCACAAGAAACCTTTCTAACGTCCATCAAGTTATAATTCTTTGCCCTCCAAGATTGTCGTAGGACATATGTCCATATGTCGCATAATTATATCTCTGAAGCAGTCTCTCCTCCTTCTACATGCACATCTTATAATACAATACAGCAGTTGCTCTCACTGAAGAATACATTATCAAAAACACTGCCACCGACTTTTGAAAACAACGAAGGAATGAATGTACATTTCCACTCACTCAGACCAGGTTAGGTCAGTGTTGACCTACCAATCACCTAATAAACACATCATAATATTCTTTTTCTCAGCGTGACGTAATAGCCACTGCAGTTGTAAGCAGCACGCAAGCATGTAATTATAGACAAAAATAAATAACAATATATGAGTACTCGTGGTCTCGATAACGATTACGTATAATGAAAAAAGCTCACATTTATTCTTGCGATGACCACTACTTACAGTGCAACTAGACGATCATCTTTCGCTAATTTGAATGAAATGTAAAGAATATAAGAGAAGCAGCCGTGTTACACTAGTTTGATATTTCGCTGGAATATACGAAAAATAATGTACATAATATATTAAAAAAGCGATTCTTCAACTTTTCCCAGTTACTTTCGTCGTCCTTTTGGTTATTTTCAAAATTAACTAATTCATCAGTTGTAGAAATAAATTCAAACTTTTTTTACCGTTCTCGCATATCGTACTTTTTAAGAAATAATAATAAAAAAGAATAATTATCAATTAGAACAAAAGTATTTGCGATATAGAAAAAAATATATATATACATATATATACACATATATATATATATATATGTATATATATATACACCCTGTCAAGAAAGTATCGGGAATTGTCAATTTAAATCTCCCGGGTAATAGCTAGGCAGATAATTTTTTTTTTCCAGGTTGGTACAACTGTTTTGTATTATGATGCCTATTTTTAGCGCGATCTGTCAACCAGTGTGTTTACAGCAGCTGTTAAAATCAGTCGACCTTGAAGTGTTTTGTCGAAGTTTTACAATGAGTGAAAATATTGAACAACGTACTTGTGTTAAATTCTGTGTTTCGAACGAAATTTCTTGTGCCGATACACTGAAAATGTTACAGAAGGCTTTTGGTGAATCTGCTTTATCAAAAACGCGGGTTTACGAGTGGTACAGAGCGTTCAAGGATGGTCGGGAGACGGTCGAAGACATGCCTCGCTCTGGACGGCCTTCAACGAGTGTGACCGATGATAACGTCGATAAAATCAAGGAAATCGTTGCTGAAAATTGTCATGTGAGCTTGAGAGAGATGGCTCATGGATTGGGCATGTCACACGAGAGCGTACGTACGATTGTGCACGAAAAATTGGGTATGCAACGCGTTGCGGCTCGGCTTGTTCCGAAAGACCTGAATTTCTTTCAAAAAAAGTACCGAGAACAGGTAGCTGCAGACATGCTGGATCGAGCCAATTTGGATCCTACCTTCTTGGAAAAGATAATTACTGGTGACGAGACATGGGTGTACGAGTACGACACGCTTACGAACCAGCAATCGCCCGAATGGCGGCCAATTGGCGCGCCAAAGCCGAAAAAACCTCGCCAAAGCCGATCGAAAGTGAAGATCATGTTGATTGTTTTCTTCGATATTCGAGGCGTGGTACACTATGAATATGTGCCAGCCGGACAGACAGTCACCAAAGAGTTTTACTTAAGTGTTTTGAGATGTTTGAGAGAGGCTATCCGTCGTAAACGTAACGATTTGTGGGTCGACAATTCTTGGATTCTCCATCACGATAATGCGCCCTCTCACAAAGCCATAATTGTGAATGAGTTTTTGGCCAAACACTCGGTAAATATCATCGAACAACCGCCGTATTCACCAGATTTAGCACCCTGCGACTTCTTCCTATTCTCAAAACTCAAATTTCCGCTACGGGGAATGCGCTTCGAATCGATTGATGACATCAAGACGAATGCGACGCGAGAGCTAAAGGCCACCCCGGAAACCGCCTATCAGAAGTGCTTTGCCGAGTGGAAAAAGCGTTGGCATATGTGCATCGCTTCGAATGGATGTTATTTTGAAGGTGACAAAATAAATTTGGATGAAAATTAAAAATTGTTCGTTTTATTTAACAATTCCCGATACTTTCTTGACAGGGTGTATATATATATATATAATTATATATACGGAGAGAAAATTAAAATTCTATCGACAATTCGCAACGATGCGTGAATTAATATGTTCCGTATTTATACATGATGGCTTTCCTCAGATTCAGTCCGATATTGCTGATGAATCAAAGTGTATTCATGGATTTCACAAACATTTGAAAATACAATACGCGCGTAATACGAAAGTTACACAATTGAATAAATCGCGTATCTTTCAATTTTGAAAATGTATTTTTAGTTGACGTAATATTTCGAAATCGACATATAAATATATCGTGAACAAATTTATTTCATCGAGGCATTTCAATTTTTTATTTGACATGGTAAATAAGCGGGCTGTTAAATTTAATTTTTATCAAACCCCGCAAGTCTGATCGCTAACACGAACGCCGTATACCATCATTTTCTAAAATAATCGATATTTCTAGACCTTCAAACCTCCTTACTAATTCGTGAATTTGATCAAAATCATTAAAACCATTTCAATTAATTAAATATTAACGTCTTAACCGAGCTTTCCTCGGATCTTGAAAAATTAATCTATGGATTAATAAGTTTCATGAATAGTCAAATATTGAACAGTAATATACGTATAGCACGAAAACCACGTTTTTGTTGACATTGGGTTATTATCTGTTTTTATGTCGAAGCATTCTCACGTTGCCAAAAATAAAAACCAATTCGAAATTCATGAGCCAGAAATAATATCACAAATTTGCACACAAATCCATAGCGACGTGTCCGGCATATATCTATTTCCAGTTATTATAGTAAATGAATTTATTTTTTTTTACTCCATAATGTAAATAAGCGAATTATTTACTTTCTTTAATAAACCTCAAAAATACAATGATCACACTTAAACGTTAGTTGCCTTCCCATTTTAATTCATTTCGTCGAATTTTCCCGACGATAAGACCTCGTCGACCAATCGATTTATCTAGATTCCTAAAAATCCCGAATTCGTGAATTCCATCGGAATCGTTATAGCCGTTTCCGGAAATATACATATACGAATATATATACGCGAGTAAACAATTTTCGCTCTTATTATAATATACATAATTTTAATAAAAATGTAAACTAACGGAAATTATCCGTTCTTACATTTCGGTCGCCAAGACTGGCACTTTGCTCTTAATCAAATTCCCATCTTAGTAGCCCTTATCTCTGGTCGACCGAGTTACTTTTTCGTCCCATATAATTTTCAGTAATAATTATTATACTTTTCCTTTAATTATTTTGATCTCTTACACCTTCCTAAAGTATATTATCTTTCTAACTTTTCCAGGTTTCTGCCCCAGGCGCGGTTATTAAACAGAAATTTCACAGTACTACTAGTTTTCATTTTGCTTCTTATGTACTCACCTTCACTGATGGCTCTGTCTGGTGGTGTCGGAGCTTCCTTTATTAATTTTTCCGAATAATCCTTTCGTCTTCCGCCTATCTGTTCTATTTTCACAAATGTGTGAATGACCCCATATCTTACGTACGATTATTTATATTTCCCCTAATCGTAACCTCTCCGACTATCTGATAATTTTCGACTCTCAATCAGTTAGCTTTTTTTCCTTCCTGTTCCGACACTTCATCATTCTTCGTATACCATTTGTCATTCACAATTTTTCCTTTCATCACTCTATTCACGTTAATTTTCTGCGCGTTCCTGGTGTCATAAAAGCATCGAGAATAACGAAATGGTGAACGCTTCGGCTCATTCGTTTCCGCTTTTACTTTAAGAAAATTACAGATGTGCTCATCTATTATCCTTAAGTAAGAAATTTCAAATTTTTGTCGAATATATGCCCTTCCTTCTTTACCCATAATAATAATAATAATAATAATAATAATAATAATAATAATCGTTTCTTCTGCCTCTCAATTCAACCTAATCTTCTCTTTATTTACTCCTCATAAAGTTAAGGCTTCCTGCTTCTTATTGTGCTTCCTATATCCTGTCCTTTCCCTTTCAGTCTGTTGTCGCTGCCAGCAGTTCCTTTATTTCAGCTATTTTCGATCGAATTAAGTTCCGATTTGTTTTTTCTCTTTTTCCTATCATTTCTGAGTGGAAGTCCCTGGTTGACGAGCCCGGAAAAAGAAACAAAAAACTCAAATAATCGATTGGCAATTGCATACGAAAGTCCCAGATGTAGGACAATTAGAAGATACTTATTGGTCAGGCAAAAAATAAAATTGAGAAAATTCTGAACATAAAGATTGAATAGAAACGACACATGTTAAGGGAAAACCAAAAGATTGCTGCTCGAGATTATCTTTTTCAGATATAACGTAAAATTTTATTTTGTTTTTTTCGTTTTTACGCCAGCGGCATTGACCCAACAACAGGAAAAGCTAAGCTAAAAAAGCTAAATAGCTGGGCGGTCCGAAATGGACGCAACAAAGGACAGCAGTGCAGGAACCACAGAAGATGAAGGAAAGAAAAGCATAAAGGAAGCGTTATAGAGCATAGTAGGGAGACCTAATGGCAAGAGCTGACTGTATAACAGGGAGCGTTCGTTACGAAGAGCAGGACACTCGATAAAAATGTGATCAGCATCACATGTACGAGGAGGATCACAATCGTGAAGAGAATAATAAGGAGATGGCAACAGAGCAAATCGAAAGCGGGAATAGAGAAGTAGAGAATGATTGATCCGGAGACGAATTAGGGAGACAATAGAAGAGCGACGACCGAAAGGAATAGAATAGAACCAAGACAGGGGAATCGGTTGAATAAAACAGTAATGCGAATGATGATTAGAAAATAGGGAGGGATAAATATCCTGCCAAAGTCTGGCGTGATTGGATAAAGAAAGGATATGTGAAGAAGGGAAATAGTTGAGGAATAAATCAAGACGACCAGCAGAACGAGCCAAAGAATCGGCTGCATCATTGCCGTCAATTCCGGAATGACTGGGGATCTATAAAAAATCAATAAGAATAGAGCGGGATGACTGCAGAGTAGAAGTAAGAGAACGAATTGAGAAATTTTAACACGAACGGAGGTTTCTGTTTTAATTTAGTTTATATTTTATACTAGCTGACCCAACAGACACTGTCCTATCCGAATTTCAATAAATTTGTTCGTGATCATTTTGCGAATTTCTGAAAAGCTATTGAAAATATGTAAATAAAGTAAAAATGAGAAAAAAGTGAATTTCTGAGTAATCGTTATATCTATTAAGTGGTCGTGTATATTCAATTTGAGGAGGAGCGCATTTAGAAGTACGCCAATGGAAAATTTTACATGCGAGATGAATTCTATCGGCTTACACCACCGAAATACTGGAAATGTGCGATGTGCCTGCAAACGTGATCGACTTGGAATAATGCAGTTTTGTTACAAAATTTAAGTCACAATTTAATTAATTCAGAGAATTTCACGTCAACCAAATGATTCATTTTTTTCCATTTAATTTGAAATCGCAATGAATTTCAAGGTGTTTTTTGTTTACATTTCCATTTCGGTTGCAAGATCGGTGCTTAACTAAACAAAGAAATGCTTTGTTTCGGTTGCTTTGCTGCACCATTGCGTTCATTACAATGCTTTATGATACACGGATTATTCACAATTCGAACAATCAACTACAAAACGACATTCGCGCGCGTGTAGTGAAATAAATTAGAATAGAAATAAAATAACTATATTTGTTGGACAGATCGCGAAACAACCCAAAAGTAAAAAAACAAATGTAATTTTATTTTAATTTATGCTGGAATTTCCAGATTTTTCTACAGGTCTTCCAGATTTATTTTTTTTTCAAGTGGAAACATTCGATTGAGTTATTATAACCAACAAAACCAAAAAAGAACCAAATATGTGTGTCATTTCTAACGTCAGTTATGATCGAGTGTACATACAAAAATTGTGATTTTTGCAGTTTGTCCGAATTTTCGGGTTCTCCTTTGTAATTGTCTCGAAATTTTTCTTTTCCTGAAAACTATTCCAGGATCATAGCACGGACAAAACAAAAAAAAAAAAAAAATCGAATCTCGAGTTATTGAGTTATGAGTTTATACAAAAATCCCATAGAAAAATTTTTTTTTACCAAAGTTTCCAATTTTCCAGACAACTTTTTCAATTTTTCTTTCTCTAAAAACCTTACTCGGACTATAACGAACATTTAAAAAGAAAAAGAAAAATCAACCAAATCGGTCCGCCATTCTCAAGTGATACACGCTTACGAACGAACAACATTTAATTTTGCATTTATTTAGATTATATCGGAAATTTATCGGGATAAAAGTTGTGTTCATATTTGTAATCTAAATAAGAATGCAACCTTGAACAACGTAATTTCGCTGGTTTTTGATAAAACTCCATCTTAGGTTAATTTTTTTTCGTACAATTAAAAGTAACTGATAAAATTAATTAATTTAGAACGGCTCGGTAAAGACTTTATATACGTATTCCAATATCCGACGAATTTACATAATCGCGAGATACTAACAGTAAAAACTAGTCGTATAATAACTAATATACGAGCATATTAACGTACATCAAGAAACACAGATCCTTTATTTATAAACTAACTTTCACTAATTGACTGGTTTTTCGAATCAATGTATGTCTTTGTGTATACATACATATATATATATATATATATATATATATATATATATATATATATATATATATATATATATATGTACAAGCATAAATTGGATGATTAATATTTATCAGTCAGCTATTCAATTTATCTAAGTCATACTGTTACTACTGTAAAAATATATTCATAATTTTAGAACCTCGAACAATCATGGAGCGGTTAAAAAAAGGAAATTCACGGAAAAACTAAACACTGTGTAAATTTATTCCCCACAAACGATTATTGTAATATAGGAAAATACTATTTTATTTATGGAGCGATCGGTGCGAGAGTAAATTAAATTATTTGCAAATAACACTATCCTGCAGACAGGCCCGTGCCCAGAATTTTGGAAAGGGAGGAGTTTTGAAAATTTTCTTCGCATATTTATTTTATAAATAAAAATACATTTTTCACTTATTAATAATTTCCATCATTTTGATTTATATGTATTAATAATTTAAATAAACGAATTACTGTATAAACATTAATAAAAATTACATATGTGTTATTGATTATACTCGTAACAAAAAATTTTGCATAAAATATTAATGAAGTACCTAAGCTATTTCAGTTCTCATGGGGGGGGGGGTTAACCCCCAAAACCCACCCCGTGGACACGGCCTTGCCTGCAGACTAAAAGTAGTCAAAAATGCGCGTGGGGAAGCGATTAGTTCTTTGTTGGTCTTGGTTAATTTACGAACTCTGAAAATAAATACAGTCATATTCCATCAAGAGCTTATGTGGAATAGAGCTAGAGTGAACTTTGCCATCGATAAACGAAATTGCTGGTTTTATTTAAACAACCGAAATATAATAATTTTAAAACACTTTAATAATGACTGCAATGAACTGTGGTAACAAACACGAAGTAGATTATTAAAAATTATAAAGTGCCTATGAAATTAGGATACTGGAAAAAAGGAAAAAAATCCGTCAATGAAGTATCAAATGAGTGAAAAAACCGGTAAGATTTTTAAAATACGTGTTAACCCCAAAAATAGACGAAAAATTAGATTAAATCGAATAATGATATTAAATTTTGATAATAAAATAAATTATAGCAGTGCAGAGCAATTTTTACCTTTACAGTAATCCAGCTTGCGGTAAAAAAAATAATAAGCTAGCTATACGGTAGACAGCAGTCTGTGTTATTTGCGTATCGAATTTGGCTCGTTTCTCGCTATTAAAAGTATCGAAAATTACCATGAAACAATAATCACCAAACTTAGAATTGGACATACGAAACTCACCTATAATTACCTCTTCCTAAAAATCCATAAACCCCCTTGTCAGTTATGCAACTTCCCCATCACAGTCAAACACCTTCTTTACGAATGCCCTAACATTAATCAAATCCATCGAGAACTAGAAATCCCCTTAAGTAATACAAACATCCCTGACAACCAAGACGAAATTACAAAGAATTCTTACCCTGATTAGAAAACTAAACTTACCAACCAGCATTTAAAATACCTACCTGTGACACTGGGTGTAATAATCATAGCAATTAAAAATACCCAGTATAAAAATAATAATAATAATAATAAAAATAAATAAATAAATAAATAAAAAAAAAAAAGAAGGGAGATGAATTGAGGAAAAATTCACTAATCTCGTATAGAAGCGTGTGAGATATAATATAATGAAATAACTTATCATCCTAATAAATACAAATTAATCGTTAAATTTCTTTCATAAACACTCGAATATAATCAAATATTAAATTGAAAAAAACTTAAAAATACTAATTTAAAGGAAGAAAGGTTTTTGTGGTTGCTGAAGTTATCCACATGTCTATTTTCGTTTACATTTTTAGCAGTAAAGTCATGACACATTTTATACTGAAGATTTTCCTCTGCTATGCTGGGTGTAATAAAGCTAGAAGATTAATAATCCTTTTATAAAATAAGTTGGTATTGTACTACATACATAGAAAAAATAAATGAATAAATGAATAAATGAATAAATAAACTGGATAGAGAACCAGTAATTTGTTAATCCTGTAGGGGCTTTGCAGAATATTTTAAAGGTTTGCATGCGCCGTGTAAAACCTTAATATTATATTATTCATTTCCGAAATTAATTAAATAAAAATTTAATAATTTTTTATACTTGTAACGCAACGTATATTTATATTTATTTTCGTTTTTTACTATTTATTATGATTATAAAGGGGAAAAAGTCAATATAAATACTAATTTTTCCAGAAATTTTGGGAATAGTGGATTCATATAACACGGGCTGGCACAAACCTGATCCCGCTACACTTTAAAATAACGAAATTATAAATACGTTTCACAGATATTACAAATAAATTTATATTTCAGATCGAACAAACCTAACGAGTTAACTAAAACATAAGTTAAATGTGGATAACAACGTCGACATAAAGCATAATTTTTACTGAGACATTATTAATTTTTTAATTATAAAAAAACGATATGCGACGTTAAAACTTATGCTATGTATCGTTTGAGAGAAACACTTTGTGGGGATTTTTAATGTTCTCGCATTAAAAGAATTAAAAAATATTGGTAAATGCGTTTTTGTTGTTTTTTTTGTTTTTAGGAAAATTTCGAAGCGGAACTGGTACAACTGAAAACAAACCAACGTTTTAAGAGACAAGATCCGAGTGATCAGTTTATAGATAATATTTTTCAGGTAAATACTTTTTCGCCATTCAAATAGACCATAAACAGCAAAAAGTGACAAAGCGCATTTTAATCTGCGATTAAATTACATAAATACAAATGCGCAAAGAAAGTAAAGTAACATTTAATGTGTTACAAACACAATTGAAAGAGTTATAAACACTGACTGGCACTTTTTCGAAATGTTTGCCAAAATTAACAGAAGTATTTGTATTGTATAGAGTGTTAATAACAAAAAATAATTAGAGAAACGTAAAAATTCTCTTTCGTATACTTTATTCCGTTAGAATCGATAACATAGTGGATTTTTATTTTTATGTTTTTATAAATAAAAAGCGAATGAAATAAGACATACAAAGGTATTAAAATCACATGTTTACTAAATTGTTGGATTATCTAACAAAGAAACAAGTCACTATTTGTAGGGTTATTGTTTTACTAAACCTTTTTATCGTGCAAGACTATTTGAACATAACTGTCGTGCCTTCTCGGATCACTAGCGCACTTACCCTTCCCGAATGTTGATGTTGGCCACAGGCCAATGGATACTCTCACCGACAGCTCTATTGCACTATTTTAAGCTTTAGTCTTTTATATTCTCTTTTTTTTCGTGCTATATCTCAGTTATCTTTATCTTGATGGTTTCTGGTAATTTTCAAAAGTGTGGCAGTACCAGAAATTTGAGAAAGAAAAAAGGGTTCTCATAAGCACCGATGATTACCTCATATCATTACCAAGTTAAATTAATTGTAGAGTTAGATAACAAAATAACATAGAAATACACATGTAGATGGGGAGAAGCTAGCCGATGTTAATGAGAAAAAGGAATGGCGGTACGTTTTATGACCACTTGATATACGCTCAACAAGATTAATCATCAGAATCTGTACTTTCTTTAACATAAAAGAAATCGTTTGAACTGATTCGCGGACCTGTGGAGAAGACTGAAACGTTTTGTTTAAAAGAAAAACTGATAAAGATCATAGGGCAGAAAAAACAAAAATGGCATCTAGGGTAAGAATGTACGACTGAAGAAATTGCATACTGCTTCCACCACATCGTACAACCCATACCAAAACCTGTGATTTCCTGACAATTACTGATTTCCTGACAATTACTGATTTCCTGACAATTACTGATTCCCTCCAATCTTTTAACATGATTAAGGGCCAAAAATATAACAGCCCGCTAGTACTAAAAATATACCACTACTTGTACCAATTGTATCCAATGAACAGTCACGTGGCATTGCTGTGGGTTCCTGAGCAAATTAGAGTGCCTGGTAATAAGAGAGTCGACGGAGCAGCGCGTTCTACCTTGCTCTCGCCAATGCCAGAGGATGCGGAGATACCGTCATGAATGGCATATACATTCTTGAAGACGTGCGAAAACCAGTGGAAAATTGAATGGGCAGCTGCTACAACACTTTTAAAAATCAATAAGCCCACAGTTAAACTGTGATGGCCATCGGAAGGAACATCCCGATACGACTTTAAGATTCCCAGCCAGCTGCGAATCGGCCACATCGCTATCTCCCATAAACATATAATCGACTAAACGCCGCCTCCGGCTACGTGCCGCTTGTGCGGCCAGACAAGCGTACCGACAGTTTCTCGCATACTGCTTATCTACCAAAAGTTTACGGCATTACAAAACTAACTTGGCGTATTACGAAACATAAAGCATATCTTCTCAAATGAGGCAGTTACCATCACCAGATATTGTCTTCGTTAGAATGAGCGGCTTAACTCAGCATATTTAAATGATCTCCCCCTGTATATGCTGTAATGACCATAGTAGTTACACACAGCACATACAATTTAGGGGGGGGGGGGGGAAGTCAAACTAAATCGTAAGAGAATGTTAATCATCCGAGGGAGAATAAATAATCTAAACCCAAAGATGGTCAATTCGGGGGAAAAAAGCAAACGGATTTTCAACTTGTTCGTTCTTTCAAAATTTTATTTTTATATACTACATTGCGTTAGTTATCTTCTTTATTAATATTTAATTATTTCTCTTTAAACTATCAAAATAAATATACGAATATAAAATAAACAACTGAAAATTGTACGAGTATATAACAATATCTGTAGTCTTCTCTATTAACTGCCTGATCTCCGACCATTAAATTTTCGATCGTAGATTTTGTGTTTCTGTAATAAAATTTCCGTATTGATTTCTGTTTTGTATCATACGATTATAGTTTTATTTTCAAATGATATTTTTATTTCATTAATTATCTACATTTTTATTTTACTATTAGTGAGCGGAATATTAGTTAATAAATTTATAGTTCATGAGTGAAAATTGAAGGTTTGTTTATGTAATTCAACAGCAGCCGAAACAATTATACAAAAACACATCTCCAATAAATTTAACTAATATTCAATTTACTAATGATGAAACACATACACTAAACTTCAGATACTAATACAATATTAATACACAAAAAACAAAAATCAATACCGAAATTTAATTACATAAACACAAAATTTATCGTCCAAAGTTTGGCGGTTGAAGATCAAATTGAAGCAGGATACAAATATCGATTTATACAATTTCTAGTTGTTTACTGTATTCATAATTATTTTTAATTCAATAGTTTATAATTTTAGCGAACAAGATGTGATAGGTGTTTCCGGAATAATTAATTTCTCTCTAACAATTAAAAAGTTGCAATTTTTGCAGATCATCGGGAATTACATCCTAGTTTTTGGTTTTACAAAGTAAAAGTAGTTTAGTAGGCTACCATCGTTATTAAAATTTGTTTTTAATATCCGAAAATATCCCGACGCGAAAAATATTATTAGTGTTGGTCAGTTAAAATGTTTATTATATTTTTTGAAAGAAAACATATGTTACTTTTACCTTTTTTTTTGTTTTAATTTGAAAAAAATATATCGATTTCTACAACATCTAGAGATAAAAATCCTCTCCCGCTATGCGAGTAATATAGGGGGTTTGGCGACCTTCGCAGAGAGTTGTAAAAACCAGAAAATAATATTTTTCACGTTTTGCTTGATTCGAATCTCACTAACACTGAAGATTGCAGAAAGAAAAAAAAAAAAGAGAAAGGTAAATTGCGCGCCGCGATTGTGCGTGTTTATGCATATTTTATACTACAAATAATAAAAAAACTGGTTGCAATATACAAAAGAGATGATGGTAGTTTGTATTTGATAAAATAATGGACACAATGATTATTGTAGAGAATAAACCAATGAAAACAAAACATTATGAAGCAATAGATCGTTAGATTCAGTGTGAGAGTTAATACATACCGTAACCTACAGAGATCACTCCGTAAAAACACATCATTCAATTAAGCAATTTTTTTTTGTTTTATAAAATATAAATATTTATTTTTAATTGCATCGATTTTTTTCGTCAAACGCTTGTCGACGAATTATCTTATATTTGTACGTTTTGACATCGTAATGTAACTTATTCATATCGTCGTGTAATATCTACTACCTACGTCTCAATCTGCTTCATACACTTATCCTATCAATAAATATAATCTATTTTATTTTATTTTTTTCATCTTGTAATCTATATACGCTGTTTCCTTACGCACTATCTTATATTTTATGTTTATTATTTTTTTATATTTCCTTCTTCTTGAAGCTATTCCTTTATTTTCCTTTTTCTTTACCCTATTTTTTACTTCTTCTATTATTATTTTCTTAGATATTTTATTTAACATCGAAGTTATAATCGTCTGTTTGCTTTCCCGTCTTTGTTCTTGCTAATAAAAATTAGTACGTATAGTTTTTTCTCAGTTGGTATTCTATATTTTTTCCTCCAATTCAATTTTTTTCTACTATTCTTATATATTCTCATATCTTTACAAATAAGTAAATTATGACTCTTATGCTTATTACGTCTTCTTTTTTAATCATTTCGCTTTCCGTTTCTCTCTTAAGGATTTCCTATTAATTTCAAGCATTTATTAATTTGCAGTTTTTTATTTTTCCCAAGAGTATACTTTCCTCGCCATTTCCCATACCTGATTTATTTATCTGTTGCGAAAGTGTCGGTACTTATGTTGCGCGTTCATTTCTTATCTCGTTTTTCGTTATCGTTCGTCTTTTTCGATCTTATCGTGCTATTTATTTCTATATTCATTTACCTGGATTGCTGTCGGTGAGATAAAACCAATTTATCATATAAAATTATACAATATACAGTTATTAAATCAAACGTACACACATCTGCACTTATCACGCATGCACGTATGTTACCGTTGCCGACATGCAGCCGGCGATTGTAACTACGTCGCACTACACCAATCCACACACACTATCTTCGTATCATTCACAGCCGTCGTTATCATCGCCATTATATACAAATGTTGCTAGTGTCGCTGCACCATTACTACCACAAAGCCATCTTGTACACCCCGACATTAACAACACGGCCACAACTTTACCTACATCGATTGTTTCTTATCCGCATCAAAACGTCTATCAGGTACCACAAACGTATTACCCTATAATTCCGAACACGCATTTCGTTCCTTTTCGTAATAATGTTCCTTCGTCCCAAATTACCGATGATCATACAAGAGACGAGGACATAGCCGACGATAACAACACAATATCTAATTACTCGGAGGACGCATTATCGACATCGTCGCGGGTGGATGAGCACATGGAGAACGACTGGCAGATTCCAAAAAAGAAAGCTAGGAAAAGACCATTGAACCACCAACAAGTAAATCAGTTACGTATGAAACAAAATAGGTTCAAAAACTTGCAAGTCGAAGACGAAGTTACACAAAATGAGAATTCGATTGCACAGACGGCTAAAAATGTAACAAAAGAACCTTCTCCGCCGCCTATATTCGTACACGATATAATTAATTATTCGGGAATGTTGAAAAAAATTACAGACGTATTAGGGAAACAAGACTTTAGAGCAAAATCCTTGAAAGATAACGCTGTCAAAATCAACGTACACTCTCCTGACGATTACAGAAAAATAATCCAAACATTCGAAAAAGAAGACATTAACTACCACACTTACCAACCAAAACACGAAAGAGCGTATAAAGTCGTAATTCGGGGTTTACATCCCTCTTTTACAGACAGCGACATTACGCAGGCTCTCGAGGAACAAAGATTTCAAGTCAGGTCTGTCTTTAATATTAAAAATAAAAAAACTAAAGAACCTCTGCCTCTACATTTCATCGAGTTGCAGCCGACCGATGACAATAAACGTATATATGATCTCGACTTATTATTACATTCAAAAATTAGAGTAGAAACACCTCACGTAAAAAGAGACATAGCCCAATGTACTAGATGTCAAAAGTATGGACACACACGATCATTTTGTAATCGACCCTATAAATGCGTCAAATGCGCGGGTAATCATAACTCAGCTGACTGTAAAAAAGGAAAAGACTTACCGCCGAAGTGTGCGTTATGCGCGCAGCAACACCCTTCTAATTATAAGGGATGCGAGGTGTATCAAAAATTATACAATGCGAAATACAACGCAGTGCAGGCGCTCACTGACAAATCGAATTTCCCCGTAAGTTACAGTAATGTTACGCGTGATATTATCCATCAAAATGGGCATAAACCTCAGTTATCGTATGCGAAAGTTACGTTAGGGACCAACGGCGCTAATACAATGCTTAATCTTAGTGATAATGTTCATAACGGTGTTGGTTTCCAAAATGGTGGCGTTAACGAAAGTAATAACCGCTTCGCACCTAACTCGCCTACCGGTATAGATGTAATATTAAATACATTTTTAAACGAATTTAAAAATATGTTTCAACAGTTAATGAATCAGAATACTATGATATTAAATTTATTGTCCACAGTCGTGAATAAAACTAGTAAATAATGGCTACTTCATTACGAATTGCACTTTGGAACGCTAATGGCGCTTTACAACGTAAGTTAGAAATAGAGCTATTTTTAAAATCTCAGTTCATTGATATACTGCTCATCTCCGAAACGCATTTCACAAATAAAACAGTCTTTAATATTCCCAACTATGACGTGTACACTTGTCTTAGGCCAGATAATAAAGCTCGCGGCGGTAGTGCAATTATTATCAAAAAAACTATCAAACACTACGAGGAGGAAAAATTTTCTGAAATACGAATGCAGGCTTGTACGGTAAAATTATGCTCATTTAACGGAACTGTCGCTATTTCAGCCGTATATTGCTCTCCAAATGAACGACTAGATGAAAACCTATTCGTTAAATATTTTAAGTCATTGGAAGAAAAATTCATATCCGGTGGAGACTGGAATTCAAAAAGTCGCAAATGGGGCTCTCGTTTGGATAATCCCAGGGGAAAAATTCTGGAAAAAGTAATTTCTATCCAAAATCTAGGTTACTTTTCGGGGGGCGAGCCTACCTACTGGCCTCAGGATCACAGAAAAAAACCTGATCTACTCGATTTTTTTGTAACAAAAGGAATCCCATCTTTATATATGAGAGCGGACTCCTGTTTCGATCTACAGTCAGACCACTCCTCGGTTATATTAACGGTGAGCATTTCGCCAATAACAAAAACACCTGAGCCATACCTTATCAATAAAAAAACCAACTGGCCTTTATTTAAACAATATCTAGAGACTAACGTTAGTTTAAATATGCCTCTGAAAACTAATTACGATATTGATAAAGCAGTTCAAAACTTAACAGAAACTATACAAAATGCTGCGTGGCTAGCTACTCCCACTGTAGAACCTTCCAAGGCCTCTAATAATATCCCAAAACATATACTAACACTAGTGCGTGAAAAGAGGAAATTACGAAAAACCTGGAATACGACGAGAAATCCGGCTATTAAAAGGCAACTAAATAGAAAAACCAAGCAGCTGCGTAAAGTACTGCATGAAAATAAAAACGAAACGCTTGCAACATTTCTGTCGAGTTTGTCGCCGACCAAAAACGATGATTACTCACTGTGGAAAGTGACCAAACGTTTTAAACGGCCAACTATGTGTATTCCACCAATACAAAAACCCGACAGTAGCTGGGCTCGTACTAACTTCGATAAAGCGGCGCTTTTTGCCAATTATCTTTACGATGTATTTACACCAAATCCTCAAGCTGCTGACTCCACAGATATCCTCGAATACCTGGATAAACCGCTGCAAATGAGTTTACCTATAACACCGGTTGCCCCTAGTGAGATACAGCAACTCTTCAAAAATATGAAACGGAAAAAGTGCCCCGGATTTGACTTAATCACAGCAGAGCTTTTAAATGAGTTACCACGCAAAAGTATTGTATTTATAACACAAATATATAACGCTGTTCTTCGCAATCAATATTTTCCACTAGCTTGGAAGTTCTCACAGATAATTGTTATACCGAAGCCTGGAAAACCGTCTGAGGTGGTATCATCATATAGACCCATCTCGTTGCTTCCTGTCCTCTCAAAGATACTGGAAAAATTAATTTTAAAACGGTTATTTCCAATATTATCTAACAATACAATTATTCCCGATTTTCAATTTGGTTTTCGTAAGAACCATAACACTATAGAACAGGTTCACAGATTAACAAAGATTATTGAAAATAGCTTGGAAAACAAGAATATTTGTACGGCCGCGTTTCTGGATGTCCAGCAGGCTTTCGATAGGGTATGGCATCAAGGATTATTGTATAAAATTAAACTTCTGCTTCCTCACTCCTTCTATCTACTATTTAAATCATATATACAAGAAAGATATTTTCGAGTGAAAATAACCGATGAATACTCAGATATTTTTCCGGTAAGGGCCGGGGTTCCACAGGGGAGCGTTCTGGGTCCAATATTGTACCTGATCTACACGACCGACTTCCCGATGCTGGATAATACAGAAGTAGCTTTGTACGCGGATGACGCAGCCATCCTGGCCGTTGATAAGTGTGAAAACACAGCCACAGGAAAACTGCAGGAGTCACTTCGGCATGTGGAAACTTGGCTAAAACGATGGCGCATAGTAGTCAATGAAAGTAAGTCGACGCATATTTCATTCACAAATCGAAAAATTGAACGCCTGCCAATCAAAATAAATAACGTCGTAATACCACATGCCAATAACGTAAAATATTTAGGCGTGCACTTGGACGCTAGGCTGACCTGGGGTACTCACATTCAAAAAAAAATGGACCATTTGAGGTTTAAAACTAGAACCATGTCGTGGTTATTGGCTAAGAGATCGGGCTTATCGTTAGACAATAAAACTCTATTATATAAAATAGCTCTAAAACCGATCTGGCTGTACGGTATACAGCTGTGGGGCTGCGCAAAAACATCGAATTTACAGAAAATACAACGATATCAAAATAGGGTACTGAGAACCATTACTGCAGCCCCCTGGTACGTCTCAAATTATACCCTCCATAATGACTTGAATGTCATGTCTGTGGAGGATGAAATCAAAAAACAAGCAAATAAACATGTTGCCCGACTTAGCATCCATATGAACCCACTTGCTAACAATCTGCTGGATAACTCCGGTGAAATACGTAGACTGTGGCGAAATAAGCCTCTAGACCTTGTCCAGCCATTATAAAGTTCAGAGGGAGTACTGCTGAGTACTACCCCTTCACAAAACATTCTTTATCGCAATAAATTAATCGCTAAATGACCACTAAAACCGGTCAGTTGTGATGGGGAAAAAAAAAAAAAAAAAAACTTCCCATACCTGATTTTTTTTTTGTTTTGAAAATATATATATCGATATTTATTAATATTTACACATTTCCTCGTCAATGCGCTTGTCGACGAGTTTTCTTACATCCAAATATGTCTACAACTACTACTTATATACTATACAATCTTATCGCCGCGGAAATCATTTTATTACGTAAATTAATCTTATTTTTCATTATTTCTAACTTAGCCGTAACTAATATCTATTATTTATTTCATTTTATTTTTTTTATTCCAATTACAGATTAAACGTCGAAAACATGGAATTTTTATTATTTACTTATTGATCAATTAATTCTATTTATGCATTGTGAATGTTAACCTCGCAATTCCTGACACCTTGTCAGGGACCATGGGGCTTATTTTACTTACTTAATTACTTACTTTACGCGTTTATGAGTTGTGTTTCTCTTGATTACACCATGAAGAAAGGGTGTTGTTATTACTAATAAATACTAGCAGAATCGTTTAGAAACTAATAATTTGGCTTGCTCTGCAATTAGAGACAATAGGAAGGTAAGGAAGAACTATTAAATTTCGATTCGGTCAGATATTAATGGTAAAAAATTTGTTTTTGTACTTATCCCTGATATAATAGAATTCATCACAATGGAAAAAAATTGAATCGGATGAATCCATTTCTAATCCTTATTCTCTGCATTTGTAATCATCGATTATTTTTCATTCTAAATGCTCAGTAATATTTCTGTGTCCCGGTAGAAATTATGTCATTGTCCCGATGGGGTTACGACAACGACGACGACGAACCGATAATCAAGTTGATAGTATTTAAATAAACGGTATACTAGCTTTAAAGAAAAAGCTGCGTTCATTATATTTTTTATATACAACTTTGACGGCGTCGGGGCTAGGCGAACTGATCAAGAAAGTTTGACGGCCAGAACGCAACAATATTTACGGATAATTCAGATTTGTACGCAGGGCGTTACCCGAACTAGATCGATTATCCAGTCTGCCCGGTTAACACACCTAAAAGTTGCTTGTTATAATCGGTGTAATTACGGACTTTATCGGTACATTGATCAGTTCGCCTAGCCGCGACACCGTCAAAGTTGTATATAAAAAATGCAATAAACGCAGCTTTTTCTTTAAAGCTAGTATACCGTTTATTTAAATACTATCAACTTGATTATCGGTTCGTCGTCGTCGTCATCGTAATCCCAACGGGAATGCAACATCATGAAAAAATTAAGAATGATTTACAATAGGAGATAATTTTTCCTATTTCCCATACTTCGGTTTAAAGGGTATTGATTTTTAAACATAAATTAACAATAGTCGGTATTAATTTAATATGATATTTGCTCATTATTTTTATCGTTTTGTTTGAAAAAGTTACCACTTTATTGTTATTAAATTTTTTAATTATTCCCACGATGACTATTTCATCCGCTTCTTCTGTTTGACTATATTATGTTATGCCTGTTCCATGTAATTCCTATCCATCTCAGGAAAAAGCTTTTCATTGGTTAATTCCCATTTTTTAATTTCCTTAATGAGATCTTTCCCTTGTTGTTGATTAGTAGTGAAAAGTTATGTTTTTTTGTATTTTTATTCGTGGTAATTCTTCACAGCTTGCCTCACACCGTCGATTCACAGACCAGTGGATTTTTGTTGTTTCTTTTTGTTGGGTAGTGCTCGTCTACATGAACGATGGCCCGGTTGTCAAACTGAAGGAACCAAGAACTGGGATAATGGACTGGGGAAAAGTAACGGAATGTATGAGGCGTAATAAGTACCAAGGAACCAATAGAAAACAAATTAGAATAAAGAAACCTTCAGTCGAGAGGAGTAGATAAGAAAATATGGTTGGGATTACAATTCCTCAGTCTAACGTTTGATGAGAGATTATCGTGAGCTCTCGCTTATCAATTCTTAAAAATGGCTATCCAGTTACAAACACAATATAAATCCGAAACTGCCGACAGTGCCGACAACATTGTATACAAAACTTTTATCCTATATAAATTATTATTATTCATCTGCCAGATGTATTCTTCAGCTAACAAAAATCGCTTAATCCAATCCATAATACTTCTTTATGTGTACTCGGGACGCCCTGGACATTTCCTTCGTTGAACGTTTGTGCTTTGGCAGGTCTTCCTTCTTTATCCGAAATTATCTCATATATTTCGTAATTCTTTTCGTTGTTTCATATTGCACCAGTCCTCTATCAATGATTTCAAAATCTTATTTCCATCATTTCCCAGCGACACTGATCAGGACACGCTTTCTTTTTTCTCTAAAATACGTATAAATTGGTGTGCACATCACGTTAATCCTGTTAATACAGTGTCTTGGGGACATTTCCGAGTTTCCATAGACTTAGCCCAAATTGATTCCTTTGAAACATGTAACCGTTCCCCTCATCCATACTTCAAATATTATAAATAAATTCGCACCCTTCCCCAAAACATAGCGCCACATGTGTACTGACAAAGCTAAAGCGAACTATACAAATTCTCCTTCACCAACCGCGCTTGCGCTTATGAGATTGGAGCACGATGTGTACTAAAAACCTAAATAATTACCGTTCCGTTTTGGAGGTGTAATAATTGCGATTCTTCTTTGTTTTCATTACTCTTCCAACCTGTGTTACCCCAAAATACTCTTCTTATTTCAGACCTTTTGCTATCGATCAATGCTATCCAGACCCAAACAATAGCGGCCCCTCATCGACTAAAATAAAAGAGAGGTTATAAATCAACTCCCGCTGTCTGTAACATTTTTGTAGGCCTTCAGCCACGTTAGAATCTTAGGCAACGGACGGGTAGACCTGGCTGCTAAGCAACTCTATCTAGCCCAACGCTTTTAAATACTTCACTCGCTCAATTGCATTCAACAGTATTTACGCTTTTTCAAAGAATGAAACTGTAGTCAGACCAACAACCTGGCTTAGGTCCATAAAGTCTAACACGGTCTCGTGGTGACCACCGCTCCTAGTCTCGCGTAGTGGGAATTTTCAGTTCTATCGAGGCTGCGGTTGCGAGACACTGAGCTCACCGACTATAACGCATTTCCTGAACGATACCAGCGTTTGACCAACTTTGCAACACTTTACTGCATCAATTGTTATTTAATCAACCAGCTTTGTTCGGGTAGTCTTAAATTTTACAGCATACAACGGATTAAATCTAAATCGTCTACTGCAATTTTCACTGGTTCCAGACACCGTTACAGCCCGAGAAGTGGTTCATCTAGACTTATAAATAGCGATTCAAATAAATAAATTAAAATAACATAGTAGTGATGTTTTTCAAAGTACCAATTTATATTGAAAAGTTTTTATAATTTACAAGTGATGTTTTTATATTTGAATGGTAAAAGTTTGTGGATTTGTAGCTTTACTTTCAGAAGAGACGTCTATATATATATATATATATATATATATATACATATTTATAACTCAGCCATTTTGGCCTTGCGATGCCCCTTGACCCCTCTTGCTTTCATTTCTGACACTTTTTCTTCTATACTTTGTATAAAATGATCAAAATTTACAACGTAATTCTTACTTGCATCAACACCCATAATCACAAAAATCCTATCCTAACATTTAACTTTCATTATATAAAATTAAGACATTTTTTCGTTACATTTTTCGTTACATATTTCGTTACATAAAATTGTGACATTTTTTAAATAACAATAACAAAAATCCTACGAAATATAACAAATGTTACATAAAATTGGGACATTTTTTCTAACAGGGGTTAGCCTAAGAATTACGTTGTAATTAATATACATATAAAATTTTTTTTAACTAATTTCAAAATGAATCTCGCATTTTAACTAACAAATTGTTTTACTTTTTTCACTTGTAATAAGTGCTTTTATTTTAAATTATAAATGTCATTAATTAAATAATAATTAATTCGCCGAAAATAAAATAAATATCGTAATTTGCTCTCATGGTATTTTTGTCAATTTCGACAGTTCCATCCTTCCAACCGCACAACTTCGTTACTGCGAGTGTTACGAAATTATAAAGAAATAATAAAACAAAAACAGTGAATAATTTAATTTCTTGTTCGTTATAAAAATAAAAATAATCAGAAGAGCTTTTAAAAATCACATAACTACATTTAGAGAAAATTATTGTTTGAATTTACTTTAATTTCTTTCATGATAATTTATAATCGAATCATATAGATCCCGATTTCAACTTTAAGCGCAGTGAATAACTTAATCAAAAGTACCAGGCCGATGATACAACGTGCCAGAGAACGAATTCAGCAACAATACTCTGCTTGGCAGCAACAACAACAACAGCCACAACAACGACCGAACAGAAGCACAGCGAAACCGTAGAATTATCGCACGGCAAGCCGGAGCCTACCTACTAATAATCAATTTTAAAATTATCCTATAGGTCTATTTTTAAACGTTCCTTTATTAAGTTATTTTTTAACGTCTAACAATAAGCTTTAAAAGTTTTATTTTGCATTTCGACCGATTTTGTAGTCTTAATTATTAACAGATGAAAAATAAACGTATTCGTTAAAAGCGGTTTACTTTTTTCCCCTTTTTCTAAATTTTAGACCGAAACAACACATCTCAAGACGAGCAAAAAGAAAAGTATCAATAAAAATACCTTATTTACTTTAGTTACTACAACTTAAAAAATATGTAGTACCTCAACATATTCTAACAGTAATAATCGGTTATAACGACGTTAAAGTTGATCATTGTAACCGATATCAAATAAAGTTGTCGCGGTAGCCTAAGTGCTAAAGCGCTTCACTTCCATTACGAAAGTCCCAGGCGACGACAGAAATTATTACAAAAATTAATTAATTAAATAATCGCTAATAATCACGTAATGGCAAACATGCATACCATTAGACGCGCGCTAGTTAGTATGCAGCAGACAGGTAGGGGGCTGCATTTGTAGCGCGATAAATCAAAAATATTTACAATCAGTTGCAAGTGTAGTCTTGCGTGTTCATTGCATATTGCCATGAGTGCTACCTATTCTGTACAGCTAGAGTGTACAGGTAGTCACGACTGAAGAGAAAGAATTTTTTGACATTTAATTCGAAAATTTACTATTAATAAACAAATCGCTTTCCTCTAAACTTCTAAAAAATGTGTACAGAAAAATTGTTCACTGATCAAACTAATAATCTCATTTCATTCGCTTAATACAAAAATATTTAATGTTCCGCAGGAAAATAATAAAAGGCTCTTCTTATTTGAACAAAATTTGACCGGTGCCTTTTTACAATGTGGTAACAAAAGAAACAGAAACAGCATATCATTAACAATCTTTCGTTAATCATCTAAAAAAGGAGAATCACCAATAACGCGATAAAGCAAAATTACCGAAATTGTGGTAGTGCGCGCACATCACAGCAGCTGTAAATTAACACCAACATATTTTGGTAATGTTTTGATGATTGTTGTAGAACATTAGACTCTTGTTTTAGTTTTGTACAAATATATTTTTTTTTTTTTTAAAAAAAAACGATCTTTGTTAAATTAATTTAAAAAAACTTTCTAAATATTTTCTACAATGTCAAAGTGATAATTTTCAACTTACGTACTAAAATTTTAGTCTCAATAACCGATTTGTCATTATAGCCGACAGAAAGTAATGCACAGTTACAAACTCCTTTTCTTTCTTGCATTTTTAGCATAATAACATTTTTCAATAGTTCTTACGAAAAAAAATCGTACTTCGGTAAGTATGTAGCCCGGATATTGATGGCCTTTATTTATTCGACGAAGTATTTTAGCGTTAGTTGTTTTACATAAAACGTGACGGTGAAACTACAGTTCCAAAGCGTATAACGCATTAGCAGTTTTCCGTTTAACGTCCATGCTTCACAACAGTATGGTAGAACAGCAGCATTTTAACAAAACTCTGATTCTAATGTTAAACGATAATTGACGTAACGTTAACATTTTTCTTATTCTCATCAATTCGGATTTAGTTTGATCTATCTTGCATCATATTTCTTATTTATCCACGCTCTTGGGTACCTAGTACTCGAAATCATTCATAAACTTTGAATTCGCCATTTTTTATTTTCGGTTTTTCTAGGTCAACGATTTTTGGTATTGCTAAAATCTTCGCATTCTTAAAATGAATCTAATTCAATGCAGACCATATTCTTTTAATCGGTCAAACTAGTAATTCTAAATCTTTTGTACTTTAAACAACAACATCAATGTCATCAGCGTAAAGAATATATTATTAATCAAATCTCCTCTAATTTCGACATATTTGCATTTGTTTTAGAAAGCCTTCTTAAAAAATATCAATATATACATATATATATTGATATATATCGACTTTTGAGTCACTGATTTCGAGATCGAAATCTTCGCAGGTACGAGAAAAAAAATATATAAAAAAAATAATCAAAAAACTATTTTTTGCGGGCGCCAGTAGTAAAATACGGCTTGCTACTACCGGAAAACTCTACCGAGCAGAGCTTTAGGCTTTTATGAAGAAAGAGAAAAAAAATATAACAACTCGCGAAATCCGCCGTTCGATGGCGTTTCTCCCGGTGGAGATATCACGGGATAACCACGTGTCCAATAACGAAGCCTTCTGTAAAACGTATATATTTAAACCAAAATTTACACAAGAAAAAGATCAAAACAGGGAAAAACAAATTCTAAACATGCCAATTAAACAGAAAGCCGAAATTTCGATAAAATTTACGATGACTAGGGTGGAAATATATATATACACGCGACGGCGTGATCTTCCGACGATTAAATACGAACGTACATTATTGACTAGCGAAATAAACCGACTCGTGTGAACGGCGGAATTAATCCGACTCGCGTGAACAACTGAATTAATCCGACTATCGATTTTATAGTGCCTAGCACGAACGAAGATTTTTCGGTACACGATGGACTATTCCAAACGATATAGTCGAATCGCTGAAAATTACCCGGTACCTTATCAATTAATACGCACGCCGATTTTTCTAGAACATTCTTATATTAATATGTATTTTAAATCGGCTGCTACCCTGTCTTTCTGGGATTTCACCAATTTTCTCGCGACTCTCGTAGCTACACGCTCCATACTTATACGTCTCGACGGTAAACGCGACCGCGATTTCCCCCGCGCAACCAGTTCACCCCCGCAACACAGCCGACAGAACGGCTGCGTTCTGGATAACCAGGCTTCCCGGTCGAAATATCTTCTCCGATCGCAATTCACCGTCATCTCTGCTGCCCGAGAAAAACCCGAAATATAAAATGAATTAAAATCGAAATAATAATTTCTACCTCGGACAGCATTATCTGAAACCGTATAAAATGTAATTAAAACCGCTACAACTGCCGAATCCGTCTCAATATATATATATGTAGATGTGACCCAATGAAGATGACCACATTTCTTTTTTAATAACTCAAAAATTATTCCACGTATAAAAATGAAATAAGTTTTATTTGAAAATATAAATTATACAAATTATTTATGGAGAATATAACATCTTTTAAATGATGGCCGTTTTGGCTTACACAATCAGTTAATCTCTTTACAACATTTTTATATACTTCCTTCAACATATCAAGTGAAATTTCCAAAATTTCTTGATGAATCCGCGCTTTTAAATCTTCTAAATCAAGGAGACAACATAGTTGGTAGACACGGCTTTTCAAATCCCCCCCCCCCCATAAAAAAAATCAAGAACTTTCATCAAATCGGGCAATCGCGGTAGCCAGGTGAAATCAGAAGAGGGGGGCAGTAAACGGGTACCAAATGCTCTTTCAACAACTCGAGCGTTTCCCCGGCCCATATGACACATCACACTGTCCTACTAGGACCCCAAGTTCGGCCTAGACGACCTCTACAGTGAAGTTGAAGAAGGAGAAACGTGTTCATCATCTCCCTGTACCGTACTCCGTTGACTGTATCGGCAAAAAAAATAAGGCCCGATCACTTCCTGCTATGCTAGAGCACACTACACCGTTACATGTTAGCTTCTTAATGGCTTCTCGTAAACTAACTTCGGGTTATCACTCGACCAGTAACGAGACAATTTTGTTTATTAACAGACCCAAAGAGCTCGAACTTAGCTTCATTGTTTATCAAAAAATTATCCAAGCTGATCTCACCATCCTCCAGTTTTTATAACACGATTTCAGCAAAGGTTAAACGTTGTTCGTAGTCGGCTTCTTTCAATTCTTGTGTTATAAGTAGTTTATATAGGTGATAATCTTAGTGTCACTAACCAATATTCGACGAACAAATTCCTTCGATAATTGTAAAGAAGCAGCGTGACGGCGAGCGAAACGTTGTGGACTGTTCTTTATCACTTCCCAAAGTCGTTTAATTTTTTACTGGTTGTACGAATTGATCTTTTCTTACTCCGACGCTTCTTATCAGTCGCCTTAGCCGAATTACGAAAATTTTCAACCCATCTCTCATGACAGATTTTCATCTATGTACAGATTTACCAATCGAAACATTAAACTTACGACGAAAAGCTCTTTGAACTTTCACATATGATTTTTCTTGAAAATACAGTTCTAAACAGAACGTGCGTTCTATCACAATATAACAATCCATGGGGACTGGCAACATATGTTAACAAAACTTTATGGTTAGTACTTCCAATAGAGAAAGCGCACTCGTCATTGTAGCACTGTTACCACCAGACTATTAAAAAAAAGAAATGTGGTCATCTTCATTGGGTCACCCTCAATCTTACTTAAAATTCTCAAATTTTTGTATCAGAGCTTTTTGCAGTTAAATCATAAACTAAGATTCCATTTAAACAGATCTGGTGAACTTTTTATTTATAGTATATACAATCTGATGAAGTTGTGAAATGGTTAACAGCTTTGGCTATATCTTTTCTGATAATTACAGCAGTTCCACTGGATTGCCCTTCTTTCAGTACTATAAAATGATATACCATAATAAATAATTTTTGGAAACAACTGTGTTTTAAAAATATATTTATTCGCTTAACGTTTCGACCAGCTCACACTGGCTATCATCAGAATAAGTAATCACTGTGAAAGCTTTAAATATTTAGTGATATACTATGTAATCGTTACTATCAAAATTTTCGAAATCTTACTTTCTTTTTACACATACCCAGGAAGACCTTTAATTTTAAGTGTTACATTTCCTAATTTTCCTACTTTTAATAGTGTCTCCTAATTTCCACTTTCCAGTCTTGATGTTTATCTTAGCAAACATTTACAGGATCTTTCTTTGCATCTCTCTACCTCATTAAAGAGGAACTTAGAATTTATGCCCATTGTTAAATTTCATGTTGTGTTAATAAAATTGAGAAAATATGTAACAGTAATTTTCATCTCTGGCCTTCCACCAATTTTCTGTCAGGGGTTTTCTCTTTTAACACATTTGTGTGCATATGCATGGGCGTTCCCAGCGGGGGCAATAGGGGGCAGCTGCCTTCCCCCACGAGAACCTTGAAAATTTTTAATCAACTGGTCATGACGAGTATTCATAGACGTGTAATCATGGACAATTTGGAAAACTTTTATAATTTTATTATAAAAAATTTTCAGAAACCTGCGAAAATTATATTTTAATTAAGATTTTATTCTTGTTTAATAAAATATTAAACCTTTACAATTTATACATTTTATTCTTCCTATAATTCATATCCTCTTTCTACCATCTTGCCCCCTCCCCCTGACTCGTCGGCCTCTGACGTCCTTTTGTGTATGTATATTTCCACTGCAAGGTACTAGAAACTTGGATACCATTTTGAATAATATGAAGTATTACTTAGCCCTCACTAGAAAAAGTAATATTAATAATAATAACCCGCCGCCTTATAAAGCTTTAAAAGTCTATTACAATTATAAAATTTTTCTATATCTGCAATTAAGTTTTTCTTTTTTTTTTTCAAATATAATTTCATAATAAAATTAAAACTCGATTAGATAACTACAACACACAAACTTTTTATAAATCTAATAAGAAATGAAGTGCAACATTTTAAACGTATTATCAAACAAATGTAAAATAATAAAATATAATGATTTTGTTTTTGCTTATTACTTTCCGCTTTTCACTTTTCACTTCAAAAAGTCAGTTCAGTTTTTTAAATTTAAATATTCATCTAAAAATTTACTTAGAATATTGTTTAAAATACTATTTCATAAATTCTCGATCTTTGTTTGACATCTAAAATCACTAGCATAAAATGAAATTTCTTTTTATTCCCTAACTAAATTTTTAATCACCATATAAAATACTTATTTTATATAATAACGGATTTCGTTCGTTGTTGACAAATGGTTTATTTCGGAAAATCATTTTTCATTATCATTTTTGTGACAATTGTAGTACAGTTATCTAACCTAAATTTTTTATTTGTGACTGATCGGTTTAGTCATTTAACGATCTTTCCGTTTTCTGTTTGTTCAGTTCGGTGTTGATACCGAAGTGATTCTGAAATACTGGTGAAAGTCGAAAAATTTATTAAAAGCAATTATGTTTTACTTGAAGTATCTAACATCAGAACATTTAGAAGGTTTAAAAAATTATAGAGTAAGTTATGTCTATTTAAAAGTAACTGCATTAACTGATGCCACAGTAATTGTATTACAGAATGGTTTTATGCGAGAAATTATTAGTTTCGATTTTTACTATGCGCTTACGTCTATGACTAATTGGTACAATGAATTCTTTTAATGAAGTAAATTTACAGAAAAATTTTTATAAGAGATATAAAGGAATAAATTGAATATAGGAAAAGACGTTAACTTTGTATTTTTGTAGTTATCTGGCAATATTTATGGCCTATTTAACATATTAGTAGTTTGTTTCATGTGTTTCCAACTGAGTTATAGGGTTTTATCTAATTTTTTTATTAAAAGTTTTTTATTATGCTTAATTTTTTTTTTGGATTTTGCGTATTTATTAATGGACTGTTCTTTCATATTTCATTATTTATGTTTTCGATTTGCTTTAATATACTTCTATTATTTTAAATATAACAATTTGCTTCGTTAATTTTATGTAAACGATAATTTTTCTTTATTAAATGCATTGTGTTCAAACAATTTTCAAATTTAAGCAATCACTTTTTCTTACTATTTACTGATGACTACTATTTTGTTGTTTTGTATTATATATTTTTTATTTCCGATAAATAATTTAAAAGTTAATGCAACTCCTTTTCATCTTTTTCAGTGATCGGTTTTTGCAAAATGAAATTATCATTTTTATTTTGCCCACACTTTGGCTTAATATTCACGTATTTGTTAGGGGCTTTTTTTACAACTTAACTCGTGGAAACTTTAAAAGATGATTTTTAAATGATTTCTTTATGAGTTATATTGTTTAACTAGATCGCTGTGAAAGGTCGACCTCACGACCTTTTTGTTTTGTTTTATCCTGTACAACATACCGATATTAATTTTTGTCCAGTTATGTACTAATATTTCAGTGTACTTTTCATTAAACAGCTTTATAACATGTTACAGAATCGAGTTCTTATGAAATGGGCACATTTGTTGTTTATCTAAGCTGCTTGTAACGTTCCCGTGTCTATATTTCAAAGTCGTCGTTACATTTTTCCTGCTTTTGTTAATCATCCAGATTTCTACTTTACACCTAAATACTAATATCGGAGTCTGTTTTTACTACTTTTGTTACTTTTACGTTTTTCTATGTTCCATTTACTTTCACCATTATTAAACAAGTTCCTGACGTACTTTATTTTTTTTTAATTTCAACTGTAATATATATCTTTAAAAATATATTGCGTATCAATTGTTTTATTTCAATTGTTTGAAGTCTATTTTTTTAACGTTTATTTAAAATATTATCAGATATGAAGTATGTTGTTTCTTTCACATACTTCTAAAATTGTTTTTAGTTTCACCTACTTTTTTAAATATAGTCATTTTTTTATAGTTATCCGACTGTTTGATTAGTAATTCTATTTCAGATATACATATTTGGTTTGTACTTTAAATAATTTATAATTGTTTACCTACCTACGTCATCCACTATATTTGTTTCTTTGTTTTTTATGGATTGGAATCGTAGTTTTTTGTTTAAATTCTTTACCATGTTTATTGTCATTAGAAAATGAAAAAAGTTTATTGGCTCATAAATAATTGAATGTGTATATGATTTTTACTTGCTTAAAGTGTCTGTTCGGAAAACTACAATAAAACGTACTTTTTTACTAGATTCAACAGTCCAATTTTATCATTAAATGATTGTAGCTTTTATATATTGCTATTAGTGTAGTTGTACATTATATTTCTGCTAATGTAGTATATTGTTGGTTTTTTTTATTATAATTTTTTTTTAATATTTATTATTTGTTTATTTATCACTGTTAAATCGATATATATATATATATATATATATATATATTTATGTATAAGTATTATTGCGGTGTCATTTAAAGATATTTTTGTAATTTTCATTTTAAAAAATATATGATTCCTTTTTGAGTCCATAGATTGATGGTTTTTTTAATTTATATCATGTAATTAAGTATAAATTTAGCTGTATCCGGCACTATTTTCGGTGCTTTAGTTATTTTAAAATACGTTCTAGTTTTTATACGACTTATTTTGCATCATATTTGATATTACTAATTTTTAATAAGGATTTATGTCACAAGATTTTTGTTCGTACAGTACTGTATACGATTGTATATTCTTCATAGTGTTCTTTAATCATTTTTTCTGTTTTGTATGTACATATTAATTTTGTGGGTATTTATTTATATTTTGCAAACATTTCGTCGACATTGTTCGTTGCTTTTAACTAGGTTAGTTGATAGTCAGGATGACCACTTTGTAAAACCTGCATGATGTATAATGAAAACCTAAAAGTATTAAAAAAATTGCAAAATTCTATGGAATATGTACCTTTAGGAGCTGAGGAAATTTATTTTGAAAATAAAGTGGTCACTTTATTAGCGTGCCATGTAACGTGGGTATCATTCGTTTTATTAATTTTAAACTGTTTTTGTCTGTTTAAGCGTCTATTTAAAAATAAATAAATACGATTAAAAAGAAGAAAATATTTCGCATTAATTTTGATTAGAAGTACTAGTTATAATGAACCAAGTTTAAACAATAATTATTCTGCAAATAAAGTACATTCCTGAAAAATGTTGAAATTTTTCTATGAATAATTTTAAAACAGCGTCCCGGATTAATTAATATACGTAAGGGGGAAATCCTGTTTTATTAAAAACGGAGTTTTCTTATTCTCGAACTATATGTTCTTCCGCCCCTTATTCAGTCGATCTGGTATTTTTGTAAATCTTTCAGATTCCCTACTAATTCTGCAAGTAATCCCTTTATAGAGCGATTATGACAGTAATTTAGAGCAGCTAATAAACAAATTATCAAATGACACAGAAAACTATCGCATTACTCGGTTTAGTATTTTTTCATTGTGAAAATTTTAAATTCTGCGCTCTGAATAATAACTTCATTTATACAAACGAAATAATCAAAAGGCTAATTGCAATATCGATGTTATATCCGGTTTTTTTAGATTTTTTTTTTTTTTTCATCAACAAGCCTTTGTCATAAAAGAGATGGATTTCGTTTTTACCTTTTTGATAGAATAAAAAATGCAATAATCCTTGCAACGAGCGGTTAACTTGTTTCATCGTTATAAGCAATGCAGCCGCGGTTTATTTTGTAAAATTTACCGCAATTAGAAAACAAGTATGGTTTCCAGCAGGACGTTAAGACAGACCAAATTGATGGCTTGAAGAAACTTTTGTACTAAATTTAACATAAGGGAATATAACACACATTCTTCTCAAGATATAGAAAGGATATCTAAAATATTCCGTAAACAGGCTAAATCAACATGTCATCTGGTGAGTCTTCAAAGGCAGATCTTATCTACATTCAAAAGCCAACAGCACCTGATAAGTATATCCTTTGATATTGAAAAAGCCTATGATTGCCTCTGGCGGCAAGGTCTTATAAATAAACTACAAAGAATTCAGGTGGCAGGCAGAATGATAAGATTCAATCAAAACTACTTATCAGACCGAACTATATGGGTCATCTCACCCAATCCTTCAGGAAACTATCTCCAAAAATGGTCAGAAGTCAATGGTCTAAACTTTTCCTCCGCAAAGACAATGTGGGTCGATTTCAATAGGGACTATCTGTAGCCAATAGAACTCCTTTCCAAATAAATAACTCCATTATTCCGATCTGTCTCTCAGCCAGGTTCCTAGGCCTAGAGTTTGATAGCAGATTAACTTGGCGCTTACTCATTGATAAACTAAAATCTGAATGTATAAATTCACTGTCGATAATCCGATACTTCTTCAATTCTTAACTCAATATTCACCCCCAAATTACTCTCCAGCGTTTACAAATCCTTGATCCTAAGTAAAATAAATTATGGGTTCCAGGTGTACTCCTCAGCTTCTCTAAGTAACCTGAAAAAACTGGATGCCATTCACCACTGCATTACGAATCATTTCGGAATGGGCACTTCTCCACTGAAATTCTATCGTTCCCTACATACCCTGCAGTGCAATATCCCATTCCTAAAGCTGTCTTAATACCCATCCCGAAATCCCCTTACTCGCTTCGTTCACTAACAACCCGCCACCCGGTCTCACCAAGCTACTTCTGAATGTCAATGTCAAGGAATGTCGGGTAGCAGCCGCCAGTTGGTTACATTTGTGGCAATTCAAGCCTGAAACAGTTTACCTATCGATTCTGCAAAAGTATAAGTCCGACGGCATGTCGGAGCAACTTACTCAAGACGCGTGTGAAACAATAAGACAGTACGGCAACGTCATCCAATGTTATACAGACGGAGCAAAAGCAGCACCCGTCAAAGGGGTGTCACCAACCGCTTGCACCTTCGAAATGAAGGAAACAATGACAACTACTCGTCTGAGAGATTACTGCTCAATTTTAGATGCCGAATTATACGGAATACGCTTTTATCTGGAAATGATCCTGGCGTCCACAGAGCGAATCCGTGACATACTATTGATAACAGACTCATTAGTGTCGGCTAAGATGATAGGAAGTGGAACCCCGAGGAGGGGGTTAACAAACCAAGTCCTGACACTCATCATGGAGCTGCAGTCAAAGGGTTATAATTAAACCGCGTTGTGGGTCCCAAGTCATGCTGGAATCCCAGGGATTGAAAGGGTGGACACAGGAGCTCACCCAATCATTACAGCCCCCAGTCTATAAAACATCCTTGGGGCCCCTCAAATATCAAATGCAATACGAAGTCAAATAATGAAATAAATGAACCAAGAACACATCTCCAGAGTATTAAGAAGTCCGTGGAGTCATCCCCCCCCCCCCCCCCATGGGTAGACCTTAGTATATTATCGCGCGCTCAGCCGCTTGCGCCTCAGTCACACGCGACTATCCCACGACTATTTGTTTGAATATGGTTACCCTCCAACCACTTGTCCGTTCTGCCGCCGCGCACAAGAGCCATCGACGTTTGATCATATTCTCATAAATTACCCTACATTTCAACCTTCCAAAACGAGACACGGATTTAATAATCTCAGCCATATCCTCTCGAATTCAGAAGTGGGCCAGAGTACAGTGTTTCAATTCGTCAGGGACCATGGATTAAGGACAGTTCTGTAGCCGAAGACTCTTGGGCCGTAATAGTCTAGATATTATACACGGCCTGGAGTCTAACCAGGGTTGAAAGGCATAAATAAATTAAAACAAAAAAAAAAAAACACTTTGCCGCTACTGTTCCATTTTTTAACCGTGCAAAATTTAATGTAAAATCATTTAACATATTGTTTGTTAAATATAAAAATATAATAAATTCGAACAAATACATAACAACTTTAAATGTTTAAACGATATTGTATACTAATTAGAAACCTTTTAATCAGGCATAGATTTTTAGCTGACCATCTATGCTCGATAAAAAAGACTTTTAATTAATATATAATATGGTTTATACATTTAAATTTGTTGCGTTTATATTTTGTTCCAAGTTACTATAGTGTAAAATTTATTCAGAATCATGTGCATTTCGTAATACTGTAAGATATTATACAATGAATAAAAGCTTATTTATTTTTGTTGTATCTTGACTGGCATTCTTTTAAAATTAATAATATTTCTTCGGACATTATTTTATGGTGAAAAGTTATATAGCAGTTTTATCATGAAGAAAACAGTGCGGGGTATCTAATCAGCATGATTATTATTACGAAAATCATAAATAGGCGCGTAGTACGTGTTTTTATCTTAATACGCAGAAATTATTTTATTATACCTTCCGTGTGAATATTAAGCGAATTTTTTTAACATAATTAAATTGGGAATACAGCCGGTCCTCGATATAACGGACTAATTGGGGAAAGGCATAGTCCGTTATTGTGAAAGTCCGATAAGTCAAAATCACCACCCTTGAATTTGTTGCCAGCATTAAAAAGGAATACATTTCAGTGAATTGGCACACGGATAGTACAAAACACACTTAAACTTAGAAAGGTTAACTTTAATTTTATACTTAAATCTTGAAAACTGTAAGAACTATATTTACATGAATTGAATACAATTACTATAAAATATTCATTAAAAACTATAAAAAAATAAAAAAAGCTAATTCATTATTTCGAAAGTCCGTTGAATTATTAGGGATATCGAGGACCGACTGTATCAACAATATAAAGTCGTTAGCGTAGGATCTATAAAGATTACTGTGCTATAACAAACTTATATTTTATTACAAAATATGGTTGCATAATTTCCTTTACAGAATTAATTTTTTAATTTTCTCTGATAATATTTAGTCGAACATATAACGAACAAAAAGGACATTGTATGGAAAATTCATTAGATACGGGGGAAAGGGAAAATAAAGCGAGTATATATTTCAAAAAATCGTAGCATGCAGAAAAAACGAAATCAATACTGCCCTGAGCAGGAAAATTTGCCCTTCCATTTTCGAAACAGCAGTATGGTGAAATGGTTGTATCCACGGTTGACACCCATACTGGTGAGTCGTTAGTTACAACATCAGTTTAAAAACACTTCAAAATCCCTGATAAAAAACGCGCTGCTTTCGCAAAATTTGGTTTACAGATGGATAAATAATTTTCGACAGACTGGCTCAACTTTGAAAAACCTCTTGCCCACTCAAATCAGTGATTGAGAACTGAAAAAAAAACAAAACTGGGTCTTTATTTTTTTAAAGGCGCGGTAAACACTGATCGTTATCGCTACGATAGACAGAATCTTTTGGTACCCGAATTAAAGACAAAACGAAACATTAAATCGAACATGGTTCCATCAAGAGGAAGCGGCTTACCTTCATTAAAAAATATTTCAGGGACAGAATCACTTAAGAGACCTTCTAGCCGCCAAGTTCCCTGAACTTGTCTGCATGCGACCTCTTCCTAATACCTCAAATCTCATGTATATACCAGCACAAACCGAGGGATCTTCGAGAACTATATCAACCAACATATACAACGGCATCACCGCCATTCCTCCTGCACTGTTGAATGCAGTGTTTGCAAACTTTATGTCAAACATTTAAAGTAATGTGTGAATGTCATTTAAATTCAGTAATTTTTTTTCTTCTTAACTGATTATTTTCATTTTCGTTTTCTTTTTCTTTCTTTTTTCGTAGAAGTGGGATGAAATAATTACCCCAGTCTTAAAGGGAAGAAATGAAATACCGAGTGAACTATTTAATAGAACAAAACCGTCGTCCGTCTAAAATGGAATAAATAAAACGATCAGTTTTCATTTTATACTAGCAATAAAAATAAAATAACAATCGATGACAGAAAACATTACTTTGTGGCAAAATGTAGCATTTACTAGTCACGAATTTTTTTTTTTTTTTATTGAATTCTCTAAGCTTCAGTCTGCCGTATTTAATTGCTGCGGCTATCACAACACACTGTACGGGGTTTGTGACTATATTTAGCTATTCCGTTTATTTTAAGAAAATTAATGATTGAGTATGTCGCTGTTTGGGAGTTTGATAATATATCGGGGGGAGTGTTTTATGTGGTAGGAGCGTCCGTGTTGATACGAATACTGCGCAATCGACTAATATGTGCTGTACGGTTGGAATGAAACTTGCCATACAGAAAGGGCACTGCGTTGGAGAAATTGACCCATTTAGAAGATGGTCGTACGAGATTGCTATATGACCTGTCCGCAGTCGGCTGATTATACTGAAGTCTTTGTGGGAAAAATTCATTGGGGACCACCATGGCTCAGTCATTGACTTTACTTGGAACACAAAAAAGTCTGACATGCCGTCCATTGTTCCTTCCATTCTTGTTCGCTTTTCGCTAAAAAAAATTGTGTCATGGATGAAGGGGGAGGTGAATATTTGTTCCGCGGAGCCCGTAGTGCTGACTGTGCCATTACGTTCGCCTGTTCATTCCCCGGTATTCCCGCGTGACTACCGGGAACCCACATAAACGTCACCTGGCCCTCGGACTTCTGTGTATCGATGACAATACGAAAGATTTTTGGGTAGTTATTATATTTCTTGTTTTAAGGCTGGATATAGCTTCTGATGCTGCCAGAGTGTCTGTAATTATTAATGTCTTTTTGTTAGGCTTGCAAGACGAAATATATTGTAGCCCGTATAAGATGGCATACATTTCTGCGTCCAGTACTAGCACCATCTGTGTAGACTATAACATGGTCGCTGTATTTATTTATTGTATTTTTAGCTGTTTCGATAACGTTAGTCGATAGCTGTCTGAAATAGTTTTTAAGTGATACATCTGTTTTTATTATTCGGGACTTCCATAGGGAGATTAATGTGAAGTTTTGGTGCAGAGGGTTTATTGGGTTTATGTTGTTTAAATCTAATATGTCGAGGACTTCGGGGGCACAGGATAATTTGAGAAGCTTGGTGTGCGTGAGGAATTAATACCAGCCAAAGGAGTACGTGTTGAAGACAGAAGATTATTGCATCGTCTGTGGTAGTTTCTATAGTATGACAAGCACGGGAACCCCAACAAATTTCGCATGCTGGATGTAGGAGTGGTTCGATGAGCTCCTAGTATCGAACGAAGGGAAAAATGATCGATTACGTCTAATGAATTTATTAAGGAATGACATGCTTGGGAGTAGGCTGGGCACCCGTACATGATTTTAGATAAGACGATGGATTTATATATTGAGAGAAGGAGCTTGGGGTGGATATTACATTTGGGATTTGATAAATATTTAATGATGCCGAGGGATTTTAAACACTTTTTCTTTAAACCTGATATGTGTGGACACCAGGATAACCTGCGATCAAACAATAGTCCCAAGAATTTCACTGTAGATTGGAAGGGTGTAGGATTGGTGACCAATTTATTAAGATGCCTAAATGAAGCGATGTTTTCATAATTAACGGAAAGACAAGTTTTAAAACAGGTACCGAAAATAAATATTTTGTACGATTATACTATATACTACGCTGGCCGCTCAATCAGAAATAAACCGTGAATTTTGAATGCTGAGAAAAACCGGCGATTTAAAATAATCGTGGAAGCGGTAAAAATAATCAAAAGATATTTTCGATAAGAAAAAACTAATTTAAAGAATAATTAACGTTTTTTAGTATTATGTTACGTGTGTGTCATTTATAAGAAGTATTTGAATGAAGTTACTTAATTTTGTATGTACGAGTATTTGGAAATGAAATAACTTTTATAACTGATTTTCGTTCGTAGTGTAGAAAGGCAATTTTTATTTACCGCGATGTATGGGAATAAGAATATTTTCTAAAGTCGTCCATTACAAATATGGAACTTATGAGAAATATTGTGGAAGGAGTTAAAGGTCTCCTTTCTTAAAACTTTGAAAATTTCAATTATAAAGTTTAAATCGGAATTTTTATTATTTTTAATGATTTTGAAATAATCACGTTTTTCCCCGAAACAAGCGACTGTTCATTTCCAACAACCGTTATCCGTATAAATCTATAAAATGCTTAACTCAGTGAGGTTTCTAGGTTCGGACATGTCAAGTACGTAATAGTTGAAATTTTAGCGTAACATAAATAATTTTTGTATTGCGTATTTTAGTTTATTGGAAGAGCTTAACGCTGATAGTAAAATGTGTTAGAGGGAGCTCGAACTCTTAAATTCCACGAAGTTGGTGTGACTACGAATGTAAATATTAGGTTTCTACGAACAAGTTTTATAATTCAGAACTATTTTTTAATGAGAAAGTGCTGCGATCTCAACATGTTATGAAACTTCATTCATGGTATTTAAGTGTAACCTTATATGGCTTGAATTAGTGTGATTGATGTAATATTTAAAATGCGAATTAGAGAACTTCGATTAACTAAAAAGTTTCAATAATTTTTTCCTTCCTAAAATCTTATTTAACGTCCTTCAGCTCGTTAAGTTTGTTTTATGAGCAAGATTGGTGTCCGAAATGCAAAACGAGTATCTAGTAAATATAGTTGTGTATGGCTTCGATCTTGCATCTATCTTTGATTAAGACATCGGAATAAATGCAATAAGTATTTTTGGTCCGCTCCAAATGATCTATAAGCCAATTTTCTCGGCTTTTGCAGAAATTTCGGTTAGTAGGTTATTTATATTTTCTTTCCGTTTGAACTCATTTAAACCTAAATATTTCACAATTTATTTAAGTTATACAGATTGATTTTGGATTATGATGTACATATTTCTTGAATATTTAGCAGAAGGTTGGCCATCCAAACGGGAAAAACCGGGAATTTTTTTGAAAATCGGGAAAAAAAGTAAAATTAGCCGAACGATTGAATTTTTTAATGTTCTTTACTCAATAATAAATTAAGAAGTTCTCTTTTTATTTGTATAAAATATGCCGGGCGATGGTCAAACATTATCAATAATAAAAAAAGTTCAGTTCTTCTTTTACGATTTGCCTTTAATTTTTTTCGATTAAAAGACTTTTTCTGTAACATGATGAATAATATTTTCATTTATTGCTAGCGCATTTTGATTAAAATTTTTATTTTTTTTTTATGCATTTCAGTTTTTATTGGGGGGGGGTACAACTTTTGGAGGAACTTGAGCCCCGTAAACCCCCTGAGAACGCTGTGTATGATTACGAATGTAAGCATTAGACGCCTGAAGTATAAATGTTATAAGTGCAAATTATTTAAATAGCGAAGAGGAGGAGTTATAAACTTCATTATAAACTTCATTATTAACTTTTGTAATAATAAAGTGTAAGATTGCTCGAGTCAGTTAATGATCATTATAACGGTGAAATATTTAAAATATAAATAAAACAACTTGAGAAAACTCGAAAATTATGCTTTTTCAATTTTTTTGTTCTACTGAAATTTTATTTGCTTCCGTTTCAATTTGCTGGGTTTTTGTCATTATACAAACGGAAAAAGATTCGTGTAAACTTTCATATAATTCCAGTAACCCGGAAATCGGCAGGATTTGAGCCAGGAATAAACCGGAAATTTAAAAATTATATTTCAGTGGCCAACATGTTTAGTTATTAGGCAGAAACGGACAGCCACAGTTTTTAAGAGAGAATTGAAAGTCATTTTCTGATACTCATTTAATTGCACTTGTGACAGTATCTTGTAGGAGTTTATAAAAGTTACGTGCAATATCTTAATATCCCTCTCGATCCAGCTCAACGCCTTTCTCAGTTGTTCAATTTCTCGCAATCAAGTTAATATCCAAATCGAAAAAGCTATAAACAAATATAAATAATATTTAAAAATTTATACGGTTGCGTTCGAATTTAACGATTTTTGTATTGCGGCGTGTCGTCGAAGATGATCTCCAACGTTACAGCTTCTTCTTCTTCTTCTTCGTCATCGTTGCTCGATTCCGAGCGTCGAGATCTATCATCCGATTTTGTGTATGATCTGTCTCCAGTCTTCATGATTTTCCGCCGTTCGCATCAAATCCTCGATTGATAAGCCCGTCCATTTTTTCATCTGGTCCACGTAACGATTTGGAGCACGCGTCCTCTTCTCCTTTTCTCATCCACTTTTCCTTGTATTATCAATTTTTCTATAGAGTCCAAGACTGATCACATGTCCGAAAAACCATGCCACCGGTCTACGGATTGATGGGAGTAACCGTTCCTGTTAATATCAAATTCATTTAATACAGATGTGTTGGTTATCTTCGCTGTCCATGGTATCCGTAGCGCACGTCGGTAGCATGCTATTTCGAAACCTTCAAATTTTCGTTTCTGCCAAGTGACGTTAATGGTCCATGACTCGGATCCATATGTGGCAACTGGAAATACCAGCATCCGGATCAAATGCAGTTTCGTACGTTTGCTTATTTCATGATCCTTCCGTAACTTTTCTAAATTAGCTAGAACATTATTAGCCATCCCTATTCTTCTTTTTATACACGCACAGTATTCGGTATTTTCTGCTGAACTATATGCAATTTATCTCTCTATATCCTCTGCTTTAGTTAAAAACTTTAATGAACTCTCTCAACCATTATATCCCCCCACCCCCGACTGATAAATTATATCCTTTTTTTTTTTTTTTTTAAAATAAGTTGTGGGTCTCGCAGGATAAATATGCCCGTTGTGTGAGTGCCCGACACTCTTATTAACGTTTATTCAAAAAATATATAAAATTCAAAAATTATAAATTATCTTAACTTATTCTATAATCATAATATTAGTACTCTAGCGTTAAGATTAAGTATAAATATATATATAGGCATGCAACTACATAACACGCCCCGTAATACGTATCTATTATCACATGCCGACGGTTCAATGTTTAAAAAGGGAAAACATAATCTTCTTTGCTACTTAATGTCCGGGAGAGATACTAGGAAGTCAAGAACAAAAACGTATAAAAAAAGGAGCATTACAAGGTAAAGAGATTTAGGACGTAGCTTGTTGTTGTTCAATCTTTGCACCATTCCTTTAACCAATTTTTCACCTCCTTTTTCCACGCATCAATTTTTTTTTCATTACTACATACATTTTAAATCTTTTATACCGCAACCCTGTTCTTAATATAATTTTATTGCGGATTTCAAGTGGAAAATTCATCGAATAAAGCAACAGATAAAAATCTAAAAAAAGCAATATATTATAATATTATTTTTCTCGCTCTGGTGTGGTTATAGCCAATAAGGGCGACTATCCAGATTCAGAGCTTTAAATTAGTTGGAGGTTTTACATTTTAATTCAACCGGATACTGACATGAAAAAAGAACAAATGATTAGGACAAAACTTGTACAGTAGAAAAGGTTAAAGTGTAAAAAGCCTCAACAGACGAGTATAAAAAATATTGCGCTCGACTAGCAGAAAAAAACACTCAAAGAAAACATGACAAAAATATGGAATGCTTCACGATTTCGTGTCATCCTTGTGCAAAAGCCATTCTAATCTTTGTATCGCTTCAATGTTAGTACATATGCTGCCGATTCGAAAGCTAAAGAAGCGGTCAATACGCAACAATTCCTATATGTAAATTCAATGCAATTACTTCCACCGAAAATCTACCAAATGAAACCTTTTGTGACCCGTAGAATGCGATCCCCACGAAGATCTGTCTGTTCTTATACTATCCCTTGGAGATGTTTTATTCGCGGAAGAAAAGAATTAATGGTTTTATTTCACCGCCTACATTCGTCATACCGCATTCACTCGTAGCTACATTACAAATGACCCTCTATCCATCATTGTGCTCCCGTCGCGATCAGATCTTAATCCTCCGCCGCTTAAAATGCCCGCAATACTCTACATACCACCCTCAAAACTTTGATTGCAATTCATTGGGAAAATAGCTCATCATCCAACTGCAATATAAACAGTCTTCCAATTTCTAAAGAATATGAATCATTTTCATATAATTAAAAAATAATCATAATACAATAATGTATGAGTCACGCTGTACATTTAAACGCGATATTTTTGTGTCTTATTACTACTTTAACGATACAAACGTTGCTGCGCCTCAGCCTTCAGTCACATTTATTTGTTTTGGCGCTGATGTAAAGTGGTCTGCAATAGTTCCTAACTGAATTTTATTTATTCAACTCGGGAAAGAAATTTCGCCGAATGGAAAGTTCAACAATCGTGTATTACAAATTGCGTCTCAAATTTTTTTTCAAAAATTTTCATTATAAAAGGAATTTAGTTGTTTTTAAAAGTTGTTTCTAATGGTTCGCTTTATTGGCATGAAATTTTCTAAACAGAAATTTACAATTATTCTAATATTTAATTTTCACTTTTGCGATTGTCAATAATATTTGAATTCTGCGTACATTTCTGCAGATATCTTCATCATACAGCGCCATACTTAATTCCTGAGCGCCGACCACTACCTATTCGTACATTTCAGCTGTACAGACACAGGCATAGTGTTCATAACAATTGTTTGTATGCAGTACGAATGTGCACACACGCAAGACTACACTCGAAACTGATTAATAATCGTTTGACTTGTCTGTGTACTAACTAGCGCGCATATGATGGTCTGCATGTTCGCCATTGGCTTCCTCGTGAAATAGCGAATATTTAATTAATTTAATTTTTCATAATAATTTTTGTCATCGCCCGAAATCGAATCCAACACGTCCAAAACCGAAGCCAAGCGCCCTAGCAACTAGGCTATCGCGACGGCTTATATTTCAAAATTTATTTGTGTGATTTAAAAAATAATTCTCTTGAAATTGTTTACAGTACAATGTGATTGATACGAATCCAGTTGGAAAATATATACTGCAACCTTATTTAGACTTTATTCTACAGGTAAGTGGTTTCTAACGCGATGTTAACGCATTGTGTTAATTTCTTTACTTAAATTTCAGATAACACAGTGTAATATCTAATAATTTTACACATTGGAAAAAAAAAACAATAAAAACAGTATACACCACACCGTTTATCGCTAAGTGCTAATTAATTTTCCATAGATTATAAAATTTTATTTTAAAAATTCTATTGAATAGTTTGTCACGGTACTCTCTAAGGGAGCGAGCCTACAAATTCCTGTTGATTATAAATTTTGAGATCGATATAATACTAAGATAATATTGCAAGGATCTTTTGTCAAAAATATGTGTGCTGAAAAGATCGGTTGCGGAGAAAGATGAAGTGTGCGGCAAACAGAACAAAATTACTTCGTTTTTAATAACCCCACCAGAAAAGACGAAAGGAAATAATTTGAAATTTGATAAAATTTCGAATTGGAAATAAATTTCTGATTTGTGCGTGGTTAAAACTGTATTTCTTTTACATGGGGGGTCAATTTCAAAAATTTTATCGCTGGAGCCTAAACTTTTTTTAAAATTAAAGGAATATTTAAATCGTCTGTATATATTATACTTTTTCTATTTTATAAAAGTTTTTAATAGATTTTAATAAGCGTAAGATAATTTATATAATACATAATATAAGAAATTTTTGCAAAAAATTGTATACGATTGCTGCGGTCATCGAATAGATGGGAGAAATTCGCGAACATTCATTGCAAGGGAAAAGCGGAGAGTCTGAACACTAAATAAAAAATAACAAAGTTCCAGGAAAGGACAGAATAGAAACGGAAATAATCACGAAATACATTTTTTGTATAGAATTACTCATTCTTCTTCTTCTTCTTCTTCTTCTTTTTGATTTGTAACCGTACCGTATCCTGCTACTTGGGCCAGAGGCACGGAAGGAAAGGTATTATATTAGATTAAAGGTAGGATGTTTGTATTATTGAGGATGAGGAGGAGTTTAGTTTCGGCGGAGGAGGTGCGCCGCAGTATGTTAGGAAGATTATTAGGAAGGTCAGCGAATTGGCGTTGGAAAGTATAAGTTGTGCAGGAAGTTAGGATGTGGGCGATGGTAAAGGGAGTATTACATGCAGGACAGGTCGGCCGTTCTTCTTTTGCAAACAGGAACTGATGCGTAAGACGTGTATGTCCGGACCGAACGCGGCAGAGGACTATCTCACTCCGCCTGAACGTCGACATTACCGGATCTGTGACGCTGGAGTCGTAGTGAGGAAGAATAGCGAATCGTTCCGTTGCTTTTGTCTTTAGCTTACTCTGAATATGAATCAGGATATCTTTACTCGGCGTTGATATGAGTGGAATTGGTGTTATATTACATGATTCTGCTGCCGCTGTGTCAGCCTCGTCATTAGCTCCAAGATTGCTGTGCCCTGGTATCCATGCGAGTACAATTTGACCCGAATAAGTAAGCGCTTTTTCCGATATAGTTTTCGCGAAGGGATGTTGATGTTCGTGTCTGTTCTGTATACATCTGATGGAACTAAGGGAATCTGTGCAAATTAGTATATCATGATTTAACTCCGATTTTGCAGCATCAATTGCGCAAGAAATTGCATATAGCTCTGTCAACAGCACGGAGAACGTTGATGGAAGTGGACATCGAATTGTCCCATGTTTATAAACGACGGCACAACCACAGGAATTTCCTTTTTTTGCTCCATCCGTATATAGTATTTCATGACCATTATACATATTCAGAAGATTCTGGAACGAGTCCTAAATAGTGAATTGTGGTGATGAGCGAAGATTTAGGAGAGATGTGTCGCATATAATGGGAATGGATATCGAAGGGGGAGTAGACAGTTGGCTAGTTTTACAGAGAGGAGGCAGGTTAATGTCAAGGTTTTGGAAGATGTTTGTAATCTTGTTGTGAAAGAATAAATTTGAATAAGGAATAGATTGGTAGTTGTGATAAAACATTGTAGAGTCAGGCAGATCAGGAATTGTGAGTGAGTGAATGTGGAATTTAAGGAGGATGTAAGAATAATGAAGATCAGCGGGAAGCTCTCCGGAGTCTTAAAGAAGATGGTTTATTGGTGTTGATCTCAATGCACCAAGTGCAAGGCGTAAGGCTGTATGGCGGACTGAGTTTAATCGATTCAAAGTTGTTGGTGTAGCAGACGCGTAAGCAGGAAAATCGTAGTCATATTTTGATTTTATCAAGGCTCTGTATATTCTGAGAAGAGAAATTTTGTCCGCACCATAGGTAGTATGTGACAACTTTTTCATCAGATTTAGTCTTTTCGTGCAAGCAGCTCTGAGATAATTTATATGATCCATCCATGACAGCCTTCTGTCGAAAATCAGGCCAAGGTATGTAATCCGAGGAGCAGTTTCTATGGCCTCTGAACCTAAAGTAATAGCCATTTGCTGCCGACAATGATGAATTCTACAGAAGTGCACCGCTTTAGTTTTAGTAGGTGAAAAGGAAAGACCACTGTTTGTGGACCATTCAGTAAGCTTCTGTGTAGCTTCCTGGAGCATAGTCTCGCCAAGTTTATGATCATGACAACGGACGAAAATCACTAGGTCATCTGCAAATAGTACACTTCGGATCATTGGATTTATCTCCGCCATCATCGAATTTATAGCAATAATGAAGAGCGTCGGGCTTAAGACTGAACCCTGTGGTACACCATTTTTTAATTCAAGAGATTTTGAGCTTTTTTTAAATAGGCCTATTTCAATTATTTCACGACATTACAATACTTCGTCTTTTTATAAATATTAAACAAAAAGGAAGGATTTTCGAAGGAATCAATTTTTGCAAACGGATTTATATCCTTCCATAATATTAATGCACTAATCCAGTGGCATACTTTTGAGGAGCTCCCCCGAAATTTAGGATGAATTTGATATCAGAGCCGGTCCGAAGGCACAGAAAAACGAGCAACTGCTCAGAGCGGTACAGTTTGACGGCGGAATTATATTTATTATACTTAGACTGTAAAGAAATTGTTTTTTAAAGTGATACGCTTATAATACTAGGTTATAAGCGAAATACTTTGCCTTTTTCATGTATGTTCAATTATATTTTATTTATAAAATAATTGCACCGTTTGTTTTCTTTTTTTATTAATCGCTTTGTAGCGATGGTAAAAATAGTTCAACGCGAAATATTTTTTTACTTTTCTTATAATAAATAACAAAAAAATAAAGATTTTGTTTTTCGCGCCGAGATAATTCTCGTTTTTTCGCTGGCGCAATAAATTTGACTGAAATGATTTTTGCTAACCATATTTGTTTCATTTTTCATGCTATCAGCTTTTTAATTCACATGAGAGTACATAGAAAAAAGTATTTACGGATTCCGGAAGTTAGCGTACATAATTCAGTTCACTTGAAGTAAATTTTTGTATTGCAAAAAAAAAAAAACTAAAAAAGAAACGAAAATTAGATGTAATTTAGATTTTGTTAGTTCATGCAGTTTGGCACATAGCTAGTTATTAGTGTAGCATACAAAAAACTTACTAGATTTTAAAAAAAACGTAACAACTACCTTTTAATATTCTCGTTGTTTCTTCGCTCAATTTTGTTTATTTTTTGAACTACCTCCCAACGAAAAAGTGGTTCAGGTACGCCACTGCACTCATCTAAAAATGAAAAAGGAACAACTTAATTCCCGAAGTCATTTAAAAGAATATTCCTCGGTCGTAGGGGCATTTTGAAAAATAACAGTAGTATAAATCCCTTCCCAAATTTTTTGCGAAAAGGATAATTATAGATTTAGGACGAACAGAAAGGATTCTATAAAAGTTATACCACTATCGAATTTTTCCAACTAATTCTAAATAAAAAAAAAAAAAATTCTCATTTCGACTGCGAACACTTAGATGGGCAGAGAAAATGATTTGACAATTACAATGTGGTTTATTTTCGAATGTCAGTTAATCGTTCCTATGAATTTACCTAAAAGGATTTGAAGAAAAAATTAAAATAAATATAATAAGACTTGATCGGAAACAATTCTGAAGAAATAGAAAGAATGATAATACAAATAATTCCGAAGATGTACGAAAAGTTTCCAAAAATTTCTTTTGTCCATTATTAATTTTTAGCGGTTCAAGCGTCACATAACGCAGAAGTATTTTTAAGTAAGAAATATATAAAGTTCATTTGAAAATTAAATATTTATCTAAACGCAAATGCAGCAACAAAGTATATTTTTCTTTTTTTTACAAATGAAAGTCTGAACATTTGTCTGTTTGTGCACCTAATCTCACAAATTATTGAACTGATTTTGTTCCGGTTTTCATTAATCGTTAGACTGATTCCTATGAAGGGTTTTAGTGCATAATTTATAAGTTTCTGCTGTGATGTAACTAACTGAGCTATGAGAGTTTTTGTCAATGAAGTGGAAAAAGTAGAAATGTAAAATACACCCCATCAAATAAAAAAAAAATTTGAATAAAATATTTATTATGGTAAATATTTTAAATGAAATCATTACCGCGACAAATATAAATTAAATAATAAATATCGTCAGCTTTATCGATACCAAGGTCCAAATCCATATCGCTTTCTTTGTTTCAATAGAAACCCTTCCAATATAAAATATAACCGCAGTTTCTTCTACAAATTCTCCCCTTTATCTAACGTTCTTGTTTCACTTAGAGCGACTATATTAATATATATATATGTGTGCGTGTGTGTCATGTATGCAAACAATATAACTACTTTTTCAAAGTTTATATCTCTTTTTATCATTCAGATTATACAGACTGATGAGATTATTCCCATTTTACCACACTTATCCCATAGTATTTATTACTACGTTTGTCTTATCATCTACGTTATAGCATAGAGAAAATTATAAATCATGTAATACAATCATTACGCCGTTTTGTTTCATGTCAACAACGGCAGGTGATCATTACGCAACCAATTTGAATAAACACTCCATCAACATACATCGACAAATGTATTACAGCTAACTAAATTTACTCCGTGCTCCACTATCAGGCCCACCTCTTCAGGCTTCAGGTAATTGAAGTCAGCAGTATAAACATTTCTTATTGCTCCCAAACACTTACAATACATGCAGCCGAATATGTATTCAGCCAATATAAACAATTATACCCAATCATTTCCGTCATTACTATAAACTAAAGATATTTATAACGATCAAGAAATAAACGAAAGTGAAAACGATGAAACAGACATCAGTAGGAATCACATTAGAAATTAAAATTAGGACAAACGGTAAAAAATTAGGTAATAAGTGTTAATTGGCTGTTAACAATAATCATAAATTTCCAAAACTGACCAGGTAGAACAAACTTTCGAAAATATGACATATACAAATAAAAGATATATAGTAGAGAATAAAATTTTAACAGCTAGACAATTCAATAAATTTATCAGCGAACAATTTCTGGAAAAGTTTGAAATGGTGTGGATAAGTCATAACGGAATAACGAAAAGTTTTTTTCCAACAATTAAAGAGTTTTTTTTTTAAAAAAAACCCTTTGGGCACGCCAGCTAGGGACCTACACCCAGAAACAGCAAGAAAGAAAAGAACCTTCAGTTAAATTTCGATTCGGTCAGATATGGACAATATAAAGGAACTAGTGGATGAAATAATGGATGGCGAGGTGAAGGACAAAATATAAAATGCACAATAAGGAGCAGGGAGCTTGAGTTCCAGCAGACAAGAATATAAAATAAAACGTTCGACAGAAAGAAATGGGCATTCAAAAAAGATGCGATTGGCGTCGCAAACCACCGCTCCATTTAGGTGGAGAGGAGACAATGGAATAGCGAAAACGAAAGAAAGGGAAAGCAGTATCGCCAAAACGCAAGCAAATCATAAAAATGACAACAACGGGAAAGTGAAGGAAACTCCAAGAACACCAGGTATTAGAAGGAAGACTAGGTTGTACATACAGATAAAAGGATTGATTGTTACGACAGGAGGCGGGGTAAATATCTGACCAGTCTGAGATGGAACTTAGTACATAGGGAATTCAAGTTAAAGGATGGAACTTTTTTAAAAAAGGAGCGAGAGGAAGCAGAAATTCGAGCCAAGGAATCCGCCGCCTCATTACCTTTAATGCCCATATGGCTGAGAACCCACATCAAATCAATACAAGTGGAGTAGTGAAAAGAAAGAAAATCGATAAGACAGCGTATGCGAAGAATGATGAAATCGGAGGAGTGATCAGGAAAATGGGAGCCTGATCGCTTGAAAAACACTCATGCAGTCTAAAATAACCAAATAATTAGAAAACCGGCGACTGAAGGGAATGAATAAATGGAGCGTAGGATAGCCATCAACTCGGCTGTAAAGATGGAGCAGAAAGAAGGAAGACCAAATGATTCAGATAAATTGAAATCCGGAAGGATAAAAGAAGCTCCAACACCATGAGGTCCCCTGGAGCCATCTGTGAAGATGGCTACACGTGAGGGATACTGGGAATTAATAATACTATCGAATTCCTGTTGAATTATTGCTTGAGGAAGGGTTTTGGAAAGTGAAGGTACAAAAAGAACATCGTAAGAATAGCAGAGATCAGCAAAGCTAGAGAAAAAAGCAGGGAGGTTATTACCTGAGATTGTGTAAAGCCAAAATGAACTAAGCCGAAGGGAAATGAAAGCTAAAACAGGGATTTTCCTAGGCGTAAAACGCCAGTTCTTATAAATTGAAAGATAGGAATGAATAAGAGTATAGGACGTGAGTGAAATAGGTTTGGTGAGGAAACGAAGCCTAAATAAGATCTGCGAAGAGACAGGGGTGGTGTGTTAGACTCTGCGAGAATTGCTGGAATTGGGGTAGACTTAAGAGTACCAAGACAAAGCCGAAGACGCGAATTTTGGATAATGTCCAATTTAGAAAGACGGGATTTAGCGGCACAACCATAGATAAAAGAAGAGCAGTAATAAAATTTGGAACGGACAGTGGCTTTATACCAGGAGATCAGAATGTAAGTATCACCATCCCATTTCGTTGAGGACAGAGCTTTCAGCAGGTTTAGCCTTTTGATAGCAGAAGAGGAAAGACAACATGTTTAGAGAATGTCAGCCGACTATTGAAAAAAACTCCAAGATAGAGATTAATTAACACGTACTATACTACAAACTTTTACAATGTACAGTTTATATCAGGATACGGAAATTTCAAAATCTATCTCAAAAGATTTAATATAGCGAAAACGGATAATTGCATTAAATGCAAACGAGCAGGGCAGTGTGTACAATATATCCTGAATGGATGCAACATTCTAAATATGGAAATAGCGGAAGAAATTGGTACAAAAAAAAAGTGAATATTTTCAATAAATTGGCCAAAAGAAGTTCAATATTAATTTATATTAATATTATAGTATTTTAAGATAAGATTAATGATTGTACAATGTGGAGTGGAGGAATCCAAAAATTAATTGGATCGTTTCCACCGCTGACGACATTCAATTTTTATATGTAAAAATAAAATAATAGTAAAAAAAAAAAAAAACAAAACATCACGAAACATTTTTAACCAGGAATAATCACGATAAAAAAAAATAAACAGGCTAGTTCTTTTCCAATCCTTCAACATAATTCATACTCGGTTGAAAATGTGAGAAAATATAAAACTATTGAACAAACAATCTAAAAATCACACGAAAGCTCCCTCAGGTAAAGTTACTAAAGTAACCCTACTTTCGCTAAAGAAATACAAACACTTAATTAGAGAAGAACAGATGATATTCGATACTTTTTTTGTTAAGTAGCTATTGATAATCTTTAGTATTATCAATAAAAAAAATTTGGAAACTGTTTTTTTTCTTATTTAAATAAAAAATGAATACAAATAATGAAAAAAGAAATCGCTGCAGCCAGTAAATCTGCTCTTATTGAAATGTTTTAATTTTTTTTAATAATTATCATTATTGGCTTTTTTACAGTGTACTAAACCTTAAGGTGTCATTTAATATCAGTAAATGAAGGGTTTTAAATTGTGATTTACTATTATTTTATTGAATTTATTTTTTATTCAATTATAATGGTACTGAACTGTTTTGTATTGTGTAAGTACATATAAAAGTGTATGTTCTCAAATATATAATGAACGAATGTATAAAAGTAGAAAAAAATATTTTGGAAATATGTAAATTTATATATGTTTTCCTCAAATTTCTTATGGTCGAACACTAGTACATATAATTTCGCAAGACATCATCTTCATCATCATATAATTTATATCACTTGATAAATTCATATTCAAACCCGGTATTTCCCGGTACAGCATGAACATTACATTTCTGAGTTCATTCTGTCTTAGCTAGAGTACCTATTTTCCAGTAGCATAAAAGTATAATTATATTCATAAATGATATGACCTTCTCTGTAGCTAATAGTTTTAGGAAGCAACCTGCAGAATGCTCCAAAAATAGCAGAAGATTAATTTAAAAGGTGGAACATAATACAATAACATTAATCCAAACAAATGTTAAATTTTAGGTATGCACCGATACAGTTGATTGACATTCAAACATCATATCGGTAAAAAAAAAAACAGTAGTTAAATATCCAAATTAAAAAATGAACTAACTTATAGACAGAAACAACGTGGATAATGAACAGGTACTGTATATTAGTGATTTTTAGGATGACAGATATCAGTTGATTACCAAATGGGTACTGCTCCTCTCATCAGAGAACGTAAAACTATAAATATGATTTTAAAAAAGAAATTATTTCTTTTCCTACGAGAATCAATTCTGTTTTATTTCCTTCTTGAATCCATGTCATTCCAATATATCGACTTAGTAGTGACCAAAAATGACTTTTATTACTAAGTAAAAAAAAAAAAAAAGAAATCTCGTTATTCAAGAGATTTTAATTTTAATCATTAGAACCCGAATACTTCTTTTTTCAAATGTTTATTTCATGTGTCTATATTGTGTGGTTTGTATCAAACATGGAATTTTTTCACATTACAAGTTTAACTAATGAATTATCGTATTTTAAAATTAATTTACAAATAACGATAAAATGTGATTGTTCCGTGTTTACTTTTTTTATAGTATGTACCATACTGGATGGCACCGAATTTGTTGACATTAGTAGGATTTTTGTTTACAGCGTCATCGTTTACATTGCTGTCTATATTTGATTATGATTTTTACGCTTCGTCAGATGTCAACTCTATACCGAGATGGGTTTTTTTGTATGTTGCTGTTTCTGTATTCATTAATCATACTTTAGGTAATTCAATTATTTTTTCATATTGGTAAAAAGTGCACGCCTGCAAAGCTCGATAACCCTAAATAATTCATCGGCGTTACGTATTTCTTTTTTTTTTTCAGTCTTATCCTTGTTTTATTCATTAAAAAAAAAAAAAAAAGAATTATTTACAGCTTTTACAAATGTCAGCTGAAAGCATTAAACTAACTTTTCGCGGATAAAAATACGTAGATGTTTTTAACATTCACCAATTCGGACCTTGATTGAAAGATTCCATTCAAATAAAAAAAAAAAACTAATCAGTTAGTGTAATGTTTCCTTTGAGAAGAATTCGGTTCAAATTCCGCTGTCGCATGTTGAAATGTTCAAAGAATTATCATTACGTTAAATTAATGTCCACAGTTCATAACATATCTTACGATATTCGTCTATTGTGCGTTCGTTTTTTTCTGCTAAAAATATCTTACTATGTTTTGAAATCTTTCCACCCACTCCTGTCAGAAAACTGGCAAATGGATCTCCCCAGTCTACACCTTCCCCGGAAATACAACTACGGCCAGTCAACGAAGTGACAGGGTAGAAGTATAAGACAACACAAACAGGAAAAACACATAAGCCGAATATAACCTCAGACACTAGTCAAGCAACGTGGCCGCAATAGTCAGTCCTATCGACACACATTACAACTACTGAAATAGATAAAACTAACAAAATTATAATTATGGTAAACGAAGAAAAATTAAATATTATCACTAAATAATAAGCAATTGCCAACTACTCTCGCTCAAACAACCTATAATCACTTGCCTCCAAGAAACCCACCTCTTACCAAAACACAAACCGACGATAAGAGGCTATCAAATCTACCGCCAAGACTGCAGCAGAGGTCTCAAAGCATCTGAAGGCGTAGCTACCCTCATCCGAGACTATGTTATCGTTAACCACTGCTCAAAAACTCAATCAAACATCCAAAATGTAACCATTCGAGTCACAATCTGCTGCCGTCCTCGACTTGCGAACTTGACAATCTGCAACATATATATACCCCCTGATGAAGACCCAACTTACAACAACCTCTTCCACCTCATTCATCAACTGCCTCAGCCGTTCATCATTCTAGGAGATATGAACGCTCATCACACCGCTTGGGGAGCTACTAGAAATAACAACAAAGGATACATAGTCAATAGAATCCTCCAGGACGACTGTCAACTAATCCTGCTAAACAACGGCCAACAAACCAGATTCAACAGCTCTAATGGAACCTTCTCTGCGATCGACTTGTCAATTGCCTCCTCCGACATTGCTCACCGATTCAATTGGAAAACGCATTCCGACCTGTGTAATAGTGACCATTTTCCTATACTTATTCACATCTCCACCACCTCGATGAACCAACAACTTCCTACAACCCAAAGATGGCTTCTAAAAAAGGCGGATTGGAATAAATTCAAATCAATTTGCGTCCTCCCACTCCTCAAACCATCAGCAGACATCGATTCCTGTATCCTAAACTTCAACCAACACATCCTACACGCAGCTGAAAACTCGATACCAAAATCCTCCGGCAGAATATCCACAAAAAATGTTCCTTGGTGGAATGAAGACCTCAAACTAGCCATCAAAAATCGCAATAAGGCCCTTGTTAAGTTCCGAAGAACAAGACTCACAAGCGATCTCACCAACTTCCGCCGTTACCGAGCAATAGCCCGTAGACTATCCAGGCAACTGAAGAAACAGAGCTGGAACTCCTTTATAACCTCTATAGACGAGCACTCTGACCAAACCGAACTCTGGCGGAAAATAAGGATCCTAAACGGTGCTAAACAGCCCTTGAATGCAATCACCCTAAAAAAAGGAGATACTTACACGCAAGACTCTGACGAAACCGCTAACCTACTTGGCTCAAGTTTTACACAGACCTCATCTGATGCAAACTACACCCCGACGTTCCTGAATTTCAAAAAAGCAGAAGAAATAAATTCCTACGATCTAAACAGTGACGATTCAGAAGAATTCAACACCCCCATCACCATGCCGGAGCTCTCCAACGCCATCAAGCGCCTGAAGCCTAACACGTCACCTGGTCCAGATAATATTCCGTCTGCCTTCATCAAAAATCTACCCGATACCCTTAGAATAGAACTGCTGAGTATATTTAACTCAATATGGAAAGAAGGCACATTCCCCAAGATCTGGAGCAAGGCCATCACTATACCTATCTTGAAACCAGGAAAGGACCGCTTCCTACCAACATCATATCGACCCATTTCTCTGATCTGTGTCATGTGCAAACTACTGGAAAAAAATAGTCGCCATCAGACTGACCTGGTATCTCGATAAACAAAAAATTCTATCAAAAAACCAATGTGGATTCAGAAAGCAACGAAGCACTACCGACCACCTACTGGGACTGCAAAAGGAAATCCTGCAGTCGTTTAAACACAATGAATACCTAGTAGCCATCTTCTTCGATATAGAAAAGGCGTACGACAGCACCTGGCGATTCGGAATCCTGAAAGAACTCACGAGTTTTGGAATCAAAGGGCGTCTGGCGAAATTTATCAATAACTTCTTAAATAATCGCACGTTTATGGTCAGAGTAGGAAATACTCTTTCAAATGAATACCAACAAGAAAACGGAGTCCCTCAAGGCAGTGTCCTTAGTATCTACTGCCTCCTAATCCTGACTATCTCCGCAATCATTCCACTTCCTATTAACCACAGACTTTTCGCTGACGACTTAAACATAACTGTTAAAACTACAAACCTACAGTTCGCAGAGAGCCTTCTCCAAGCATGCTTGAACAATCTAGCGAACTGGAGTGAACGCACGGGACTCAAATTCTCTGCCGAAAAAACGAAAGGCGTCATCTTCACGAGAAAACGCAGACACCGACCCGTAAGTCTAACACTCAACGATCAAAAACTAAAGTTTTCGGAAGAAGCTCGTTTTCTCGGATTAATCTTTGACAAAAAACTTCGATGGAGAAACCACATCCTATCCTTGAAAAACCGAAGCCTTTCTGCACTGAACATACTGAATAAGCTGAACAACAGGAAATTCGGACCCAGCTGTTCCCCATTACTAAAAGTATACAAAAGTTTAATCCGACCAAAACTCAACTACGGCTGCATCGTCTACTCATCCGCCTCCAAAGGCCTGCTCCAAAGTCTTGACACGATCCAAAATTCGGGCCTCCGTATAGCTCTACGAGCCTTCCGAACTACGCCTGCCTCCAGTATGCACGTGCTCGTCGGTATTCCTCCCCTGATATACCGCCGGCAAACATTATCGGTCGATTACGCCCTATCAATCTTAAGTTACCCGAGCCATCCAAACCACAGCATTTACAGTCCATCAAACCCATTATACAGAGACGGTACCCTCGCTGCCCAAGGCTGCTTCAAATGTCATGACGAATTTACGCTGGACATCCCGAATTATCTACTTAAGCGCATGCCTTCCACCGATCCACCGTGGAGTCCAAACCACCATGAAGGCACCATTTACATCATGATCTTTGATCACCTTCCCACGCTATCGACCAACGCCACCGTACCAGTGTTACACCCAAGCGAACTGAAGAAATACGCAAAATACAAAATAATGTCTGGTTGGGAGGTTGAGTGGAACAGCAGCTATTCGAACAAACTACTGGCAATTAAACGGACGATTACTGACTGGACTTACGTTATAGGCAAAGCTGCATCAAACCGGGATATCGAATCAACCTTGAACAGAACCTATCTAGGCCATACTCTAACCACCCATGCATACCAGCTGGACCACCAGGAGCCTCCAGCCTGTACTCAATGCAATTACCAGATCACAGTCAAACACATCATCACTGAATGCCCCATCTACAGTGCCGAACGCCAACAATCCACACTTACAGACAATCACTCCGCGAATTTAAACATAAATAACTTATGCAGACTTATTAAATTTATAAATATTACAAACCTTAAAATAATGTAAATAACCTCACCCGAGGTGATAGCCCCCTCCCTGGCAATATGTACCTCGTAAATAATAAAATAAATAAAAATTAATCTCTACGATAATAATTCGTCTAAATGTAACTAAAATATATGGATTCAACCCCCAACAGGCAAAGTAATTTTATCCAATATCCTGTTACCATTCCAAACGATATATGTTAATTTCTCACCTACTATGAAATTTATCCTTTTAAATTGCTCTCTCTGATTTCGATATTACGTGATAAACCATCTAACCCAAAATTTACACGTGTAATTAGTTAGCAAAGGTGGGTGTCCACATAGGGCACACATACTGCAACATGTTACCGAGTTTTTTAAAGATGAACATAATTACAGATTTTTCGTATAACTCGATCTGCTCTAACTATAGAGGAAATGAACCCAAACCCCTAAATGATCCACCGCATGATCGTGCTACCTTCCTTTATAAAGTTCGTTCAAAAAGAAACGGCGCTAGTGTTCTCCCATGTAAATAAAAATAAATCTACAAAAATAATTTAAAAAATGGAAAAGTTAATTTCCCAGACCAATTTAACTTTTAACGTATACTCACCGTACGATGTAACTCTGAAATTCTTTAATAATCCTTTTATTTAATTTTCTTTCTTTATAGTTTAATAACCATGATTTCCACAGCAACCCCGACGAGTAAATACTACACATGCACCATATTAAAAAAAATAACCGCAGCAGTTGTACGATTCTCTAATCGATGAAATATCTAAAATTTTACCTGTCTTTTCTCAATTCACAATTGCACTTCTCAATTTTTACTGAACGCCATCGAAAACAATAAACAATAACTCGAAATCGGTAACGAAGACACGAAGAAACTTTTCTATCAATCATCGTCAGCATGGAGAACAGTGATAAATATTTCATAAATCAAATGATAAGTGAATTATAGGTTCGAAGAAATTGGTATAATTAAAAAGGATGATAAATAATTAGTTATAAAAAAAAAGAATATAAGAAAATGATAACAAAATCATCATGCAGTTCTAAAAACCAAATGAAACAATACGTCGCTATTTTTTCCAAAATGTGAGATTATGCTTATCGATACATTTTTTCGTTTAATACGATAAACATTTTGAATTAATTCCTTAAAATGTTTTTGTTACTTATCGTTGTAGAAATCGACTACAGTATAAAATACATTCCCGATATTCACTGGCCTCAAATTCGTAAACGATTATTATCTGTCCCTTCACACATTACTAGTTTCTTTGCTATTATCCGAGAATTCCATATTACATTTTGCTCTTAAACAGTTTGTTCTTAAAAAGCCAATTTAAAAAAAAAAAAATATTTGCTAATGTCTAAAAACTGTTTGCTTTAATTTTTTATTTGTTTATTTTTTTTTTTTTTGAAATTCGTTAAAATTTATTATAAAAGTAGACACGTTTAGCGTGGATGAAGCTAATGAATAGAAATAGGTTCATCGTGGTGTATTTATTGCAATATTTATCGATAATATTTTGTCACTAGTATATTGTGCATGTTTAGATGGAAGTTTTGAATATTTGTTGAAACGAACCAATAAAATTAATACAACAGATAGGTAACGTAGGGGAATAGCAACAATTTCTATATTTTATTAGGTCTTAGCAAAATTTCATTTTAAAAAGAACGTTGCTTTAAAAGCCAATTATACCTCGACCGCATTTGCATTGTATTATCTTTTATTCCGACGTTGCTTTTCAACTTATTCTGCTAGTTTATTTTATTATGGTTATGTACAAATTAGTAATAAATTTTCGTTATATGTAAAAGCAGATAGTCTAGATGGTAAACAAGCAAGGCGTACAGGTACTAGCAGTCCATTAGGAGAATTACTAGATCATGGACTAGATTCGTGGACTGCATTTATGATACCGTCCTTATTATTTTCCGTATTCAGTCGCGGTGCGCATGGAATAAGCGCTTTACGTTTATACCGTATATGTTGGAATATATTTTTCTCATTTTATATGTCGCATGCGGAAAAATATATAACCGGAGTTTTGTACTTACCATGGACATATGACTATTCCATGTTGGTAAGTATAAAAAAGCAAAAGAATTCCGGTTTATGTTATGAAAAGGATTTTTTTTTTTTTTAAATAGATTGTTTATAATTAATATTACGAAATAAGTAAACATGTGAAAAATTAAAAATTTAACTTAACTTAAACTATATTTTCAATATTTATTTACGTGTATATATATATATATATATATATATATATATATATATACACATATACACGTACGTATAGAAAAAAACTGGCACTCTCACCAATACCTAATACATTGTAAATCTTGACTTAATTTCGCAGAAAAGGTATGATGCTTACTTTATTTTATTTGTATATATTAAGTTAAAGTTTACAATGTATTAAGTGTTGATGGCAGTACCAATTCTTTTCTATGCAGCATTATTATTGAGTCGTAAATCTCTCGTGAAGATATCATGGTTATGAGCTGTCCATCTGATGTATAAGATGTCGCCTACTTTTTGCAATACCAAGCTGTTCGTTCTCTTGTATGTCCATGGGATTGGTAGCATTCTTCTCCAACAGTACATTTCTAACGCATCTGTCTTTCATCGATGTCGGATTTACTAGAGTCCATGTTTCTGCGCCGTAGAGAAATACTGAGAAAATCATATTATTTACGTGTTTTATTTTTACTTTCTTCGATACCACGGGATCAGCTCATATACGAACACTTTTTGTTATATTTGTTCTGTGTCTAATTTCCGTTTCAGATCCTCCTCGATTTCCGCTTTCGAACCTAGATATCTGTACTGTTTCACAATTTCCATTCCGTTAACGCCATGCAATTCTGAGCGATTGTCGTTTTACCTGTCTATATTCATTATTTGTGTCTTATCTTTATTAATTATTAACCCATATTCTGCGTTGCATTTTTGGAGACGACTTAGAACTTGCACCATATTGCTTAAGCTACCGACTATCAGTGTTGTGTCGTCTGCATACCTCAGGTTTGAGATTCGGACTCCTCTGCTATCATTAATGTGCAACAATTTCGCTCCTGGTAGTGTTTTAGCGTTCTTACGCGATGAGATCCATCGTCTGTTAATTAGTAGGATATAAATTTGACTGCAGACTCTATCTCTCGGCATTACCATGTTATTAATCGGCAGACGTGGTTTTTGAATATCGTGTTCATAATTGACATCTGTTGGTCGAGAGGAAATTGTATTCATTTATTCCCTCTTACATTTCAGTCGCCAATTATGTAGTTGTCTATATTTTTCCGTATATGCTCATATTCATCATTGTACATTTTATTAATTTAGGCGTTAAAATCGCCTATAACGATATTGATTTCCAGCAATCTAAGCGCATCACTCACTTGATCATAAAATAACTGTGCCTCTTCATCTGAAGTACACGCAGTTGGCGTATGAAGTACATTATTAATCCTAAAACTGATCTAGTCCGTAGTCTTATCAAAATAATATGTTCATTAATGGCTCCATAATCTTTGTATTATCAATTTCCTTGTGCACCATGAATGCTACACCCGCCCTACTCAATGTACTATTACTTGAGGTGTATATCCTATAATGATTTCTTTCGAAATGACTCGATTGGTTATAATGTGTTTCTGATAAACCACAAATTTTTATTCTGTGACAGATTAGTTCCTGTTCTACGATGTGAAGTTTTCCAATTTCTCTGAAGCCTCGTACATTCGATGTAGTTATTCTGTTTGTTTCAAATATCCTGAATTTCGTTTTAAGCTTTTTGGTCGCATATTTTACGTTCTGAGCCCGAATCTCAAAACGCCGGTTACCAGTCAGGTCGCGTAGCGTATCAGTCGCACATTTCACATTTCGATCCCGAGAATCGAAACACCGGTTGCCAACCGCGTCGTGTGGCATATCGGTTACTTGTTTGGACATTTCATAATGTACGCGGGAATATGCTACAGTAGTTTCCCCTTGCTTTCTGCGGGATTCCAGGTTTTCTCCTGTAATATAGCCGCTCGTAACCAGGAGAACAGGTGCTGACCAACAAGCCGTTCCTAACATGGAATGCAGACGTTGCTGGATTCCTTACGTGCACATATGAACGTAAATAAATATTGAAAATATAATTTCGGGTATGCTAAATTTCTTATTTTTACATTTTTAGTTATTTCATAATATTAATTAAAAACAATCTATTTAAAAAAAAAAAAAAATCTAAAGGGACTAATAATACATTTTTTAATTGACAAAGATCTTCAAATATTCTGTAGTGTAACACAACTCTCTTTTAAACTTTTTCTATCACCGATGGAAACATTTTTCGATTTTTATACGAGCCATAATATAGTTTACATTTGTATGCACTGTTTCGTATACTTTGTTCTCTGTTTGAATTAAATTAAACGAATAAAAATTAATTTAAAAAAAATAACATTTATTTAAAACTGTATTAAAAAGGAAAAAATGATACATTTAATAGTATATGACTTGAATAAAAGTACACGCACTCCTTTCTTTGATGAAGTTCCTTTTTCTAGAATAATAATTGTTAAAGAAAAGTACTAGAAATAACAATTATATTGATGTCAAAAAAAGAATATGTAACTTGTCCTTAATTTAAGAAACATAGTTGTGAAAAATTTAAATAATAATTCTTCGCCAATAGGAAATTTCGAATTTAAATTTTTAAGTTGCTGCACAACGTGTAAGAGAAATAAAGAATTTAGTTTTATTTAACTAAAAATAATACTGTTTTATCTTCAACATTTTAAGGGTACGGTCTTTCTCTTTCTGTGCACTTCAATCGTTGGTTCTGAAATATGGAAAATTACTGTAATGAATTTCACCTTCACGTCTATGTTGGAAATGATTTTTTACGCATCTACTTTAACCATGAACATTCCGTTTGTCATTATTAACATATTTAAGTAAGTTTCAAGTAAAATCGTAAATTAAATCAACATGAAACTGCCTAAAAAAGAAGTATGTGATTTTTATTCAGTTATTATAATATTTGTTGCAGTTTTTTCGCAGTTTAATGAGAATGTAAAAAATAAAACGATTTACAATCACACACAACCATACATACACAGTAAACATAATTTTCTTATAAGTGATGCCTTTAATAATAAAATTAATTTCAGAGACAAATTATAATTAAAATCTATCTAAATGTTGTCAACTGACGCAATAATGTTACAACGTTAAAAGTGTCGACTACTGTTTTCAGCTATTTGAGGTCGTATAAAATCGTTAGAATAAAAAATTATGTTTACAAGATATCAAAATTTTATGATTGATTTCTTTTTTTTCTTTTTTTTTTGGGGGGGGGGGTTAATATCTTGGTTTTTGCTTTAATATTATATTTACTAAACGCGGATAAAAATAGAATTTAGTATTTCTATCATTGTTCACATACATAGATGCGTGTGTAAGAATGTGTGTTTGTGTGTATATATATATATATATATATATATATATATGCGGGGTATATACATAGCAGTGGAAAATGCTGATTTTCTCGGTACTTCTTTAGAGTGAAAAATAAAAAACGAACATTCCTCCATACATTTACACCCATGCACTAACACACAAAGAAAAATAAATTAAGGGCCTACTTTTGAAAAAACTCAAGGGCTAAAAAAATAGAAGAAATTGATGTTTTAACTTGGATTAAAAAGTGAAAAAAATCACCATAAATTACAATTATGTGAATAAAAAATAGGAAATCCCGTTCTAATTCAAAATGAATTTAAAAAAGGAAAACAAAATTATTAAGTAACAACAATGAATTTTGTATGTCGCCTTCGCTTTTTAATAAAATTTCAGTTGTAAAAAAATGTAATATATTATTTTAAGGAAAAATACGACTGTATCATCGACAAGTGCAATAGTAGCAGAAGTAATGGAAATTAAGTAGCTCAATTTACCGGAAATCCTTTTAACGTTAATTCGAATTTGCTAAGAACCTCGTGACATCAGCAGCTGATTTATTAACGAATTCGGAATCGTTGCTAGGAAGAAATACAATTGATTTAGTTTTTAACTATATTAAGTTGAATAATTCGTCACGTGAATACTACAAGTTGCTAAAATGCTGTCATTGGTAGATACTGTTACACATTTTTGTTCGTTCTTTTTAATTAACTGAAGAAATCGTAACTTTTTCACAGATGCAAATTACTTTTCCAAATTAAATTTAATATCATTAATAATTCGAAAATATAAACACGTTGATGGAAGTTGTCTTCAGGAGTTGATTTGCGTTTCCGCTTTTTTTCCTATTATTACACGATTAGCTTCATCACCTTAATCATTTATAGCAGATAACGCATAGTTTCATTAAATACTTTGTTGAACTACGCATCGATTTCCGCAAAATCATTATTTTTTCAAATCACCCTGATAACCCTAATAACACTATAGTAAATCACGAAATAAACAAATTCACTAAAAAAAAATGCAATTTTAAAAATTCAATTACTCGTTTTGTATTTATTATACGAAATTACTGCCGAAAATTAAACTACGTTTTTTAATGATACCTATCTGTGGTTAAAATTTGAAACAAAAACATTAATATCCTTTTACAGCTAGAAATGTAAAAATTGGTACCTCAAAAGAAAAGATACTCATTTCTTTACTAATGATTTTATAGCAAATGCTAAACGTGTTGTTTTTTTTCGTGCTGAGAGTTGCTGTGCAATCTTATATTAATTAGAAGCGCATAAAGTGCAAATAAACAACTAAAAAAAAGCTGTTTTGAGTCTTGGGCGGTTGAATGCACAAATGTACGTGAAGGGCCAACATAATAGGGAAACTATCGAGGCTTCCAGCGATCAAAAGTGATCATAAGCACGCGAGATTACTGATGCGTGTACAAGATGTTTAGTTGCGTGGTAAAACTAATTCCTGGAAATGTATAACGCGCCGGTCTTCCCGTCAGGACAAAGAAGTATCACTTAAATATTCAACTCTGATAGGCCGTTTGCATTCGTAGTGCGTGCCCATGCATACTGCTTAGTGCATTGAATGATTCTCCAATGTCGGAGACGATTAGCAAATGGAACAAATAATCGGAGCCGAAATACGACTACTTCTCCATACTGATAGACCAACCAATGCCTTCTGCACGTTAGGCGTTTTTCTTTCCACGTTAAAATAGCCAATAATTTGATTTCTGTAGACAAGATAAGAATTGCCTTTCTCCTTTAGCCAAGTTAACCTCTACTACCAGAAAAGTCCTGTCAGATTTATTTCTTTTTCAATTTTCTTTGGTACTTCTCCGCATGATTAGAAATACTAAAGCATTAGCGATAGATAGATAAATATATAGATATAGATAGATTTCAATAAGCATTGATGTAATAGGTAATTACTATGTTTTTAGTTCGTATTATTATGGAACGGGTAGAAATTTAACATTTCTCTCTGCAGTTAGACCGCTTTGGTCTTTCTTTGAATTGATGGGATGCTGTTTTCTGTGGATACATGCTTCACCATCGAATATTATCGAAACTGATCCAAGAGTAGTATTTACAATTACTGGTACAACTTTTGCCAATATATGTGTACGTGACACACGGTTTATTTATTGTCATACATTGTTTTAGCTTATTGGTTATTAATGAAAATGCTTATTACATTAGTAAATCTATTTTATAAAATTAATTCATTCAAACCGAAATTAATTTGACTGAAGTCAGCTGCATTTGTTGCAGTTGATCGGAGTAAAATAACATCGAGTATTGTACCGTTACTACTTATATTTTGCGGCTATATTGAAACATTACAAGCGCAGTCATGTATCGTTTTAAACAGATTATATTTACCTGTTTACAAATATCAAAAAAATGAAAATATTAAAATAAAATAAAAAGTTATAGTAGAAATGATAATATTGCATGTATCTTTTTTGTTTTGTTTTTTTTTTTTTTCATTTAAATCAAATAATCGCATTATGTTTATTGTTACGGATAATATGTGGCGAACAGATTCTCTGTTTAAATTTCCATTAGTAATGGTATTTGAAAAACAGCATTTTCAAGGTGTAAAATGGCGTAAAGTAAATAAAGTGCAATAAAAAAAAAACAAAACAAACTATGTAGGTCTTTATTAAAGGGAAACAACTTATCATTAGAATTCGGGCTTAAATGAAGAACGTACTATGTTTGTAATAATAACTATAATAGTAATAATAATACTGGAAATTATAATATTAATAAATAAAATGTAATGTGTTCTTCAAATCATTCAGGGCTTTTCGCCATTCACGTTGAGAGTTGCTCCACAGATAAAAACTTAGGTCATCTATATCCTTTGGCCCGTACCAGGCTTATCAATTTCGTTTCCTCTTCTCTTATGAGCCCTAACCCTCAAAGTAGGAGAATTTCCATCTGTCGCTTCTTTCACATCATAATTTCTTCACGTCACACTATATCAAAGTGTATATTCCTAATAACGTATTATTCGAAATATATGTAATTTTCTTTGAAGAGATCGAGTTACCAATCCATATTACCTCAATCCAACATATATGTCGCTCTTCTGATGGCGTTTAAATTTCAACTGGTTCCATTAAACTCAAGTTTCATATTTCTGGTATCCTTGTCCTCCTGGCTACTTCTCTTAACCTTCTTCCTCCATTTCTTCTGCCTTAATTGGGAATATGAGCTACTTTCTACAAATAACATTGCTTCTTCCTCGTGCTTTATTGGCTTTCTATCTTGTTTCGTTTCTAATATAATATACATGTTAATTAAATTCTCTTCCTAAAAATAAGAGAAAGGGAAGGAAAGTAAACAATTTTGGAACTGAACTTTCTTCTTTCCATTATTTTCTATTTACCCACTACTTTCCTGCATTTTCTTTTCTACTTTATCATTTAATCTTTCCTCTCCTGTACAAGACAAAACTTCCAAGTCAATTGACCAACGATTTAGTTTAATATTTACTTGTTGCTATTCCACGTTTTCCTTATTTAATTATAAATGTATCATTGCTGAAGTAGTCATCGGAAAGCGGTATATTTATTTCATTACTATTTCTCTCCAGTAGGCTCACCCTGAGATGTGACTGGTTCTATCACTGAACTGAATTGCACTCGGATTATATTTTTCTCTCGCACTTACTGTTTCACTTATACAGTTGTGACATTTGCTGATGTGCACAACAATGGCTATGAAACACTAAGCTTTAAGCATTATAATTCAACCTCAACTGGCACTATCACATCTTCACGAATGTTTTTAAACTCTTTCCTTTCGTTGCTCTCATCTTCATCCATTTTTCCTTTTTGTGTCCTATTAACATTGTTTCTATCGATGTTTTTTCTAACCAGTGTTGGTGGGCAAATTGTATTTATGAGATGAATTCTGATTACAAATACATTGCAATCATACTGAAAATAAGATTAGAGTATAGTGTACTCCGTACCCAAACTTTTGAGCACTAGAGTATAATTGTACCATGTACTCATATTTTTGAGTATTAGAGTACAGTGTATTCCATATTCAAATTTTTAAAAGTAACAATGCAATCTGTACTCATATTTGTATCTGATATTCAAGAATACTACAGAAAATACTTTTTTCTTCTCTTTTCTTTGTTATTTTTTGCATTTTACTGATTTGACTATTTTACTGGCACTTTATTGTTTTTAGAAATCTCTCTTCAAGCGTGTCCAAAACTGTCATTTTTACTTAATTTTTGACTGATATAGAAATTTTTTTCAAGCTAATGCAGGAGTCACGTTTATACTTAAATCCTCAAAGAAATCTTGAAAGAATTTCTATTCTTTCTTCTTTAGAACTACTCCTCTTTCATATATTTACAAAATGGTTATTTAAAATTTCCCAGCTTCTTAACGTCTTTCCAATTTCAATGTTCGTGTTGATGGCCTAATTGCTTTAATCGGTTCTGTCACTCCTGCGTATGTTTCTTCTTTTGGTGAATTGTATTCTATTCCATTTCTACAAAATTTATCTCCCCCTCAACTACTGCCTTCATTATTAAAGAATTAAAGTCTGTTCTTTCAAAATATTCTGATCTCACTGCAGGTCTTGACAGTATGCCTTATTCTGTGCTGAAAAGCCTGTCTAAACAATCCTTGGGTTTTCTCCATAATCTTTTTAATTCTTTTCTATCTAGGGGTATTTCCTCCTGAAATTCTTTTATTATCGCTTCCATTCCTAAGAAAAATTAGTTCCTATGTTCCATTTCCTTAGTATCCTGCATTATAAAACTGTATAAAGATGCATGCTAAATAAGTGCCTTATTTGGTGGCTAGAACACAATAATATATATTCCAGTAATATATTCGACTTTTGCCCTAATAGCTTCTTAATTCTTCTTTTTGTTTCTCACTTATACAGATCTTTTATTCAAAAACATTAATCCTCTTGGCTTCCTTCATTGATGTTTCCTGTGCCTTTGATAATATCCATCTACTAGCTTTAAGAGATACAATGACACCGATTTAGAGCTTATTTTATCCTTCCAGATTTCAACTTGTCAAAATGTTTCGTCTTCCTTCAGTTCCATATTCACAGCTGAATTGAGGGCTACCCTACGATCCATCATTTTCACCTTTAAACCAGTTTCTTCCAATTATTTGATTATTTCTGAGTTCATAAGCGCTCTTCTGGTCCCCTTCCTGATCATTCTTGTAACTTTATTTTTCTCCGTATACGTTCACTAATACATGCTCTTTCTTCTTTCCATTCGATTCGCATTGATTTGCTATGGATTTCAGCCATTCGAGTATCTCTAGCAATAAAGCGTCTGATTCGTTGGCTCAGATTGCTGTTTTATCCCTTTTTTTTTTTTTTTTTTTTTTTTTTTAATCCCATCTTCTAACCTATTACCAGTGTGTAAAAGTTTCCATTTTAGATTGTGGTCAGACATTTATGCTTCTTTTTCTAATAATCCCTTCTTCCAACTGTCCGTTCAACCCATTCTTCCTCCAAATTCATAGTTCCTTTTGTTTCCTTTACTTCGCCGTTCTGTTACCAAATTCCGTCCGTTTTCTCTTTTCGTTGGCTTCCTCTCCTCATTGTTCTTTCCATTCAATATTTGCGATTCGGATCATGTGTTCATTAAGTGTCCATCTCTTTCTGCAGAGCACTTACAGTTTGCCGAGACTTAGCCTTCCTTATCGTTTCTTACATTCTGTCCTTTTCTTCCCCACTCATCGGTTCCTGCTATTTATTTATTCTTGATTGCATTCAATTTGTAAAGAAAATCGCCTGATTGGAACAAAAACGAATACCTGCGTGAACGGACAAATAAAAAAACCTCAAGCAATAAATACAAAATCAGCGAGCCAGATATAATTATTTTGATTTGTAGTATTTATTATCTACCTCGATATCTGATGCTTCAAAATGATCAATTTTTACAGCTTCAAGGAAGTAGGCTTAATCATGAATGATGAAAATGCTATTTTTCACATAAGCAATTGCACGTTACTTTATCGCGTTATAATTCTAAAAGTGGAATAAAAATTGAATCACTACGTAACTGTGCAAAATTTATTGTCTTTAAAGAAGCGTTAACTTGAAACAGTAATATTAATTAATAATAAATAAAATCTTTCACAAAGTAATTGTATTTTGAATTTTAATTGTTAAAATTTATATTTTCCGGTCACGAGCGATTCGAGGGTCTCAGGAGATAAAGCCCCTAGTAAAGATATAAAAATTAAATCGCCAATAGGTTTCTCTCAAAAAGAGCATAAGAGTTGAATTATTTAAAACATGTATTCATTACTAAAGAATTATAAGTTTATTCCTGATTTCAATTAGAATTTTTTTGAAAGCTATGCCAAAGTCTATAGGAGACTCACTTTACTTAATATGTTTTCATTGTAATAAAAAATGAAATGTATTAAATCGTTAACTACTTACATTCTAAATTTAAAAATGTTCATCAAAAACTTAAATAATTTTAAAAATTAAATATTTTTAATACTTTCTAGTCATTATTGCCATTTTAATTTAAATCTGGAAATGAATAAGAAATTTCGAAGATCGGTAAAATAACTAAATTTAATTTTGAAAAAATGGCTTCGCCTTGCAAATTTTTGACATATAAATAGTATAGATCGAATTTCGCGCAATTCGGTTGAGACTACACAACGAACACTTCATTTTATTAATAAAGTTAAAATTATTAGCACTATTATAGTATAATTTTTGTTACATGGCTGTCAGGTAGAAGATCTTTTCTGTTTACAAATACATATGTGTACACTTCAGATTGTTTATTTTTATTTACAGTTATTTTCCCGCAAAAATTCTTGCCTATGTATTTTTTTACCTTTCAAATTTACCGCTAATGGATATGTAAATATTTTATTTGCAGTGCCGATTAATTATATCGCAGATGAGTGGCATTAAATGCGATATTATAAACTGGATGTGTGCCCTTATTCTAGTCAATACGGTCACTGGCTACTTGGTACCAGCTCTGGAAATACCATTCACTTATTGCCTTCTGGTGGTTATTTTACTATTACATATTCATTTTGGTACTTGTGTAGTAAGTATATTTTGAAAAGTTCTATTTTGACATTTTTATGTCTTTACTTTGGCACATAAACTTGAAAAGCGTTACCAAATAAACGTCACGAAATGGAGCGTCACGAAATGGATCGTCACGGAAAATCGTTACGAAAATTTCATGTCTTTACTTGCATACGACTGATTACTAATATTTTCATGTCTCTTTACTTTGTCACATAAACTTGAAAAGCGTTACAAAATGGAAAAAGTGTTTCCTATAGCGACTTCTTATGAAAACTGTAGGGTTGTGTATTTCACACTTCATTTCCTTGTTTACATTTGCTGAGCGCACAAAACAATTACCGTAGTAATTATAAATTAAATGTAACTTTAGTCTCGTGTAAACCATTTCTTTCCCATGAAAAGTGTTATGGATTCCGAAGCGAACGAGAGACCAACTCGCGTCGGCTCGCTCCAAGGTGCACAAGATGAAGCTCGATGAGACGGGTGGTCTACCATACAAGATCGAGCTCCTTATTGACAAGCCCACATGGTGCGAGTAAACATCGATGTCACCGATGGTCTTGTGAACGGCGTGATAGGCCTGCTGCAGTAGGCTAAAATTCGACAACGTTAAAATCGTTAAATTACCACGATCGGAAGTTCGGATAGACACTGTGTAGCGTATCCGTGTATCTACGAGCATTGGATGCCGATCGGCTTACGTTCGTCAATGGTGACGCTTCCTAGTAAGATGGTTACCTGTAAACGATCGACATTTCCACTCACACCTGTTGCGGGATATCGATTCACAAATCGGAAGGCAGTACATATACCCGGCGGTGGTATACGAATACTCAAAATCGCACGACCAGCAACTCGTGTACGTCACTCTGTCTCGATGTTCTTTGTACGAAGGGTTGTTCATAACGAATAGGAATGGGGACCACTGATTTTACCACGGACGCGAAAAACAGTTGAAAGACATTAGAACTGAGTTTGAACGTCTTACGCGTCATCGTTTGAGTACGCACGCTTCCCACAGTCGAGATTTTGTGGATCGTTCACGTACTCGGTCTGTCGATGCTGTCACACTATGTTCACTCAACGTTCAGTCGTTGCGCTCACACTCGCTCGATATAACGTGTGACTTTGTTATACCTTCATGCAGTTTACTCGCACTCTCTGAAACGTGGTTATCAAACGCCGTTTGCGATAAATTTGAACTTGAAAGTTACTCGCTCGTAAATCGGCACAAACGCGACAACGGCAAGATGGCTGGTGGTATAGCGATTTACGAAAGGAAATTGGATGTAACGTGATATCGATGGACGTCGGTGGTATATGCAAAGCCAAAACGATGATCGATGGAGAGCGTCTGTTACTTTTTTCGAAGTACCTCTCAAACGGGACAACGTTGAACGATAAGATCAATTTCTTTGAGCGTTACCTACTACCGAAGCTGAAAGGTCTGTTTCTCTTTATCGATGAAATAAAGCTGTACGATTTACCGATCATAGTCTGTGGTGATTTCAACATCGATTTCCACTTGGACGATGGATTGCGATTCGATCAATTCATCAGTAAAACGTTCGGTTGTGAGATGAATAATTCGGTGGACCTTTCGACAAGGCGAAATATGACGCGAACGTACAACCGTTAGCTTACTTGTGTCGTACTTTTCTCACCATCGGCCATTACTCAGTATTACTACCCCTAACGATAATGATGTAAATAAGGAACCTTGTACTAGCGGTAGTAGTTGTTGAATATATATATTTTTGCAAATACATTGAAATATAATATGTACAAAGCATTTAGAGGTGCAGAACGTAGGTTCAATCTCGAAACGCTTTATACATTGCAATATAACATGTACAAGGCATTTAGAGGTTGCACGGCGGCATTCTCATATCGACGGAGGCCGCGAAGCGAACGACATTCTAATGTCGGCGGATGCCTGAATGGCTGTACAAAACCTACTTTTATGGGAAAACATGAAAATGTCTCGCTGTGTTGCGGACTTGTACGCAAGCTGTTTTTCTGATTTTACAAACGATTTCACCGACTTCAATGTTTTTAAATATAATGGTGAATTTTTGAGTTATCTGGTGATGTATAATATAAACTGACTAAAAGTCGGGGGGGAAAAACGAATAAAAAAAAAAATGTGAGTTAGGTAAATTCACACGGACGATAATAGTTTCTGAACGGAAATTTAACCGTAGCGTCATTTATGTATTAAGCGACATTTTACAAAGATAGCGATGTAAAAACCTACGTTAATTTAATAATACAATGTTTAATGGAAAGTTATTCATATTTATTATCGGATAAATCTAATGTATTCCGATGTTACCGAAAAATAAAGTTCAGTATACAATTATGCATCAAATAAATCGAGGTAGAAAATTAGCAATTTTGAAATGAATTACAAGTAACGAAATTCTAAATAATCTAGTAAATATAATAAAATTGAGTTGTCGAGAATATATTATAGTATTAAAAAATAAAGGGTAAATTATGTTGTATATATGAATTGAAACTTACTGATAAATTTAGGCAAATAATTACTAATATAGAAAATTAAAATATTGTGCGATAGTAAATCGTTGACAAAATACCTTGGGAATCAATACAAAATTGGAGGGATATTTTTTATCAAGGTCTTTAAATTTAACAGCAATTCGGATTGTGCAAAATATCGGATATAAATAGGTTTTTTATTATCGGTAATCGTGACAATTGAAGTTATCTTTTCATTAAACTTTACTTGGGTCAAATGAAATATGGAATTCGTTTAGGTTTCCTCTGAATCATTTAATTCAAAACAGTGCAGTAGAAATTGGTTATAATGGAAAGAGGTGAATAATACGATTGTTACAACTGGTTCGTTATTATATCCGATATCAAATAAAGAATTTTAATATTTTTAACATTTAAAGTTACTGTTCTTAAACAATTTTACTCTGTTATAAAATTTCCATGAAATATTTTGCAGAATAACTTTTTACTGATTAAACGAATAATTATTTATTTAGAATTACAGTTGTACATGTTTTTTTACTAATTTTAAAAGTATAAATACTGATTTTTTTCTTTATACATATTCATATGCTTCACTTAATGTACATTCGATGGGTATGTTAGATGTGGGCTCAGCTTTATAGCTAAAAATTTTGAACAAGGTTAAAAAAATGCGCATTCTAGTGTATTTCTTTAATTTGGAACATTTGGGTTTCCTACTTTAAAATCGAACCCCTGGAGCGTCGAAAGCTCGAAAGTTTCAAAAAATATTTTTTTTTTTTTTCGGTCATGTGATATATCAATAGAAAGATCGCTATTAGTCAAACATTGTGTTTCATGTGCTGAGGATTCCGTATGTATTGTATGAAAAACAAAAGACAATATGATTGAATAATAAAACGTAACACAGATTTCTGTAAATGTCCTATAATCAAGATATTGAATAAAATAAAGCAAAATAAAATACAATTCTAAATTTATTGTTGTTTATTGAAATACATAGTAAAAAGTCCAGACTAAAAATAAAAAAAATGTTTTTAAAAATAGACTTTTATTTATGCACTAAAAAGTATAAAATAACTTTATTAGTGTGCGACTACCAGATACGCATCTTAACATTAAAATCCGAAACTACAAAATATTCTGAAAAATAAAAGCGGGGGCCGCAGATTAATAATTAAATATTAATATTATAATACATCCTAAGCCAAAACTACAATCACTATTTAATGTTGTTCCACTGTTGTGCATCACAATACCACACACACTAAATATTTTTGTAACTGCGGCCACCGCTTTTATTTTTCAGAATAGTATTTTGTAATTTCAGATTTTAATGTTAAGATGCATATCTGGTAGTCACACGCTAATAAAATTATTTTGTACTTTTTAGTGCATAAATAAAAGCCTATTTTTTAAAAAAAAAAATTTTTATATAGTTCATCTTTTTTATAAATTCTACAAATTATTTACTGAAAATACATTGCATCAATGTGTGGTAAAATTATCAAATTTAAGGATATTCAATAGTAATTTTGCATTTGTAATTGTTTTCTTCTCGATCACACACATTGTTTGAATTGCAATAATTATTAACATGCAACACATAAAAAGTATAAATAATTATATTCCTTCATTTTATTTTTCCTGTTAAATATGTAGTAAATAATTTTACATTAAAACAAATTATTTGTAACTCTTCATAAAACTGATGGTTATCCATATTTATACTTTAACGGATTACAAAAAAAATCACGGCGTAACAAACGCGTTTGTTTATATTATTCATTTAACATCGTTTTTTACGTCGATGTTTTCATAAAACATCACTTGATCTATAAATAGCGGCATTATCCATTGGTTGCTAAGTTTCTCGATTTTGATCATATTTTATATACTTGGTTTTTCGTGTATTTATCTTCAACCCTGTTTTATAATCATCTGCAGTCCCTGCATCATGTTTTGTAACTCGTCTCTGACTTAGTGTAGGTATTTTCCATTGATATTTATACCTTTTGCATCCCAGTTAAATGATTTCAGCGCATATTCTAGTGTTGCTGCAAATAATTTCAGACAGAGGTTCTTATAATAATTCCAAAAATGTAAAACACAGAAACACACATTATAATCAAGAAATTTCAATGTTGCAATTTGAAAGAATAATTGTTCATTATAGGTAGTAAGTAATGTGTATGCTGTAGTTCGATTCGAGGGTTGGCTAAACAAGTGATTTTCAGTTTTAAATTTTTTAACAAAATAACCATGTTAAACCAAATCATAACAAAATTAAATTTTTAACAAAACAGTTATTTTTATTCACATATTTCCCCACTTTAACTGCTGGAACTTTATTACCAGTTTTTTTAAAATTTATAATTGTTCGCTTTGTGCCTAGAAATATGTTAAAATTTTAGTTTTTTCTTTGAATTTAATGTTATATATGAGAAAAATGAAAAAATATGAATTCTCTTTTTTCGAACACAAAATTACAATTTTCATAAATAAAAAATAGTTTTGTTAAATGCGCTTGTTTTTGGTTGACTACTGGATATATCATTTGAGATATTTAATTTCATAAATATATAGTTGTAAATAAAACTTAAAAGAAAATTTCGAACTTTTAGCCGATCCCGGAATCAAACCTACAGCCCACATAATACTGGCTGTTGCAACCGTACAACTACATTAAACTCTATATAAATTTCTTGCCACAGCTGTATACTGCATATAATGAACAATTATTCTTTAAAATTGCAACACTGCAATCTCCTAATTATAATGTGTGTTTTTCAGAAGCCCATCAGGATACAACCGGAGCTATGTTTTTAACACAGGCTGTATAGTCCACGAAGTACTCGATATAACTAGTATAAAAGATTCGGAATTGGATTCAAGATTTGATTTCGATATGTATTTCGATTAGTGCGCTTTGTTTTGTGTAGCAATGTAGCATTGTTGTTTATGTTTTTTTTTAATTTTCTTTCTTCGCCGTAATAAAAATTGAATTAGACATATTAACAGTTCTTACGGTATAGAACGTTTTAGGCAGTTATGTCCTAATTGTAAACAACGATTTAACCGTAAGAATAATTAGGTAGCATATATATTTATTATATTTTATAAAAATGATATGATTGCGTTTTATTGCAATTTCTGTCAAATTGTATATTGGATTCAATATAGTTTTTCAATTTACTTTACATTTTTTTCTTAATACGATATGTTAGAAACAAATTTGCTCAGTTTTATTGTTTAATTTATTATATTTTCATTTACTAGTTATATTTTTATATTGCTCTTTTGTGTTTGTAATTTCATCATGATTGTTGTTTTTTTCATGTAATAGCAGCTTCTTTTGTTTCAGTAGTACTATTTTTTCATATATACTTGTTTTGTGTTTCATCTGTTTATTATATTTCTTACTTTAATACTTTTCCGATTATTGTTTCATTTTGTACTTTTTTAAATAGTTCTCCAGGGCTGCCTGGATCCATTTTTTATATTTTAGCCCTAGTTAAGAAACATAAATTGTGTAATTGTATTTAAACTTTTTTTTACCATAATCAATATGTTTTTCATTTATTTTTATACTGTGTTTATTGTTTAATTTCAGAAATGGTAATTATTACAATTCTACACCTAATTATGCAATAATATAATTATACAATTTATAATAATACCCTGACTGAAATTGATTTTTCCGTTATAAACCGATTTTATTGTCTATAATTATATTTTTTCAGTACAATAGATCATAATTATTGTTTCTTGTTTTGTTATTTATTTTTATATTTTTTTGTCATATATTTCTATTTTTCCTGTTTAAAATTATGTATCGATGTCACTGAAAGTAAATTTTCTCCAATTATATATATCATTTTCACTAAAAAAGCAGCCTTATTTCAGATCTGGTAAATTTAAAACTGTAATATTGAACAAACAAACATTAGATGTTTAGATATACTGATAATATACTAAACCTTTTTTATAATTGGTTTAATACTTTAGGAATGTATAATTACAAATTGTTAAGTAATTTGTAATTTTGATATTAACTTTCAAGTTACAGATTAAACAAGAAATTAAAAATTATAGCGCATAAAATGTAAATAAACAGCAACAAAATGATTTATTATTATTAGTAATAAAGAAAAAAAATTATTGCGTATTTTTTATTAAAAAAAATAAAATAATTATTAATTTTTCAATAAATTTTAAATTTAAAGTAATGAATACTACCAAATAAATATCGATTCCTTTTAAGTACTTTTCGATTCTTTTCGAGTATTTTTGTACTCGAAAAAATGTTCTCCAGTTGTATCCCGAAAGTCTTGTGTGTTTTTCGGTTTTATTTCCAAAAAATATGATAATTTTAATTCGAATCATGGTTGTGATTCGAATAATTGCATGAACCGAATTTTAAATAATCGTATCCTTTCCATTATTCTAATAATCAGATCATGCGAGGATTTTAATTAAAATCATTACATTACTAGACTAAATTCTTAGGGATGCCCTGAACTTACGGTAGACATAATATTATGTTTTTTATTTTTATTATTTATTTTATTATTATTATTCGAATAATTTAAATGAGTTCAATGAGGTTTTATTATTTATATTAATGAAACATAGTACAAAAATCTTTCAATACAAAGTGTTGTGGCTAGGTTGATCGGAATTCCTCTTTGGTAGGTGGGTGTACGTTGATATTTCCGACAGAGTACCCCGTGAAAAATGGGGGAGACGCGAATTTTTATTGTATTACTCGGACTTCACAAAACAAAAATTAAAAATTAAATTCAACTTTATTGGTGATCCGGTAATTTGGACATTTGTTAATACTCTTCAGCGACTTAAATACTGAATTGCTCATCTACGTTTCTTTTTTTTTCTTTTTTCTGGTTTGGTTTGGTGTTTTTCTGTACTACGTCTCCTCCTCTACTACCAATATGCTAATCGGTTCATTCGCTGACCGGTCATCTCGCGCCTCCCTCGAAGGCGAAGATAGATCTCGGTCTGTCAATCACTAGTCGGCAACAGGTTCTCTTATACTCACACATTCACTCTCCCGACATGCTTTAATTTTATAAATCATTTCTGTTTCTTTTTTTATTTTTTTTGTTTTTTTTATATATATTAATTACAACGTAATTCTTAGGCTACCCTCCATTAGAAAAAATGTCCCAATTTTATGTAACGTTTGTTATATTTTATAGGATTTCTGTGATTATGTTATTGTATTCATATGGACCGATTTAGAATTACGTTGTAAATTTTGATAATTTTATACAAAGTATAGAAGAGAAAGAGATAGAAATGTAAGCAATAGAGGTCAAGGGGCACATGACACATCAAATAAAAAATTCATAAAACAAAAGGAAAATAGACTAGATATAAGAAAATCACGTGTAACTCAATTCAACGAGTATTTGTGTAGAAAATATTACAACTTATGAAATATACGTGAAATAAAATATTAATACGATGGTTCCCATACCTTGTTAATTACTTTACAGGGCATATATTTACCTTAAATCGATTAACGCATTGAATAATAAGATTAAACCGAATTGCTTTTTAGTTGTTTTTTTTTTTTTCTTTTGAATAGTTCTTTTAAAAGTTTAATGAAATATCGAAAAATGAACAAGACAAAAAACTACACTAAATTATTTAACAAAAATAAGAGAAAACCCCCCTTTTTTTTATCAATATTGTTGTATTTACTTATCACGGCACAACGAAAATTAGCCTATAAAACCTCTGATGTTACAAATAGTCTGTTAAATAAATTTCTAATTAATTTGAGCGGTTCTCAAATTTATCGAAACGTGCAACATAAATTTGTACAAACCTCTTCCTCCATTATGTATTAATGTAAAGAAGAGAATTTAACGAATATTTGCAGCTCGTGAACGTGTGTTATGTAAAATATTTCTAATTCAGCGCCCTATTTATTTTTCAAAATACGAATAACGATTAGTTTACATTTTATTTTTCACAGATTAAACAGATATGCGAGTTTTTTGGCATTAACTGCTTTCGAGTAAAACTTCGGGATAACTAATGCGCGTGCAAGTTTATTACGTTTTGTCATTTTTGCTCGGCAACAACGGGTTATTTATGCAAATTGCCTAAAATCCAAACGTTATTATATTATTCAATTACTAGCTACTAATATACTAAACATACCACGCTGGTTATCCTTTTAGTGAAAGTTCCTATGAATTGCATTAATTAGTATTGTGTTCCTATTTGTTGCGATGGAATAAGTCGTCGACTATTTATTGAGCTGTGATTATATAATTATAAGTTATCGTAACGAATTAATGCATTTAATTTAAGCATGTATACCGCACATTGTTCGATATTCATTTTTTTTGCAATGACTTCCAATAACGATGGCAATAATGTAGAATATATGTATATTAATACTCGACTAAATAAAATATTACATTTTGTCATTAAGTTTTCAATGACCGCTTTTTTACAATTACTTCGTGTAAATCGTTTTTCTACACATTTATTCGGTATATTAATTAAATAATTTCTAGTCTTCGATGAAATTATTAATTTTTAAACAGGAATATGCACGGGAAGTTGTGATCAAACGCATTATTAAAAGTACTACAGTAATTTATAATTACGTACTGACACTTTTTTTTCTACAAATTATAAATTTGTGTGTTGCGCTTATTTCAGGGTTTAGCTTATGAAATTTATCCATCAATATACAATTTAAACGTAGAAAAAATAATGGCTGCATCAAACAAAAACTGTAAATAGGAAACGAAATTAAATGCAAAATGCGTTTTAAATTTTTTTCTTTAACGAGAGTTTACGGATAATTAAACACAGTGCTGTATTTCATTTAAAAACAAAAAAAGTTATTAAATTTTCAAAAATATTTTCCGGAAAAAGGTATACGAGAATCCAAAAAGTATAAATATACAGTCGTGAGTTCTGCTCTAGAAGTACTTAAATGTGAATATGATATTATAACAAAAAAGTGATACACTTTCGAAAAGTATATACAATTTCAAGAGACTCGACTTCGTTTTAAATTAACAGAGCTGGTGATTCAAACAAGTGTAAAATTACCAAACACCTATTAGTGTTTATTAAGGGATACGGAAATAATTTGTAAACATGAACTACAAAAATGATGCTTACACTTTAACAGTATTAGGCACATTGATGTAGTTCATGTACACACAAAACCACTTTCGCTACTCGCGCTTTCGAGCGCATTTGCGATTTAAAAATAACATAAATATTTACAAGTAACTTTGTATATATTTTTGCAATATATTTGATATTTGATTTGAATATCACCTTGGGCTCACAAAATTTCGGGTGATTTTCTGAGACTTATCACGAACGATAGAAAAAAGATAAGAGATATGAGGTTTGGTGCATATGAAAGTAGTAGTCTTTAATCACAAAAAACCTTGATTTATTTTAATTTATACAATACAAAATAGCGACACAGCAACGCATGCAAAAAAAAAAAATCAGTCGGTCATACGGGCGTACCACTACAGGTCATAATTTTTAATCTGAAACAAAAAACCAAAAAGTTTCTTAAAATATAGCCCAAAATGAAGTGTGAACATCATAGGTTTTTTTCGAAAAAATCATTTTAAAAAAATGGCGGCGATTTCAAATTTTTCTTTTTCGAAAAAATCAGTCGAAAATCACTTATAAAATCTGTAAATATCAATTTATCAAAAAAAACCTACGATGTTCACTAGAAAATCTTATTATTTTAAAGTTGCAATTAAAATTTTAAGTCAATCGGATAAAAATTGAGAGGGAGCTATTGGTACGCCCAGTTTGAAAAACACAGTTTTGACATATTGCTGTTTAAAGTTTTGAGTAACAGAATTTTGTTGATATTTTCGTTTTAGCTCTAATTTGCTGTGCCTGCTCCATCTAATTCGCCTTCTGATTTTAGGTTTTCCTCCTCCTCATCCTTCCTTGTCAAAATTACGTTCCTGCGGTCAGTTTTAGCCTTTTCGGTGAGCAATCGCTCGGAAAGGGAAATGCACGTCGCATCGGCTTTGGTACAGAAACCGTAGCAATTTAATCTGATTGTCAAGTCCATTAAATCCATAACTTGTATTAATCCGATTGTAACCATCGTTGGAGTATAAAATAGCAATATACAAACAGTTGTATCGAGAATAGATTTGTCACTGGAGGTGTTTATTAGCGCCATAGAAAGCGAATTCAAGCTTCCACTGGAGTTCTGCGTGAATCCGACTAAATAACAGGTGAGGAGACTGTCGTTGCTTAACTCTTTTTAAATTGGTTTCGCGGCTTCGAATACTATCATTGACGTGGCAGGCTTATGCTTAAAGTTAGCCATGTCTCCACCGGTTGCCTTCTCTGCTTGCCAAGAGCACCACGATGTCAGTCCTTTAGGGCACAAGTGATGTTGAGGCTTCTTGTCGGTCGATATTTTATGGTATAAAGTCGCCCAAATAGCATTTTTCATATCTTTGATAAAGTTACTGTGACGCCTAGTGGCGAAGACATAAAAAATCGACAGCTGATCAATTCATTTACCTGCCAATTTGTCTCTGCCCCTCAGTCCTTCTATTTTCTTTACAAAATTCCTCAAACGAATACCCAATCTTTTTTGGGTGTGATCTATGCATTCTCTCTTTTGCACGTCCGGACTATTTTCTGCTATAGATTTAAATGTTTTGCTGTCCCCACTCCTACATAGTAGATGTATTTAATGCCATTGACGTCTTGTGCTCGACCAAACATGTCGGTCGTGACAACTACTTCCATTTTTCCTGTCGAGTCTTCATGGTTGGCTTCGCAGTGCGTTTCTTTCCAAGTTTTGAATTCAGCAGTGTCTTCTTTCCAGTTTTCAAAACAAACATGCCTTGCAGAATTTACTTTTGATACCGTCTCAACACTAACAATTTTACCAGAACACTGATATAGACGTGAAGAAGCCAAACACTAACTGTTATACATTCTAGCGGACTTTCTACAAACAGCTGATTTTTCAGCCCCGAAATCGGGGTAGAATAGGCATCTATTAATCAAATTTGAAAGCTGGAAGCTGCGAAGTGCCGGTATAATTCATATAAAGTAGAATAAAGACTTCAAACGCATGCTTCTCTGCACACTTGAAAAAGCGCTAATTTTGCTTCACAACTGCGTTCGGAAAAATGACTTTTCGACCCATTTACAAGTCCCCCCCCCATAATCAACTTTTTACATCACTCTTGGATACTTTAGGGAGTGTTTAAGCCAATAAAAAGAAAAACAAAGTGATATTACCCCTTAATGTAAAATTAAAAGAGCTTCTGAATAAAGTATATATATATATATATATATATATATTAATTCTGCTAATCACATATTTGTAGTTTTTTTTTAAATTAATACACGAAAATAAGTAATGTAATTCTTAATTTTTTAATGAAAAATTAACATTTCAGTTACTAATTAGTGGAATATAATGCAAAAAACTTTTGAACTAAAACTTGTTAAAATAATTACCAAAATAATTTATGAATGAGAAACATTCTAATAACAACGAATTAAGCCGATCAAAGTTTTTATCAGACATATATTCTAATTTTTAACCTGTACTTTAACAATTCTTAAATAACCCATTGTATCAAATGACACATATTCTACGCTTTTATGATTTATTTTTTTGTACTTCTTATTTTCCTTTTAGCGGGTGTGCATAATAGAAACACTTTATTAAAAGAAATATTTATTAAAAATCTTAGTTATACTAATACTTTTCAAAAGTATGTTATAAAAATTAAGCGATAATGATTTTATCGGCTGAAAAAGAGTGCTATACTTACTTTAATGTGAAGTAAATTAATTGTATTCTTCGATTTTTCAAAATTCTGCGCTGTTTTTAATTACATCTATCTGGAAAGAGGGGTTATTTTTTGCGTTCTAATTACACTTTTTAATGTGGTCCATTATTCAGATGAAAAATAAATATTTCTCATTGGATCTGATTTAAAAGACCGTACTAAAGTAAATAATTGACTAGGAAATATGATGAACTGTTAAATTTTAATTAACATATTTTGTATAATCGCACCGCAAAAACACTAATTTCATGTACAAATGATGGAAGACAAATTATCAAATGATTAACGGGAAACACATGTATGTATATCTGTTACAGTAAAAAATGTCAGAAGTCGTGTATGACCCTTTTCTCATTTATCGTGCATGTACTGTTTGATGTATGCACGAGAAATTTAAGCATGAGTTCGAGATTTTAATTTTTTTAAAGGTCAAGCCGAATTTTTAAATTCAGATTAAAAAGTTCGAATTTCCTCTGTAAAAACATAAATAATGAAAAAAAAGGTGCGCATTCAAAAGTGAAGTAAATTCGATAATTTCTATTTCGTTAGATCCGGTTACTTTTTATATTCCCGTTAATTATCTTACAACGGCTCTTTTGGTCACTAACGTTAAAAAATAAAATAACGACTCTATGTGTTGATTCTTTTAACATCAGCAAGAAAATTTATGCTCGTGGAAGAAACAAATAGAATCATGGAAAATTTTTACTAAATGACGTACGCTACAAGCAATTTAAATAGAATCTTCGTAGTGATTTAAGTTTTTTTTTGTTTTATATATACATATATATGGTCCAGCACATGGATCAAAAGTGTTTTTCTAAGTTATCCGCTCTAATATAGTGTAGCATATCCCGGACCTGTTTTGGTTCGTTTAACAATGCAAACGACGGTAAGTTGGAAATGCCTGCAGGCAGGCAATGTTCCAGAATCCGTTCAACAGTTGGTGAAATGGGACAGGCACAGGGAGGATATATTCCTTCCAGCAATAGTTGTGGGATATTGCTGTGTGCCCTATGCAGAGTCTAGTCAATGCTGCAAACTCTTTGCGGGACATGGATATCGATGGCTACCAAGGCTCAGTCTTCACCTTAATGAATCGCAGCCATGAGCCGACCACATAGTTTCCCATGTCTTTGCCTTATGTTGCTGAAAAAAGGGTAGCCCCAGCTGTGGAAAAGGGGCGCCTTCAGGAATTGGGCTATAAGTTTCCTGACTTAGCAGCCAAATTCACTCGCTCGTTTGCCGGCATGACCTGTGGGACCTACAAGAACGTTACCTGTGAGCCAACCCGAGAAAGCACGTTAATGATGTGCTTTATTTCTCGAGACAGTGTGTGTGAAGTTTTTGGTGACTGGGTGTCCTAATCGATTGCAAGGAATCTATGATTAGAAATGCATTTCGGATTTAGGGGTAAGACTGTAGATATTCCCTCAAGCAGAAGAAAATGCCATACAACTCTCCTTCCAACACTGAACAGAAGTCGTGGAGTCAAACCGCATGAACAACTGTCTCCACTTCATAGGCGCAAGCCACCGACGAGGACCCCTCGAGGTGGTTTGCTTTGGCACCATCTGTGTACAGCTGGCTGTAGCTGGGAAAAAGTTGCATTTTTTTCACCACATACTGGGACGCCAGTGCGACTTCCTGGTCCGAGCGATCGCTTAGCAGGGATAAGTCAGCAACAGTCGGAGTATACTCCCAAGGCAGTTCAACATACTGATGCGTAAAGTCAGAGTTCCAGTTAATTCCCTTTTCCTTAAGGAGGGATAGTACACTGGGGAGGGGGTCGTTTGATTACTAAATTAGCGCTGCGGTGTAGCTTAGTTTGGAACCAGTGAAATAAATCTCTGAATTCATAGGAGTTTCAGATAACCGTTAAGGGTGGGAAACCCACTGGTGAACAGATTTCCAACGATGGCGACGTCCTATGCGCTCCCAAGATAACGCGTGTGGCAGTGTGATGGATTGTATCAAGCGATTTAAGGAGTGCTTTGTTTGCTGAGAAATAAACTTGGCACCCATAGGTCAATTTATTTAAGGTGAGAGATTTGTACATAGTTAGCAGGAGCTTAGGATCTATGTTGTATTTCAGATTTGACAGACATTTTAGTATATTCAAGGATTTCAGGCACTTATTCTTAAGATGGTGAATGTGATGTAACCAGAACAGTTTTTCATCAAACACAAGACCCAAGAATTTAACTGTGTGGAGAAACGGGAATGGTGAATTCTTTAGGAAAAGAGTTATGTCGGAATCGGGATGACACAGGCGTTTTTTGTGAAATTTTACACATACGGATTTTGTCAGAGAGAATTACAGGTCATTGTTACTAGCCCATATTTCCGAGTTATTTATTGTTGATAGTCAAAAATTTTCTACGAGAGCTACCGTTTCATTAAAAATAAATATTAATTTCAATGTGATTCGGACAACGAAGGTCAGACTAATCAATACTCCATTTACTTTTTTTTTTTAAATTGTTTACTTCTACTTCATATTTAATCTAGTTTTATAAAAATCTTTCAAGGATCGATTTTTTTTTTTTTGTTTAAGATTTGCTTATTTAAAACAAAAATCCCTCTGAATCAAAATTAACCAATGATTCAAAGATCATTACTTAGAGTAAAAAACTTATAATAAGAAATAGATTATTTTATTGAAAATAGTATTTACTAAAAAAAATTTAAAAAATCAAACGGCAAAAAACTACAAAAATACAATGGAAATAATTTTCTAAAATTTTACAGTCTCGTGTGGTGTGCAATATCTCTATTTTTTTCTTTTTTCATTTTCATCTGGATATCTTCGATAAAATTGTAATGAATGTAATTTACCTTTATTCCATACTTAAAGTTTTTATGTAATTTTTTTTTCTTTATTTTACTTTTTTACTGCACTAATATATACTTCTTTTATTTTTATCAAATAAACAATTTCCCTCACTCTGCTGAAACACATGAGTCTTGTTGTTTTAATCCTTGTAAGTTTTTTTTATTGAAATGTCCACAAAGAAACCTTAATAATACTCACTAAAATAAACACTTTTTAAAATAACTTATTAATTATACAATTCCAATGCTAATGATCACGGGGAATTGTAGTGAAGCTTTAAGTTTCGAAATACGTCTTAATTGTATCATATCTTATTGTAAGTTAAATTATTAATAAATTAAAGCAAATAACGAATAAATAATAATATAAGCTTAAACAAAAAAAATTTAATAACATAAAATGTAACTAATATTCAAACCATAAACATTTTTTAATAAAAAACACTGAAAGTTTTTAAAAATATATTTTAAAATAAGACGATACAAAACAGATACTCCTCGCTTTACAAATTAATAAGAATTATTTCAGTTCATTTTTTCAAGTTTTTTTTTATTTCAATTACTTTAACAATGTTAACGAGCGTTTTATTTTTTATAACAACCTAAAACAAACATTTGTGTATAATAAAAATAATAGAAACACGAAAAGCCGTTCACATCTTTTATTTTTCAAATCAAGTTCACAGTAATTCTTAAAACCAAATATATGCGTTCTAATAAAAACACAAATATATAAATAAATAACATTAAAGAATATAAAAAATATACATATAACCTTAAGAGAAAGATGTATGCTTGTAATTAATTAGTGAATCGATGAGAAGAGTTATATACAATTGTGTGTAGGAACTAGAAGTAAAATAAAATGTTAAAACTTATTAAATGTTGCGATTTCCTAAACGCTATTAAAAAAAAGCTTAGATTATTAGGGGAAAGGAAATCATTAACTGGTTAATGATAAAAGACTAGAGACTTCCGTCTAAGGTTAACGAAGTGATCACAAATTGAAAATAGCAATTGTAGTGCGGATATATAATAACTGAAGCGTTGAATATCCTTAACTTGTAAATAAATGAAAAACTTTTCATGAAGTTTCATTTTGTCTTATAAGATTTTAAAAAAAAAAAAAAAAAAAAAGTAATAATTACCTGTACAAAAATAATTTTTAAAAATTGTTGAAATTTCAAGATACTACACTAAGGAAGTGATGCAAAAGCCAGCGCAAGTTCTTAAGCTGAAAATAACTATGAAGAAACTCATAGAATAGGAATAAAATGACAAATTCAGCGCAAAGAGATATTAAACGGGAAAGGCTAAAAGTGAATAAAAAATAACGGATTTACCCACACAATATAATAACTTGCTGATTCATCAGAACATGAAAGCGGATAAAAAAATTTGTAAACTGACGTAAACGATTAATGACGATGGTAGATGGGAGAATGTTGAAGAATATTAATTATATATAAAATCAGTACCGTTTTTCACCAACTGCGATAATTCTAACTTCGCGTCATACGGGGTGATGTTATAAAATATCGATTTATTCGCATTATAAATATAATAATCGTCGGTGAAATTATAATGCAACGCTAGTGTAACGCTAAGAGCAGCAGTTCCGGAATTGTGACAACCGAAATATCGGAATAATGGTTTTTTATCGAATTTACAACCTGAATATTGAGCTCCTGAAATTAAATTATCCGCAATTTGTAAGTTTCATAAAAATTCGATTTAACGGAATTTATATTACACGCTATTTTTATGAAAAATGAAAATTATTACCGGCCAATTAATAAATATGTTCATTAATTATAATCACAGTGTTCGGCCGAAACGTTGGATATCGATTTTGTTATAAAATGTAAGTTTCGGCTGAAGTTGGATTTAGCAAAACACCGTATATCCCCCGTCTCTCTTTCGATTTATGTAGCTACATTATTCGGAGAGACTTTTATTTATTATCAGGCTGCTTCAGGATACGAAAATTGGTTTGATAAAGGTTTTATCGGATGGATATTGGATTTAAAAGTGCACTCTTCAAAATTAATTAGTATTTCTTTCCCTAAAAATACTCATTCCGAATTTCAATGGCTTTGCTGGAATAGGTAAAGAAATGAAGGAGCCTTGTAAATATTTTGAAAAGTAATTTTACAAAGATTTATTAAAAAGATGTTTTAAACAAATGCAAAATTGCAAAAAAAAACAAAAACATTTGTTTTCTTAATATCATAAACACCAATTGAGAATAAGCACTTGGGGCGGATGGGTAATATTTACAGATAAAAACTAGTACATTCTTTATGATATAAAAAATAAACCAATAAAACAAATGCAGACAAATAGAATTACTTTAAAATCTTTTATAAATAAAAAAATACCTTATATCAAAAAATAAATTAAAAGAATAGCTTAAATAGTTTTTTTGAAACAGTATATTTTGAATTAAAAATATATCAGAGTATGATGGATGACAAACTGAAACATCAATGTGCACGCAGTGGGTGAAATCTGAAAGAATAAAAAACAAAAAAAAAAAAAAAAAAACATGAAGTAAAAAATCATAATAGTTGATATATTTCTTGTTTTCACAAATGTAACAGGGCACGATTTTTATACGTCTAATAAAACTAAAATATATGAAATATGTAACACAGAAATTGAAAATCATCAATTTTCTCATGAAATGGCTACGTCCGGCTCAAAAGAAAGATGCTTTAAACTTTACCGTGTCTGTTTTAAAAATTCCGATTACTCATTTTGAAAATATTGAAACAAAATTTTTAAAAAATAAAAAGATTAGAAAAATACTTCAAAAGAAGAACAAGAAGACATTTCACCAGAAAGTCAGTTGAAGATAAAACACAACAGAAATTATACCGCGGAAAAGTTTGTTACAATGAGTAATACATCAATTTTAAAAATAATAATGGTACTGATTCCATATTTCAAACAAAAAAAAAAAAATTAAAAAAACAAAAAACATCGAGCGAAATTGGCGACTTAGTAGTGTGCTGAATATAAATTCGACTGTGTACTACTGACGATATTGTGTACTTTATACACGAAATTTTATGTTAGAACAGGTAAATTATTTGTACGGGATCATTACATAGATACCACAGGTAAAGTATGTTAACGACATTATGAGAGTCGTATTTTAAATAAAATTAGAAATAAAAAATTACTTTACAATTAGATAGATGTACCGATGTATGAAAAAAACAAGTAGTACCGAAAGACTTTGAAAGATTTTTTAAAAAATTTAATTAACTACATTGTTAGCAACCGCGTGTGTTGTAATTTTTAATAAATTTTTACAAATTAAAATGTTTCTTGCATTAAAACAGTTTATTTCAACAAATTTTAAAAATCAAATAAGTGTGAAACATGTATTAAAAAAATATTTTGCGGCAATAATAGTTATGTGCAAACATTTAAAAAAAAAAAAATCATACAACGAACGTATATTTGAAATCGGTGGAAATAATTAATATGTAAGTATGAATTATTAGATTAATAGGGCTATGGGTTTTATAGTTTTTCGATATAATAATTACAGATTGCTATTTAAATGTTTGTAAACTTCATTACGGAATAAATGTTTTTTCGGCGAAGTTTTTATTTAAGCATTACGGATGGTTACCAAAAAAGAAAAGAAAAAAAGAAAGAGAGAAATGTTGTTTTTTTAATGTTTTTCACCTTTCGGCCATTTACCTAAAATCTTCTTTACATTATTAAGTATTTTATACGAAAATAGAACAAAACTGTAACCTGTAGGTCTGACAAGAAAAATTAAGTTACATATTACAGCAACGACTTTTATTCACGATGCGGACGGACCCTCCTTCTTATTAGATTATTTTCACGAGGCCCCTAACTATTAAACAATGTAAAATTAATTCTCTTAAGGATAAATTACAAAGGAGACACATTGAGAGCCGACTTTCAAATGATTAAATAAATATCTATCGAATTTGGTCAGTAGAGAGAAATAAATAAATATATGTGTATACACACATTTATATTATATTTCATATAAATTTCAAATTTATAATAATAATAAAACTGTGTTTTTTCCGTTTTTTCTTTGAACTTTTGCGGGCCATCACGAATCCCAAGTTGGGAACCAACGTATTAGAGTATATAATTACATCATATGTAAATGTTAAAATTTTTAGCATTTATATGAAAATAATTGCAAAATAGATATTTAGATGTGGGAAGGTCGAAATTGTTTCGATATGTATCTCTCTACCTTTCGGTGTTATTTTTATTAATATATAGTTATAAAAGAAAAATGGCGATTTTTGACTTGAAGTATAGAGTCGTGAAATTTAAATTCTTTTGTGTGAATAATTTCCTCTAATTGTTACTAAAATCGGGTGATTCATTTTTCGGTAACTATAAGTAAAAGAATACGCATATAAGTCGAAGGTACAGACACACCTACTTCACTTCGCTCAAATAACTCTTTATTTCTCAATTAATTTACGTCATTCATTATCCTAAAGTTACATTTTATCATTATTAATTTCGCGATGCCAAATGCGTAAAATGATACGATAATACGAATTTAGTTCTATCTTGAAACAAAATTAATTTAAAACTATTTTTGAAAGAAGGGAAGTGTATACATACGTGATTAATGCAAATTTTTACATTTGCAAGAATAATACAGCAAACATTAAAGGAAGGTATTTATTTATTTATTTATTTTTTTTTATATATAGTTATTTATTCATTTATTTATATATGTCTGTATCAATCTTAGACATTCAGACTTAAGTGTCTAACTAAATATTTTTCAACTCTCGGTCATTTTTAACTTTTTCCTTTTCTTAAGTGAAGGGAGTCATTTGCAGAAATTGAATGGCTTAAAAATTAACTTTTTAATCGATCATTTTTAACAAATTTTTTCCCATTATAAATTAATATTAATAGTAATAATAATTTCGACACTTTTCAACCATCCGCATTGATCAGTTGATCGGTTCGCTGAAGATAATGTAAGTAAATTAAAGGAAACTCACCAACCGGATATAGGCAGTTTTTTATTAAAACGCATTTTATCCAAGGAAACATTACGTGATAATGGATGTGCGGCACTTTGTATATCATGATTTTGGTAGCGTCAACGGATTTTGTGAAAAGAAACTGAGTTGCATTCGTCTTGAAATAGCCATACATTCCAGGATGTGTAACAGCAGAAATCGGATATTTATCGCTCCATGCTAAAATACCATTCCTTTTCGCCCTTTCAACTAATGACGACAAATCTGATGACAAAAACCGCAAATTTGATTCAACGAAAAATACCGCTCCAATTTTATTAAGAGCGTCCTAAAAAATATGGCGACCATATGTATTATTTTTTAATTATTTAATTTTTAGTTCGCCGATACGCTTTACTTAGAGATTATCGACAACGTATGAAATATTTTTCTTTGCCTCGGTCTAACTGTAGTACTGAAAAACTATTGTTCATATTCTTTAAAATGACTGCAAAAATTCTAACGGTATATATATATATATATATTCCGAAACTTCGGTTGGGAAGAGAAGAGGGTTTTATGGAAGCTGATTCCCAAAATTTCATGAAGATGACGCAAGTAATATTGATTTTAAAAAAGCAGTCCTACAACTTATGAGAAGCACTGTGCACGTGTGTGTGTGTGTATACGCGCGCCAAGGGGTAAACCGCCAATGTAAGTTTTGTACACTACTTCCTGGAATTCCGGTAGAATTGCTATGGAATTTCTAGTCCTACATGTTGTACACCAAACTTCGTCAGCGGTTTACCCCTTGATACGCGCGCACGCCTATGTAAATATAATAGAACAGTTTTAAATACAAACTGGCGGAGAGGAAGCAGTATAAGTATTTGGTACAAGAAAACTTTCAAAGAAATTTCGTAAATCAGAACGGAGCATTTGAAAGAAGCAAAACAAAACAAACATCTGACAACTGTTTAATTATAATTAATACGAATGCTTATTGACCAGATAGCCTTATGAGCAGTTGAAATGTAAAACTAAACTATTATAAATTTATGTAGTATAAAATTACAAACTAGCTAGTAGGAAATATTATTTTAAAAACCTAAAAATAAGAAGTAACTATACACGCAATCAATGCAATAAATTAAATCAAAAGTACCGATTCAAACGAACGAGGAAAAAACAAAAAACATCGTTTTATCGGAACAAACAAGTAACTTATGATTATCTGAATGCAGCATATTTTAGAGTAAATTATATTTAAGATGTCTGTGTTTCTATTTTCTATACATAAAACATTGTTGCTTAGAATCGTAGTCACTAAAGTACTTATTAATTTATCAGTATGACCTGTACCGTTATAATAAAAAATTCTTGACAGCTTCAGTATGTAATTTTTAATACGTAAAAATTTTTTTTCAATAGCTTGCAAATATTGTCACAATCTTAGCACAACAAAGAGCATTTAGAATGTGCTTCAAGAACCGGTTTTGAATATGTTGCAATGTTTAAACAGACTGTCTGAAATTATGAGAGATGCATATATGTTAGAATGTATGAAAAACGGTTTAGGCATAATTAACTTATTTTGAAAGGAGAAGTAAGATCTGTTTAAGAATGGGGTAAATATTGCAACTAGTTTAACTGGCTTTAATTCTAACTCGGTTTATATGTTTTTGATAAAGTGTTCAATGTTTTATCGAGTAAAGTCATTTTCTTAGTCCATACAATTTCGCCATTTGTAACGTTTCGCGGTAAAAGCGGTCTCCCGTGTGAAAATGTAACTTCTGTTTCGCCAAGGTGGACTGAAATCTTCCATTCGGCCAAGTACGTAATTACGCTATTTATTCCGTGCTTTAGTTTATTGGCAATAGTATCAATAAGAACAGTTCCCCCCTTTGTGTATAAAGCAGCGTCGGTCTGATTTAATTTACGAAAATGATAGATAGAATTTGAGAATAGGAAGCGACTTAATAAAGTAAAGTTGCCTGAGAAATTCCAGTTCAGGAAGCTTTGTTAGTAATATGAACTAAGAATATTCTGCTTCTAAGGGTGGTAGTAGCTTTATTTGAACTAAACAATAAGCAAACTTATCATTATCATATTAAATATTATTCCTTCGTACCGAGACGAAAGTTTTAGCTACATTTAATGAACATTACTCCTGCGCGCGCACTAACACTAAAATTATGTATGTTGAACTGTTCAGTTTTAACTGTTTGCTGACTACTGGTTTAGCGATTTAACCTAAAGCCACAGCGTGCTTTAAGTGACAACATTATTACGTTTTAGACCATCTTACTTAAGTTGCTAAGTAAACTAATGAATTGATTATTCTCGATACAAGACGAATTTCTCCCTGACTGAAAATACAATTATTTTTGCTCCTTTCTATGTTGAGGGTAATAGTCAAGTTTAAGTTTGTCATCTATCGCACTCTGATTAATTTCTAATATACCCTTTATTACGGGGGAGTGTTTTAGCATTGTATCACGGAAACCATCGACGCCAATCAAGTTTTTTTTTTATTTTTAAACTTTTGTAACTTTTTGAAGATCTAATGTCTAGATTCAGTGGAAAAGGGGGATATTTTTAAGATGTTGTTTAACTGTAGTCTTAATCTTGGTCGTGTTATATTTAATGGATAAATACGGGTTTCGTAAATATACTTTAGAAAAATAATTAGCTAGAATAATTCAGTCTTTGAATAATCTACGTACATGGAAATATTTTTATCAGTATCTCCGAGTAACAGAAAATCTGTGGTTGATTATGAATAAAATTTACAGGTTTTCTACGGACGGCTATTAACCACCTTTAGCACCCGTGTCGTTTTTGGTTTTAATTTAAAAAGTATACTGATTCGATTGGTTAAGAAATTTATTAGTCTTTTTAAGAACTAAACTGAAGCGACTATTACAATTTATACTATATAATGTCTTTTTGATGTAATGCTTCTTAATTATTTTTTTTTCATCGTCGTCGTCGTAGTTTTTAAAAATAAATGTACTAAATGGTAAAATCTTTTGTGTACTTCCTCGCAGTCTATCGGCTAGTAAGATGAGAATCGCCGATTAATTAATGCTGGGTTCGATACCGATGACATTATATCAAACGATGGAATAACACCGTTGTTTCAGAGCCAATAACCGCAACTATGTCCATGATGCAAGTGCTATAACCCTGCGCCAAGGGAGTTGGAGGTTACGTAATAATTTTCATTCTATTCGCTATTTAAATTCTTTACAAAACAATGTTGAGCAATAGTGCGTAATACTTCGGAAAGAAGAGAGTGGGGAGAAGAGGATTTTACCGAAGTACTGTTCAAAAATAATATAAAGAGGTTTGCAGTATCCTCCAGAAATTTTAGCATCTTCGAAGCGGTTAAAAAGTTACATATTTTGCTAGTGTTCACGTTGAAATCTGTTGATTCTAAGTTCGTTTTACTATTATGTATTCTCATTATAAAAAATGAAACCAAGTCAACTTATCCCGTTATTAAACATTAAATTAAATTTTTACCGCGAACTATTTGGCCACGAAGAAGAAAATATGAAAGCGGTCGACAAAAACAAAGGTTAATGAGTATAAATAAGGAAGAAGATGCCAAAATTATTGCATTACATCTACAAAGGGAATTACCGATCGCGATTAAACAGCATAACGCCGTTGTGTACATATATACGATCCGCTAGATCCAACGGTTTCCGCTATTGGCAAAATTCGCCTATTCTCGACACTCGATGACAAAGTTTCAGCTATTGAGAACAATTTACGATTTTTAACGTATGCTCGACTCCGGAATTAGAACCGTTGGCGATATAGCGGAGTTCGAAGACCGAAACGGGGTTAGGATTAATTTGTACAAACCGACAATCCTCGATTACGTAACGCAATTTGAATATAACACCGAGGTGAGCAAACGGGAAAAAAAAGCAACCGCCAACTGGAGGTTACACTCGAATATTCTGTACTGACGTGGAGAGGACTGGATAAAGAATGTTTCTCGGTTAATTTGTATAAAAAGAAAGGGGAGATATTTTTGTCGAAAACGTTCCTAGTCGATACCGACTGAACCGGCTCATAATAATGGGAGTACAAATAAGTTTTGAGGGATTTACACAAAAGATGGCACAACTACCACTATATCGCATCGTGCAATCTTGTGATTATATCCATATTAAAGCGTCATCATTTCCCTTTAAAAATCAGTATGCGTTATTTTACAGAAATGTAAAGAACATATTTGTTTGTACTCTAACCAAGTCAGCCTTTAATAAAGATTTTAAATTTTCGTGCTGTTTAAAAAATCGACATCTGGTCAAGTCAGCCTTTGTGCGAAAAAAACAAAATTTGCCGGAAGCGCTGCTTTTTTATTTTAATTTAAAGAAAAGTTCAGCTGATGCACACCGATTACTATGTGAAGCATATGAAGAACATGCTCCAACAATAAAAACACGTGAGCACTGGTTCCGGCGTTTTAAAAGTGGCGATTTTGACACCGGTGACAAAGAGAATGCGAAGGAAGGCCAATGATGTTTAAAGTGCTGTTCATCTGGTGGGATTAGCTCGGAATGATCTACTACGAGCTACTCCAGTCTAACGAAACCATCAGTGGAGAACGTTACTGACAATTAAGCCGGGCATTGAAGTTCAAACACCCGCAATATGCCAAAAGACATGGCAAAGTAATCTTTCAGCACAACAACCCTCGGCCAAATGTTACAAAATTGTCAAAGAAACTTTAGAATCGCTTCAAAGGGATGTCCTACTCCACCCGCCGTATTTACCAGACATTACTCCTTCCAACTACCACTTGTTTTGGTCAATGACTCACATGGCCTGGTCGAGCATTACAAAGAAGCTAAAAATTGGGCCGATTCTTCGATCGACACAAAAGATAAGGAATTTTTTCAACGCGGAATCTGCATGCTACTTGAAAAATGGGGGAAAATTGTAGCTAACAATGGACAATACTTTAAATAAAATACATTTTACCAATTTCTCTGAATAAAGCTTCAAAGTTACAAAAAAAAAAAAAAAACCTTCAAAACTTATTTGTACTCCCAATAATACAAATTTTCAGAAATTCTAATTATAGATGGCTAACGAGGACTTGTAAATGTTAAGTTTTAGATTTTACAGTGTTAAGTATATTCAACGAGAAATAATAATTTAACGTTTTTTCTAGCATACATATGTACATTGTATATTTGTAAATTATTCAAATTTTATTATATCACACGATCGTAAATGTAATAAATTATAATTGATAACGTTTAATGGTATTTTTCCGTTCTTGTGCATTGTACATTTGTCAATAACAAGCATAATTTTAATTAAATTGCGCAACATACAATTTAATCAATTTTAATTGTTACCGTTTAATTGCATACTGTTTTTATTCTCACACATGGTATATTTAACTTGTACATACGCCTACATCAATAAATTCTTTTAAAAATATTACCATCTTTTTTTTTTTTCTATGTGACAAAACAAATCCTCAAATAGCTCGTTAACTCGTGCAGAGATACTGTTAACCCTTCGTTAAAAAAAAAAAAAAAAGGAAAGCAGCCTGATTAGTAGGTATAGGTATTTAGAAACTCTCGTAATCGTATTCTAGAAATAACAAAATCTGTTACACATACAGGTTCGCGTTTTTCTCCTAATAAGTTACTACGATCAACATAGATTGGTAACTCGTCGATACAGGAACCGATCGGGCACCTCTACCGTATGATAAACGATCTCAACACCGCACATGACATCGAAGGATTCTTGTAAGTCGTAAAGTCGGAAGTTCTTTCTCTCTTAAGGGATTTCAAACTGTAATAAAATGCGGTTTACCATACAGTTGATGGAGGGGGAGGAGCAAACTATTCCGACATACTTTCCATCAGAAGAGCAGTTTTTGGTTGCCGGAGATGATTTTAACGTGTGGTACGGAGTTAGTGGATATGTTCGAAAATGTACAGGAATCCGGATGAACGATACGCAGAATCAAGTACCTGGAAATTAAAGTTAATCGGTGTAATGCTTTGGGACGGACTTTTGCTCACGCGCGGTTACTGGTGATCGCAGCGTGGAAAGTAGTTGTCAATGTGAAAAACGCTGACAATTTTTTTGTTTCAAGTACATAATGTTGTCAAAATAAGTAACGGCGCATCCGGAACGAGTAAGAAACTATCTGTCCGATCCAGAACTGAACTGGAGCGATATCCCGTTTTCTTCATCTTTGAACGGTATCAAGATATCCGAAAAAAACCAAAAAAAAAAACACGAATCCGTGGTGTTTGATTAATGTTTACGCGCTCGAGAAAGAAGATGTTGCATATTCCATACATATTGCAAAAGAAGAACGAGAAGATCACACTGACCTTTTTTTCTAAAAAATAACAACATCCAACATTACTGTTGGATTAAGCACTCGGCGCGCCTAATCAGAGGACAGATTACAAAAAAAAAACAACACAATATCCACATCTACAAGCGCTGTCTTTGATACATTCACGATAAAGGATAATTCAAAGAACAATGACGTTTAAGTAATGTAACAGAATATCGAACGAAAATGTTGTTGTCGTTGTTGTTGTCGTTGTTGTTGTTATTGTACTAGCATCGGTGTTGTTAATTTCTCTGACAAAGGATTTCAAATAGTTCAAATTCAATCCGCTACGTATATTATTCTCGTTATATCCAATACATTCCCATTTACTTCGCATCGTAACTTGAAAATAAGAACCCAGACAAAATGCTAACGTGTGAAATACACGACCTTCAATCGTTAGATAACTGTCTCGGATGGTAAGGTAATTACGTCTTTTTGCTGTATCGGTACGTGTATTTCATCGTTCGAAACGAATTTCGAACTAGAATACGGTTTATGAGAATGATACCCGAACCCTGCGATCAAGTCATCTATGTAAGCGTTTACAATATTTTCCATTTTCGGTTTCGAATCAACCTTTATTCCCTAACGATTTTAAAATACGTATACTTTACTTTGATAATTGTTTCCTTCATCTGCTTTTTATATTTTTTTCTTCGGGAGGCGAATAGTGTGAAGAGCGATAGTTAACTTACACAACGTTCGACTCGAATCTCAGCAAGTCAACTTTTGATCTATGGAGTTGACATGCACTATAAGTTAGAGTCACCCATCTCTAGTTTAGACCACTTTTTATATTACGCCTACAGAACAAGTCGTCAATTCATGGGCATTTCATATAAATGATTTAACTTTTCGCATCAACTAAAGTAACAATTTTAACAGCTATTTTACATAAATGTTCTATCCTGACCAACTAAAATGCTATTAGCGAAATAATAATCCAGAAATATTATTTGACAATAACAAAAAATTTAATGATAGTAAGTAGGGGATTTAAAATACCCTAGAAAAATATCGGTATACAATATTATTGCCCAGGAACATATATATATATATATATATATAATATAAGTTTATATTTATAATTAAAAAATTGGCTAAAAATAGATCACCTGAATAATAATAGGCCGAAAAATATTTATATCTTGTTTCACATATTCCGGAAAAATCTGCCAATCGAAATTGATTACTGTACAATGAGTACTCTTGCAGTAATTCTGAAGCTATACATTTTACCATAAAAAGAAATACTAAAATATCTTGGTCAAAAAAATCTTAATAAATTGATTAAACTAAATAGCACAAGCGTTTATTAAATGTTATATTTTACCATTTCGTTTATCGTATCTTGATAGTCATTCGTCCTTTTTCGATTTCCCGTTTACTATTAAAAGGCTATACTTTTTAAAAGCTTTATCTTCAACTAAACTACATGATTTGCTTATGTTCTTATTTTCTTGTACGCGTCGCTTATTCATTGCAAATTTGAAGTGCACTTTTTAATTTATGACAGTGCTTCCAAATTTTTACAGTTAAATTAGATGCAATTCAAAACTCTTGACTCCAACTCTTCGTATTAAAACTAGTATTAGAGCCATTCCAATTCCAGCAATATTTGCTGAATCTACTACGCCAACCTTATCTATTTGTAGATTTTATTTAGGTTCTTATTTTCTCGCTAAACATCTTTTACTTATACCTGCTACTCTTGTCCATTTTCACCTTTGAATATTGAGAAGAATTCCCATCTTAACTCTTATTTCTCTCTTCGTCATCTCTTCCACTCTAACGTATTTTCTTCGTTTCCAAAATCTTTTCCCTAAACCGTATTTAAACAAAACTTCTACGCACTAGCAATTCCCTACTTCTCTCTTATGTCTGGTGGTGTTAAGTTCCTCTTATTCTTCCAAAATTTAACTTTTCCAAATCTTTTCGTTTCCTTTTCTTTGTTCTATTTTTATAACTGAATCAATTTCAAATTTTACGTCTTATTCTCAAATCGTCTTAATTATCTGATTATTTCTGACTCCTTTGCCTTTCGAACCATCTGTTCTCCTTTTCCTGTTAACTCCTGTAACTTGTATCACTTCTCTTATACATTCTACTATTTACATTATTTTTTTTTCATCGTTCTATTTATGTTGATTTGCCTTGAGTTCCCTTTTAAAATTCTACTGTCTGATTTGCCTCTCCATCTTAAATTTTAATCCAATATTTGCACTTTTCCCTTTCACATTGATGGCTTCTTTTACCTGCTTATCAAACCTAATCTTCCTTTTTACTCCTCGTTTTTCGAGTTTTACTTTGATATTTTTTTCATTGTTCTTTTGTAGATACGTTTGATTGACTAATTCGTCTCCAATATTAGCTTAGTTTATTATATTATGTTTTCTATTTTTATCTTATTCTGTTTTCAAACTTTTTAAATTATTTGTAACCCAAAATACATAGGTTAATTCAAAATGATCAGCACTGTGCCCCGCATTGCATAAAAAAAAGTCGAAAAAAATATTCCAGCGCATCATCGTAAAGCCTAAAATTTCTACATAAATGGTATACATTTTAGCGTGACAGCGTGAACATGCCTCCGATTACGTAAAATCGATGGTACCGTCCTCATACTGCTCGGCTACGCAGGAGTTCCTCGAGCAACGCGATATTGAGGTTCTATTCTACTCTTTCTACTACCTGGACTTGGTCTCCTGTGATTTCTGGCTATTTTCTACCCTAAAACGTGGGTTGCGCGGCCAGGAATTTGAAATGGATGAAGAAGCGGTCCAGGCGTGGCCCGTCATCTTCTGGCGGTGACCGGCAACGGAATACGAAAAAAACATAATGCGGAAATGGATTGAGCGGTAGGATGAATGTATCCGGCATGGCGCACGGTACTTGGAGAAAAATAAAAACATCGTGGAGCAGTGAAAAATGTTCGCAACCGTTGAATAAAAGTTTGTAGCAATTTTATCGCTTTTTTTCCTTCAAAGTTGGTAGGGTACCATCGATAGGCCTTTACGCGATCGATCTATACAGGCGTGCCATTTGTGCTTCTACGCTTAAATGTTCACCATTTATATAGAAAACTTCAAGCTTTACGATAATGCGCTTGAATATTTTTTTCGATTTTTTTTTTTTGGGGCTATGCGGGACACATACGGAGCATTTTAGACCAACGTATGTACATATTTGAAAACTTCTTGAAACATTATTAAATGATTTCTATAAGTCAGGCTTGTTTTTCACTTTTCTTTATAAATTAATAGAAAAGTATCTTATTAATAATATATTTAAATGTGCAAATATATTCACCGATATTATGTAATAACAATTTCTATATGCTTACCAAAAACAATTCGTATTCTTGCAGACCTATGTTGTACATAAAAGTTAGGTAATTCGGTAAAACCTTGGCCACATTTTTTGCGAAACTAACAGCTTCATCTTGTTTTCCACTTATTGCATACGTAACAATTACTGGTAATGTTATATTACGTACAAAATTTTCAGGGTAAAATTTGGTTTTATTAACAAAACCAAGAGAAACCAAATATTCATGTTTCACTTTTAGTGCTTTTTCGTTCGCTTTTGCTAAATTATACTACAAAAAAGAAAAGAAAAAAAAAAAAAAGGATATGTTATAAAAACTTAATACATATTTTCTCATGTATAATATAATAAATCAAGAACATGGTAAATATATTTAACTTTAATTCAGTTATTTGCCTTTGTGCTGTTCAAGGCAACATTAATAGTATAAAATTCTTTTTCACTAATTACATTAGTGTAATGTATAAACAATCATATTTATACTTTGTATATTTTATAAATCAAAGTTGACTTTTTTTTTCTGATATAAACATATTTCTATTCATAAATCTTAAAACTTTTTCAGACATAATATCTGAATAACTAATTTCTTTATAGCGAATCTGTATTTATTTTTAATGAAGTTTGCTTCTGACGGATCAAACGGGCAAAGAAGAAACTGTGTAATCGAGAAACGGAAGAGCGAAGCAGGAAAAGCTAGGTGTGATTTAACCGAAGTCTAATTATAGATGAGATAGTTGACCGCCTCATGTTGGGGAAATTAAGAAACCACGAGAAAAGATGAGGAATAGGTTGTATGATTAAATAAAGGGAAGCAAGATTAGAAAATGAAGAAGGATAGAGATACTGCCAGTCGCGGCGGCAACGTAAAGAGAGAGAGAGGGAGAAGACTTTGGCCTGGAAAATGACACTAATGAAGCGACCGTCTGAAGCAGCCGAACATGCCAACGAGTGTCAGCTAACTCGTTACCCGGAATTCTACAATGACTAGGACTCAGCAATAGATCAATAAGGACAGAGCGGAAATGAAATAAACCCGGCAGAGAAAAGCCGCTCCAACCCGAAAAACCGATTTTGAGCCATCTGTGAAAATTAAAGTATAAGAAAGAAAAATCGAGAATAAAACATAATTAAATTCGTTATGAGCAGCAGGAGAAGTAAGAGAGTTAACTTGCGAAGGGAGAAAAATTGGACGAGTAAATAAAATCTGAGAAATTACAGATAAAATAAAGGTATTCGGTGTAGGAAAGAACAAAAGGAAAGAAGGCCCTGAGACGTGAAGAAATCAAGGATAGGATTGGAGTTTTACGAGAGGAGAAACGCCTGTTGTTGAATATAAACAAGTAGGAATTGGTAATATGAAGACGTTTGATCAGAAATCTTTCACCGAGATAAAGTCTTCGCATAAATAAAGGATAGAAACCAGTTTCTGCCAAAATGGCTGCAATCGGAGAAAAGTTCAAGGCACCAATACAAAGACGGAGACACATATTATAAATTTTATTAAGCTTATGGAGAAGATATTTAGGAGCACTAGCGTAAAGGAAAGAGCAATAATGGAATTTGAAAAGAATAGTGGCCTTATAATAGCATCAAAAGGATATAAGGATCCCCACCCCAATTACGGGAGAAGAAAGCCTTCAACCAATTAACCTTTTTGAGTGCCGACATATAAAGATGATTAATGTGATCGTGAAAGAACAAGTTACTGTTAAGAACAATGCCGAAGGAGGAGAAGGAACTAACTAATGGAATAGGAAGGTGACACAAGGTTGACTGAGGAACGCCTATAAGGATGATAAGTGAATACCACAGCGGCTGATTTCCCAGGAGAAATAGAAAGATGAAGATCAAATAACGCTTTTTTTTATTCATGTTCATGGACTTCTTCGCTTGATTCCAAAAATTATTATTTGCGGACGGAGTCGAATCGGCAGGATTGGTACGCGCTAGCTTGAATTTTCGATGGAAGTTCTTCAATTCTTGAAAAGCGCGTTCCAGCAAGAGATAAGCTCCTCGATGGCGGAAGAAAGATTAATTGAGGAAAAGTAGATGAGTATATCATCGGCAAAGAATAATGAAGTAGACAATATCTGAAGAGTAGCTCGGCTGTGGAAATAGATGTTGAAGAGAGTGGTGCTAAGACATGAGCCTTGCGGAAGGCCCCGGAAGACCACTCTAGAATCTGAGAAGGAGGGAATGGACAGCTGAATAGATCTATTGTAGAAAAGCTTAAAAATTAAGGAGGCGAACTGAAAAGGAACATTAATGGAACACATTTTATGTAGAAGAGGAGGTAAGTGAACGTTATCCGAAAACGGAGGTAACATCAATGAAAGCAGAAATAGTATATTCTTTGCGAATAAGGGATTTATATACATCAGATAGAATCAACGATTCCGCCGTTCCCAGTCCCATACGGAAACCGAACATATTACTGGGAAGAAGAATATTGTTGAATTCCAGCCACCAGACTAGGCGTCTATTAATCATTTGTTCAAATAGTTTTCGAAAACACAAAGCTAAGGAAATTGGACGGAATGGACTAGGATACTTTTTTGGAATAGGGATATCGATAAAGGAGTTCCAAATTAATGGCGTGGTACAGGTATGCAAGAACGAATTGTAAATAGAAAGCAAGGTATTCAGTGCAGAGATTGATAAGCTCTTAATAACCAGAAAAGGAATGCCGTCCACTCCCGGACTAGAGGAGCAGGAATTATTCAAGGAAGAACAGAGTTCATTGATGTTAAAATGGGAAGACAGAACGTGTGTAGAGGATATAGGTAGGAACGTTGGAGGGCATATTTTCTCCAAGGATGGAGCATATAATGGAGCAATTGACTCCTATTGGCCGTAAAAAACGTGAACGTTATCGATTACTGAAACGCCAAAAAAAAAATCGACAACAAGAACTTTCTTTTCGAAATAACGCTCGATATTATGAATTTTCTACAAATTTTTATAACGACTGAAAAAATTTAACCCACAAATATTGTAACGTCTGTCATCGGCGATAATTTAACTTGAAAATAGCGGCAGACAAAAAAATTTCCCTATGACAGAGTCCAAAATACGAAAAAATCTCACGCGTTAGAATGTCAAAAGCGAGAAGAACGCAGAATGAAAAATTTCGTTTTTGTAATAACGTTTAGAGTAATAGAATATTCATTAATTCGATCAATTTTTCTTTCATTAAGTAAAAATATAAATAAAATAATTTTTCTACATTTATCAAAACTTGTTTTTTAAACCCCCTCACAATAATAAAAACCATGTCGTAAAATAATATTCCGTGACATGTACATATTATTACGACACAAAATTATATGCTTTTAGCTAGTTACTAATATAAACAGCATAAATATAACTATATCAGTAGCTGAGTGCTTAGAGCTGGATGATACAGGAAAGGTTGAAATATTGGAAAAAAAGGAAAGGAAGATCGTAAGAAGATTCTTGGACCTCAAAAAATGAGGGAAACATTCAGGAACAGGTCAAATGAAGAAGTATATAAGAAAGTAGAAAAACTATCCGACGTGATGAGGAAAAGAAGGTTGGCATTTTATGTGTATATCCAGAGAATGGGCGATACCCGGTTAACTAAAAGAATCTTTCAACATTTTGATAGATTGAAGTCCAGGCCGAGGCGGTTCCCGAATACTGAAAAAGATCTTAATAAAGCACAAATAGATACATCAACTATTGAAAATAGAATAGAATTAAGGAATAAAATAAAAAAGTTAGGCGGCTTTAAAAAAATCAAAAGTAAGAGAACCGGGCAGAAATGGGACGATAAGAAGAAAAAGCACAGTGAAATAGTGAAGAAATACCGGGATGAAGAAAAAAGGAAAAGTTTGATATTTTCATCTGGTCCATAGATGGCCAAATTCGAAGAGAAGAAGAAGAAAAGGAAATCATCTTACTTGCAACTTCATAATTCTTTAATATCAATTTTTATTAGTTTAAATGTTATCGACACAACCATCATGGTGTAAAAATTTTAAATGTAATATAACTTTTTCGAATATCACCGCTCTTGCACGCAAATAATTTTAAATTATACGATTAAAATTTTTAATATATATTCAATCAATGCTGTAACCATTTTTATTATTAGCGTCCTACAAAAAATTCAATTTAAATATGCACATTACCTTCAAATTTTTTAACGTTGTTAACTGATTATTGGTAACTGTGACAAAAGTTATAAATGACACTCCATCGTCTTTAAATAATAATATGTATAGAAATATAACGCATAAGAATATAACGATTACTTTAATATACTTCCATTTCATGACTTTAAAGTTCTGAAAGTAAATTTAATATTAATTTTAAAGTCTTAATTACACATTATTAAAAGTATTAAATCATGACTTATAAATTTCACTAAAACTAAGCTGAAAAACCTGATTACAAATTACATCTTCTAAAAATGGTAAACACTTGATCCGGAATATGAAAATCAGCGATAAATCGATATTTTTATTCGATTGTCGATGCAGTATCATTCAATACCAATTATGAATAGGAAAAAAAAAATAACTCGGCAATAACTTCTTAATTTTCTTTTAGACATTTAAGAATTATATAAATATACAATAAATTTAAAATAAATTAATATCGTTAACACATTCTATTTCAGTGCGTCTTTCAATTTAAATTCCTGAAACTACTAAATGATGCTGCGTAATATATTTAAAAAATTGATATCGCTGTGTATCACTATTCTGGTAACATTCCAAATGAAACAGTGTGGGAAAAAAATGATAATTGAAAATAATTAACTAGGTAACAGGGGGGGATGTTTCGTAGCGGTCAAACGGGGGGGGGTAAAAATCGATTAGAAAAACAACAGCGATTAACAAATAGTGTAATTAAAAAATTCACATATGTAAATATTTAAAACTATCACAGTGATTACTCATAATAAATAATTTTTAAAAACACAGTTGTTTCCGAAAATTATTTCTTATAATTCACATATGTGTTTTTTAGACACGCGGTGCTGTAATTATTACTGCTTAATGGTTGTGTATGAAAGAAATCAGTGTAAACAAAACACTTCTCGAAGCGATAACTATCTGTTTTGAAATCTGATCACTCCTTTTTCAACGTATTGTAAATCGCCGCATATCACGTTTATGAATCAACTGGTTTACATTAGTCTACTATAAATCGCAATTTGCTGTGGTGTCGAGCTGGTTTTATGTATGTTATCATACCAGAAGAATCTTCTTCAATCGCGAATGTTCTTATAAATCACTACTTTACATACAAAACAAAAATTCTGAATCACTGTAGTATACTAGTGGATATATCATTTAGAAGAAAAAATAAGACGTAGTAACGGCAGTGATGCGTCAATTTTTAATTCTACATTAATTATGAAAGGAATTCATCAAAAAAACTCCAAAACTGAACCGCAACATTCAAAGTATAAGAAATAAATGAAAAAATTAATTAAAATTTAAAAAACAAATTGTGTAAATATAATAAATTTGAATAAAACATAAATATAAAAACATAATTAATATAACAAAATATTTGCTGACTAGTTTTGGTTACAAGAAATATAATCGTAGCTTATAGGTAGGGCTTGAAAAGCTAAATGAAAATTTGATCCATTCGTATGTTTATTTCACAAATTCAATGGCTCAAATGCTAAATCAAATGTAATACGATTCTGAGTATAAGTTTACAGGGTTAGTAATCGAACATAATTTGACTACAGCAGGGGTGGCCAACCTACGGCGGCCCGCCTTGAACATTTTTGCACCCCGTGAGATAATCAAACTAGTAAAATAAATATTTCTTAATGATTTCATTTTTTATTATTTCATTTATATTTATATATTTCTTATATTTCATTTTTTGTGTTAGATATTTTTTTGCAATGTGCGTTTAGCATCATTATTATTATATTATCTATGTTTACATGTAACAATAATAGTAAACACAATAATAATAACTCATTACGTTTCAATTTTTCACTATAAAAAAATGTAGGTCTAAATCTAATATGGGGATATATGATATTATATACGGCCCGCAAAGTTATGATGCATTTCCAGAGTGGCCCGCAAGGTCATTTGGGTTGGCCACTGCTGGTCTAGCCCCTGAAACTCTTCACAGATGTTATCAGTATTTTGCTTTGTGTTTGTTTACATTTTGCACTTAGTAAAAAAAGTTCAATACAATTATAAGTGAAAGAGTGAATTATTTCAATTAGGTAGAATTTTGAAATTGTCCTTCAAATAAATAAATAAAGGAAAATTGATTCAATTCATTTTAATCATACTGACAAAATAAATATGAAAAAGGGTAATAATAAAAGTAACTAAAAAAAATAGAAATTTGGTCATGTATACCACTATTGAATATTCAACTTCAATTTCAATGTCGATTTTTTAGCAATGTAGAAAAATGTAAATAGATATGAAACAAAAATACTGATAACATATATGTAACCCTTCTTCTTCTTCTTAAGGTGCCGTACACTACATAGCATGTTGGCACAACCTATTCGTACATTTTTAGCTGTACTGTTATAGGTTATGTACCAGGCAATTATTATATGCAACGCAGTTGTACACACGTAAGACTACATTCGGAACTGATTGTAGCCGCTTGCTATTGCCAGTCCATCTGGTGTGGGTCTGCTGTGTACTAACCTAGCACGCATATGATGTTGTATGTGGTGGTTTGCCATTGCCTTCAACGTGATTACTAGAAATTATTTATTTATTGAATTCCTGTAATAAGTTCGTCGTCACTCGGGATCGAACCTGTGACCACCATATCAGAAGTCAAGTGCTCTAGCAACTAGGCTATCGCGACGACTATATGTGACCCTGCCCCAAGCAAAAAGGCTTATAGTTTATATCATGTTTTTCAGAAACAATCATTTTAAGTTTTAAAAGTGTATAGCTCTGGTTCAGTGCAAGATATCGGTTTGGATCTTCGAATAATCAATGTTAACATCAAGTGGAATAAAAAAAAGTACAAGCAAAAAATAACTAAAATTAAAATTTTATGATTTTGTTTGGAAAACATTGTTTTGAAATCGCCTCTGAAATATCTCAAATATTGCTGCAAAGAAAGATAGGAGTTGGAAGAACCCATTCATTTCTTTGGGGGGGGGGGGTGAAATTTATTTTGAAAATTTCCAAATATTGTTTGAATTGAATTTTTTAAAATTTTGTAAAACCTACTTGTTTTTCATGGATGGTTCGAGGGGGCCTGGTGGTGTTGGTGCTTCCTTCATCCTTCCTGATTTTAACCTCTCAGAATCTTTTCATCTTCCTTATTTCTGTTCCATATTCACAGCCGAGTTGTTGGCTATCCTTCGCTCTATTATTTTCATTTCCTCGAATCAATTTTCCTCTAAATTATTAATTATCTCTGACTCTTTGAGCACCTTTCAGGCCATATCCTCTCCCCTTCCTGATCATTCGTGTGACTTTGTTATCCTCTGTATATGTTCACCCATTCACAATCTTTCCTATCTCTATTCAGTCAATATTGATCTGCTGTGGGTACCTGGCCACTCGGGCATATTTGGCAATGAAGCGGCTGATTCCTTGGCTCGGGCTGCTGCTGCTTCTTCTCGGCTTTTTTTTTTAAAAATATTCCATCCGATAACCTTCTATCAATTTGTAAAAGCTTTCATATCCAATTTTGGTCGGACACCTATGTTTCTTCTTTTTCCAACAGTTGTTCCTTTTACCTGTCAGTCCAGCCTACTCTTCCTTCATATTCATGGTTTCTTTTGCATCCCTCCCTTCGGTGTTCTGATGTTGTTTCCATTGTTCGCATGCGCTTTGGCCATTCTTTGCAGCCTTCCTCCAGATTTCGTTTTTCCTTGATTTCTTCTCCACACTGTCCTCTCCATCCGCATGATGCAGTTATTTGCAACACCGATCATGTGTTCTTCCAATGTTCATCCCTCTCTGTGGAGCGTTCAGCCTTATATTCTTATTAGCTTAAGCTTGGACTTCCTACCCCTTATTGTGCTTCCTATATCCTGTCCTTTCCTTCCCCACTAATTATTCCTGCTATTTGTTCTTTTTTAGATAAAATTTCTGATCGGATCAAAATATAACCGACTTCTTTCCTTACCTTTTGTTTCTGGGTAAAGGTCCTTGGTTGACGAGCCCAAAAAAAAAAAAGATGTTCAAACTCCAGTAAGTATTCTAAAAAAAAAAATTTTTCAGTGATTTTATTGAAAATTTTTTTTTTTAAATTCATTTCCTCTTGAAGAATCGAAAAATTCATTAAAATATTACAAAAATTGTTGTAATTTAATTTTTAGTAATTTTAAGAATGTTTGTATTTAATACCAGTAAAGGTGATATCTTCAACTGTCCATACCTTACTCAATTTTGTAGAGAGTAAGGTGGGACTAATTCCAGTGGAAAGAGGAAGGTCTGAAGTGTCAGAAACCATCAATACTTAAAAATTGAAAATTTAATGATAAGCGTTCTTTTTTGGGACAGGGTCATATACGAGGAGTTTCAGGAGCTGCCTATCTTGTCTAGACGACTATTTGTAAGATATGTGTACAGCATTGTGAAATGGATAAAATCTCTATTTAAGTCTTTAACCTTTCGTTGGTCGCGCACCATTTTACAAACGTTGTTAGTCGCCCGGTTAAGGAATCCCCACCATATAAAATTTACTGCAACGTTGCCAGTTTACATGTAGAATTTTGAAACAATTATAACTTTTTAAAAGATAATTAGATTAAATTAAAATTTCTATATTTAACGAGATTTTATATTATAATTTATAGAATTATTAATTAATTAATAAATATTAAAAAATACTTATATTCTAATTATTTTTCTACATATTTGGCAACGTTGTGAACAAAATTTTATCTACAATTGTGGTCGCAAGCAGGGCTTGAAAACCAGCCGAAAGCCAAAAGCTAAAAGCTGAAAGCCAATCATTATTAGATGTCATAAGCTTAATCCAAAAGCCATATTTAAATTTCCATAAGCTAAAAGCCTAAAGGTTAAGCTATATTCAAAATTTAAACAATTGAAAGACGAAAGCTTAAGCTGTATTTCTAAAAAAGCTAAATTAAGCTTTATATTCGGCTTAACCTTTTTTTTTTTTAATTTTTTGATTTTGCATTTGTGACATAATTATTCACGTAAGAAATTGTTTTTAAAAACCTTTTTTTTTTGTGGAAAGAAAAAAATTGAAGTCCCAGTAGTAGTGCTTAATAGTTTAATGCATAGTAATTAGTAAATGATTTTAATTTACATCTATTGAAATTCATTTCGTAAGCCGAAAGCTGAAAGCTTAAGCCATATTTCAAATTCAAACAGCTAAAAGCCGAAAGCTTAAGCTGTATTTTTCAAGGACATAAGCCGTATTAAGTTTAAGCTGTATTATTATTCAGCTTTCAAGCCCTGGTCGCAAGGAATCCCCGCGATATCGCGATCTACTCCCAATAAAAAATTATTATAAAAAAAACTAAAATAATTACAACTATATAAATATTTTAGATCGACTTATGACACTTCAATACACGAATAGCTGAACTATTTTATGTAAATTATAAGTAGTTTATTAATAAAAAAAAAAGGCGGGGATTCCCTCATTGCACGACCAACAAAAGGTTAAGAACAGCTTATAAGTAATTATCCCAATGAAACTTGCTTTAGATTAAACACTTAACTATATATTAATTTCAATTCGTTTTTTCTTTTATTCGTATTAATTAATTAAATTGGTTGTTTTAAATTTCAATATTTTTTTCGAAATAAAGAAACAGTTATTCACCTGAGATGTACCAAATAAAATGATTTGTTTTACAAAGTGTTTTCCAGTTTAAAAAATTCTTAAATTGTAGAAATAACTTTAATCAATTATATCGTGACATCTAAGTTACCAAAAATATTGAAGGTTTTAAAAATAAAATTAAAATAATGATTACAAAATTAATTTATAAATACTAATTTGACATTTGATATTATATTTACGTTTGTAAAAAAAAAAAATCATATCGATCGCTGTTAGCGCATGTGCATGAAAAATCTTTGATCGTTTGAAAATTGGCAAAACCGAAGACGATTGGACATACAGAGGAAATTGCAATATTGCAATTTGAAAGTATAATTGTAAATGCTAAACTGCATTTACTCAAGAAAGGTAAAAAAAGTACCGGGTTTTGAAAATACATAATCTTGTAGGGGAGAAGTGGGATGAATCGGACACTCGTTTTTTCTCGGCTATGTAAGGCATTGGGAAGTTAAAATTTAGTACGAAGGCAAGCTATTAATGATATCTACCAAGCATTTCATCCACTGCGATATCACAAGAGTCTCAAAGTCAGACCAACTCGAAATTAACCTACGTCATAGATTGGTAGTTTCACTGATCTTCTGCTGGGCGCTAATGTCGAATTGTTTAAAATCAAATATCGGTTTATCGATATTAGAAACTATTTAATATATGTTGAATCATTTTAATTTATATGTGCTGCATTGTTTTGAATGTAGTCCGTTTATTTACGATTTAAATTTATTTCCATGTCAAAAATTAGTATTCCATTTATACTGAAAGCTGTCACGAGTTTTTACTAGGCAGAAATTTTATTACAAATACTGAAAATGCTTGATAACTGATAATTTTTACTTGGAATATTTTTAAAGTGAAAAATTTTATTACAAAACCAAGAACAAAATAAAATTAGAAACAGTGCCGGATTAAGCAAGCGCGGGGCCGGTAGCAAATTCTATCGAGGGGTCTTTGATCTACTGAGTTCTTAAGTATAAAGTGGTAAAACAATAATTCAACACTCAGTATGTTTATTTGCCATCTATAAGTTACAAATTATGTTGGTGTTTAATAGTAAAGTAAATTACAATAGGCCCTGTTGGCCTTTGATAAGTACAAAAAGCCATAGTATAGTTCAGATTGCCCTGGAAATTTAGAATAATTTTGATAAAAAACTAACATTTTATAACTTACGATTAATAACGACAAACTTTTATTTGTTAAACTTTTACAAAGTAACTTTTCTAGATTTAATGTGGGCGAATTTAGAGATAATACCATTCGTATCAATTTCTCTGAGCAAACCATATTGTATATTCATCAAAGAGAGACAATTCAGACGTTCTTGACTCATTGTGTTCTGCCTTAATTTATTTTTTATACGTTTCAATGTCGAAAATGAGTGTTCGCCACTGCAGTTAGTCATGAGAGACAAATAAATGCACAAAGCAATTTCTAAATTAAGCAAACACGATTCTAATGAATTTTCCATTAGGAATTTATAATATTGAATTTCCAGAGCTTCGTTTTTTGAACTGTCAATCGCACTAGCCACATCCGTTTTCAGTAGCTCGGCAAACTGCACTAATTTGTCGTCTAGACTGTCTTCCAAATCATTTGCTTAAGTACTGACCATAATTGGAGTTTTTTTCAAAATCTCTTCTGCTGTAATAGATTTTAATGATGGAAAAATTCCGAAAACACTACTAAGTTTTTGGTATACTTTCATGTGTTTATCTAAAGCAGATAGTGTGTTATCAATAATGACAACAAACACCTCAATTTCAAACTGTTTACCAGGTGTTTCATTTTAAACAAATTCGTCGAGTGTACTAGAACCGCTAAAATGGTCATACTTTGTGTTTCGCTTGTCTAGTCTTGAAGTCTGTTGCTGATATTCATGACAACCTGCCACATCTTTGGCTTTTGCTTCATCCATATAATGATTCATAAAGGGCGTACCCTGTATTAAGATCTATATTAGACGATTGCAGCGACGCACTAGTCGCTTGCACACATTCTAGGATACGATTCCATGTAATTGCCATTATTCCCGTTTCCAACTTATTCATCTTTAAAACTAGTCCGTATGCTTAATTACGACACTCTGTCCTTTTGATCTATATTATTGCAAATGTCACCCAACACTTGCTTAATAGTGGTAAAACCACATAAAAGTGCCTTCGTAGCATTAGCTCTGGCGGACCACCTAATATCTGACAACCTTTTCAAAATCAGAATTTTCAAAGTAAGAACTTTCGTAAGAAAACTCCAACGACATTTAGAAGCAGAAAAAAAAAATTATTAAGATTTTCAATAAAATTGAAAAAAAATAATGCTTCTGAACAACAATCTACAATGCACTTAGCAACTAAATTTAATGCATATGCAAAACAGAATATGTATTCTGCATACTTACTTATTCCTTTAATTCGTGCTTGCAAGCCTCTGTATTTTCCACTCACGTTGCTGGCATTATCGTAGCTTTTTCCACGAAAATCTTTGATATCAATGCCATTCTTACTTAAAAAATCTAGTAAACTTTGGGCAAGTTGTTCAGTAGTATGGCCTTCCATGTCTAAAAACTTAAAAAATCTCTTAACTGGCTCAGATGGGTTAGAACATAGTGCACTATCAGAGTCAGTCGATCTACATGCGATATATCTGGAGTAGAATCTAATGACACTGAATAGTACCTGGATCTCTTAATTTCGCAAATAATTTGATCCAGCATGCTTGATGCAATTACTTTGATAAATTCCTCGCATGTTGTTTTAGATAAATATGACGTATGTCTTTTGCCTTTATGGGCATAAGTTTGAATATGTTGGGCCATAAAAACGCCAAATTCGGAAAGTAATTCTAATAAATCTAAGTAATTCCCATTATGTATTGAATCAATAATTTTATCACTACCCCGAAACACAAGATCTCGTTCTGCTAAAAACTTTATTACTGCAATAATTCGTTTTAAAAGCATCTGCCAATAATTTTGCTTAATCTGAATTTGGCTCACAAGTTGACGATCTTACTGTGTCAGGATTACAAAATGGTAATAAGAAATTTAATAGCAGGAAACCTCTCATTACTTTTATAACTTACATATACTTATTGCTAAAAAATAATTTTTCGGTATATGATTGCTAAATTGTAATAAAAATAATCTGAACTGTAAGTCTTACAAATAAATAGGCAATTTCAACATTTTGAATCGGGCTATTTCAATTCTACTACCCATCCACACTGAGTGTCGAATAAGAGTGCTTGCATACATCAAACTTTTTGTAGAGCCAATTATCAGGCCGATTAAAATTCTGTACATTTATACGAGCGACTTTTTATAGAATTTGTGCGTTTACCTTATGAAATTATGTGTTTTATTTTCACCAACGAAATAATCGGTTACCGATTGTCTGCAATGGATTGTCTTGATTGGAAAAAGTGTAACGTTTTAATTACATCAAGTAAATTCAATATACCACGACTTAATAAGTTTTACTCAAAAAATTACGCTCAGGTGGAAGCGGGTCTTGTAGCAATTGCTGCTCTTGCTACGTGGTTAATCTGGTACTGATTAGAAATGAATTGTGTTTTTATTCTTTTAAACAGTGTATCACTGTACTTTAAAATAACTGTTTTGACAAACCAATCTGGTGCTTAAAAATTATTTTCTTGAAACTAAATTTATGAGACATCTTTTATCTTTTTATATTGAATGTTTTTGGAGTGGAGCTCAGGAGAAAATTTTCACCATATTTTTCTGCACAATATTTTTATCAGAAAAGGGATATAGAAAATAACAAAATTTCAATGAATTTTATGTAAAAAAATTATTTTAAAACTATGAAATACGATTTCATCACAATTTGCCTTTCAACTGCAAATTATATTTTAGATCGAAAACTAATAAATCAGTAACAAAATATACACAGCTTATATAAATTGACTTTGATTTCATTTTAACACTGCAGGTTATACTAGTTATAATTTAAAAATATGAAATCATTTCAAATATAGTAAACCTTAACATTCACAAGGGATACGTTTCGAAATTTGTTTGAGAATATTCAGTATACTTTTCTGTGTTATGCAGTGATGGGGCAACAAAAAAAATGTTCTTTAACCCAACATTATAAGAACTTAAGGTTAATTTTAAAAAAGAAAACAAGTATTTTAGTTTTACTTGTTATTACAATCTGAAAATAAAGGTAAGGACACATTGCTATCACGTCACGTGAGTTTGTTTCTTGGAGGAAATAATAAACTCATACGCGTGATAATGGTATTCACACTGCTGTCACATTCTATCAATATTTCAGTATCATTAGACTGTGTTATTACACAATCGTCTAAAATGTACCGTTCAGGGGAGCTAATTCAAATCCAGATTCTTGGGTTTTGTCAATTGTCAATTCAGCCAGCATCAAAATTAGGTTGAAATTTTCAATAAAATATAAAATTGCAAAATATTGCTAAAAATTTTTATAAATAATACTTTTTTACATTTATAATACAAAAAGCAATAGAATTTAATTATTATTATTAATTTAATTTTTTATTTTGGTAATAGTTTTTGAATTAAAAATTTACTCATTATATAAATTTGGTTTTTAATAACAAAGTAAATTTATAATTAAAATTTTTTAAGGCTAAATTAACAAACATACAAATTAGAAAATATAAAAATATTATTTTATTTGATAATAGTTTCTGCTCCTTTATGAATCATTTTCTAACTTTCATGTTTTTGATTGTTTCTTTTGTAATAAAGTTTTGTTTCTAAATAAATATCAATTAATAACAAATAATAAATTTAAAACTTCTAGTTTTAAATACTTTTATCTATGAATATATATATTACAATTTTTAAAAATTATTTATTTCTGATAAAGAATGTTTATTAATTATTTATGTTAAATATGATTATATATCTAAGTTAATAAGTAGTAATAATCTTTAATTAATTCCAGAAGTTTTAATCTTTAATTTTTATAAAAACAAAATACACACTGCACAGTTTTTTTTGAATTTTTTTTGTACAACATAATTCATTATATTTTATATTACTTTTGTAAAACTATATTTTAGAAAAATGTGTTATAGAAAATTTGTTGTATAGTTCTTTGAATATTACACTATATTCCGTTTTATAAAGTTTTATTTATCTGTAATATTTCGCATTTTTTATAATTATATTTGTATCACCTGTCAGTAATGGAAGTGTTTATTAATTTTTACTTACAAAATTGGCTCATTAAGAAATGTTGGAAATATCATATATAGGAAATTCTAAGCTACTTTGAAAATAATAGTTAAAATGGGGAATGGTACTTAGGACATTTGTTGCGGATGAGAAAGCATTGTTGGTGCTAGTGAAAAATCGAAGGGATCGACAAAGGATGGGCAGAAAAAAAAAAGTAGTGAATTAATAACTTCAAAAGTTACAATGAAAGAATAGGTCAGATTGTAAAGATTTGATAAATAGAACATACATTGCCATCAACAATCAAAGAGTAAAGGTGCAAAGAAAATATAAACGGGTTCTTTTAGGACTTATGAACAGTATTCGGTATCGAAATAGTGTTTGTTACTAGTAAAAAGATGATCTTTTTGAATTTAAATAGTGTGCCGAATAAATGAAATAATATACTCAAGGAGAATAATAACAAAAAAGGCAAGAACTACATAGGAAATTGAAAATAGAAAGGATTAATTTAACCAAAAATGTTGTCTTGCAGAAATACACATTGTTTATTAGGAGAGGCGTAGATATAAATCTGAGGAAAAAAATTAATAAAATTGTATTTATGAAATGTAATGCTGTGTGAATGTGAGGCCTAAGTAATAAATGAAATGAAATGAAAGAATCTGAGAACTGCTGAAATGTGATGAAATAGATAGAAACGCGAAGAAATTAGAATGCGACAATTCACGGCTTGTTGAGTGCCATTGAGAAATAAACCAAAATTATAGAAGGAAAAGCAGGTAAGAAAAGAAAAAAGGAAAATAAGGAAACAGTTTCATTTCGCAACTGATTTAAGATTTGAAATAGCTAACATGTACCCAATTAAAAATTACAGCATTAAAAAGCACGGAATGAAAAAAACAAACCATAAAGTTCAATGAATTATGATCATGTCAAAAATGAATATATAATTTTGCTTTCTTGTGTAAAGTTCTATTTGAAGTTAAATTATGTGATTTTAATTTTAGGGTCTAGTTTGTTTCATAAATTTCCAATAAAATTCAAATTATATAACTTAACCCACGTATTCATTGTTTTTGGGTAATTATATAATAACAGTTTGATATTATTGCTTATAAAATATAAACTTTTGGTAAAGTAAGTAGATAAATTGTGAAATCTTCAAATATAAATGTATCTCAATACTACAATTTCACCAATAAGTAATAATTTCCCAAAATAAGTGGGCAATGTGTAGCCTCATCTTATGAGATTACAGTCACTGTAATGTACAATTAATTTCAAATTATATATACTCAGATTATTCATATTAAATTTGGTCGATTGTAGTGTTTCTGAAACTGTAAGTGGTGACTTTAAACGGGTCAGAAAGTGACATATTAAGGGTGAAAAAATTAAATTCATGTCGACCTAATCGAGGCTGAAGTTTGGCCGGATACCGAAAAAGTCGGATAATCCGAAATAAATATTTTTAACGTAGAAATAACGTGCATAAAATTGCAAAAAAATCATTTATTTAGAAAATTGAACTTTGGCGTAAAAAAGGAACAAATAAGTGAAAAAATAATAGATTCTTAATAATTACAAATCATAAATTATAATTTTTTAAAATACAGTAGATACCGAATTATCCGATTAAATCATTTGAGTTGGATAACCCAGAAGTCAGATAACTGGGAGTCTACTGTAGTGAATTTAAAGAAATGTAATTGGGATTTCATTCATTATTATTAATCAAGCAACTAAAACATAAAACTTAAATTTACAAAAAATCTTTTACTGAATTTTGTATCAAATAGCATTAAATGTACTTCCATGCAATGTTACATACTTGTAGGAAATCATTCTTTTAATTGTAACACTTATTAAATGTAAATATTGTTCAAAACCGAAAAACAATGAAGCTGCTTTACTCCTTAAATTACCATAGTTTAACTTTTTATGCAGCAAAAAACCTGTTCTTATTCAAAAGCACGATTTTTTGTTCGTTAAAATTATTTTATACAATTGAAATCAACCATAATTTTTAGTAAATAAATAAATGATTTGACTGAAGATATTTATTTTTATATTTCATTCTATATTTAATACTGGAAGTCATGAAAAATCTTGATGATAAGGATATGAAAAATATTCAAAAAGTGCAGGTCTATTGAAATGAAAAACGTATTATGTTCGCCTCATTGATAAAAATTACCTCTTATTGAAAATACTTATTTTCTTTTAACAAATCCCCACCAGGGAACTATAAACATCTACAAATGGCATAAGTAAAGTTTTTTTTTCTTTCATTTGTGTTCTTGTTTAACCATTAATTCTTTTGTAAGAATTTAAATTTTATGTATAGAGTGTTATAACGCTAAATTTTCATATAGTTTCTCTAGTAATGTGAGCTGGATTGGCTTGGTTTACTGAAATTTTAAATTATCTTGTTTTGTTATGACGTATTGTGTATTTAGCTTCTTTTTGGTTTAATAAAAGAGAATAAAATGTACACGTACCAAATATGAACAGATTTTATGTATAGTTAAATTCAATACATAAAAGGTCATAGTGAACGGTCAGAGATACATATTTCATATGGTGATGTAGACAACCTATTGTAAGAGAATAAAAAAAAAAATGATTTTTTGAACTGTAATCCATTTATCGTACGACACTGAAATTTTTAATTGACTAGGAAATCATTTTAAAGCAATTCTACTATTTTTTAAATATAATCTTCACAAATGTCATAAACTGAGGTTCTTTTCATATCTCCTTTAATAGCCCATTATTGTGTTTGCGATTTTAAATAACAAGTTAAAACTTCTCGTGTGAATTTCACCATTTTAGACTAAGCAGGATTAGTATTTTTTGAAAAGTTATTTGGCTGAAAAAAATTTGGATAACTTGGTTTTTTAGCTTTTAAATTTAAAAAAAGGAATTCTAATCGTCTTTTACATAACTTCTCACTATTTTATGTATAATGTTGCAAAAGTATATTTCCCTGCTACAATTAATTTATCCAGACCTGTTTTAGAAACTTTTCATAAAACTTTCTAATACTTTCCTTTTTCATTATAATTCTTCGTTTTTCTTAAAAACTACATATCCTGTATACTTAGTATAGTACTTAAATTTTTTCTTTTACGATTCATTGGAAAGTAAAACGAGAAAGGAAAATTTTTTACTTCGTAAGAAACTTTGATAAGGCAATATGAATAATTTTTTATCACTGAAATAATTTTAAAAAAGAAGAAAGTATTAGTAAATTACGTGTATTCCAAAGTTGTATTTAAATTTTACAAAATTATAAAATATCGCATTAACACTAACCAAACTTTCTTTCAGGGAAGCAAAAGATGCAGGAATTGTCTAAATTCCTTTATTTTGATTATCGCAGGACGTTTAGTTTGTGAAAAGATACTGTTAACTTTATTCTCTCATTTGGATTTCTTTCCGTAATTTTCAGATACATGTTTTTTTATGAACCATTAACTTTTTTTTCTCGAAAAATGTTGTAATTTCTGTCTTATTTGCAAAAGTAAAAGTAAAATAAAATTTCAATGAATTTATTGACTGAGAACTTTAAGGGGCTTTGACTTGTTTTTAATTTCAAATGAAATATAAAAATTTCGAAGAATAAATTTTTTGCTCAAACACGATGTAATTAGCTGAGTACGATAATTATAAAGTAAATACACTGAAAATGGGATATAACAATAACGGAGGGGGTAGTCAACTTGGTCGTTATTACCGATTCGTCTCTATTTTCAACAATTTTTGGATATGCAAGATTAACAGTTATGGAACCGTTTCTTTGTTGACATATTTTATGGAATAACTTTTCAGGAATTAAACAAATAATCATTTATTCGTGATCATGTTTTAATGCATTCAACAGCTCAAACACTTAACTTTTTCTTTATACATGATAATGGAATCTAATATAAAATAAAAACTAAAAAAGATAAAGAAATTTCTACGTAAAAGAGACGATAATTGTTTTTTCGTATTTTTGAAGAAATTTGTATTTATGTTTACTGATAAATTTTTTTACTCTCACGTCGTTGTAGGCGGTAATTTATAATCTGTAGATAAATTGTAGTCATAATAATCCATTCGTTCCTTTTAGCCGATGTCGTTATAACAAATAAAAATTAACAAATAATTTTATGTAATTCTGCCGCTTCCAGCAATCTTCGTCCTTATAAGGAATTTCACTGGGTTTCTAAATCGAAAAAAAAGTTGTTCTATTGCCATGTTTTACTCAGCGATGTTTCATTAAATTTGATTTGATGGAAACAAAGTAGTAAATAGCGAGCAACAAAAGGCTTCCATTATAATGAAGATTATTAACAATAAGAATTAAAACGAAATAAGAATAAAACAAGTAAAAGAAAACAAAACAGAAATAACAAAGAAAAAAAATATCAATTTCAGAAAAGAGTAGCAATTATACGCAAAAATCCAGGCAATATCCAAGATTCAATATGGCGCGGAAGACATCTTGCAATCTTGAAGAATAATTTGCATTAATAGAAAATCGATTGTTGATTTCATGTAATTCGGTTCATAATCAAACTAATTCGTTCAATTAAAAGTTGATGGTGGACAATTTACTTCTGACTTATCGAACTCTATATAAAACCTAAAACAAACAATTGTTTCCGATTATAATGCTGCTCTGATCGTCACTCTTCAGATCCCAAAGATCTGGATTTCAATTAGCTCCCCTGAATGGTATATTTTAGTTGCTTCTGTGTTATTACTCAGTGGTGTATCTTTATTTCACTAATCCGTGTTCAATTCTACCGTTGCTAAACGATACAATGTAAGAAGTAAACAAAGAACATATCACGTGATTAGGCTGTTGTCAAGTCTTGTGCGCTTACACATGATAACGAAAAATGTAGTACTCGAATTTTACATAGAGTTGTAATGTGTTGTGATTTGTCGTGTTCACACTGAAGTCACATCATGTACTTCGCGTTAGTTTTTATAGTGCCGTGATTACACATTTTTGCCAGATCTGGAGCTACTACATATTTTTCCGGCGTCAGATGGCATTTTATTATTGTTGACGAGCGAATTAATTACCGAAAAGCGCGCCCAATCAGAACGTTGTATTTTTGATGTGTCAATGATATTTCTGTATCTTATCATTTCATTGTATTTTTCCGCGATTATAATTAGGTTATAAAAATATAAGATTTTTAAACTCACTACTAATTGTAAGAATAGTGTGATAACCAAATAGTGAATTTGCGAAATAAGTGTACAGTGTAATGAATAAAAAGTATTTTCATCGTTGATAATGCAGACAGTAATATTTTGTTACAGTAAATTTCAGTGGCATAATTAAGTTACAGTAGCAGTTATGTATACGTTTACCGTACTTGTTTATATATACTTCTATTTCACTTAAAGTCAATCAATTAAAAAAGTTACATCAGATTAATCACGGAACTTTAGAGAAAACTATCGAAGATTATAGTTGTGATATAACTTCTTATGACTCCATGAATAGTATGTGCAATAAATGTAAAAATCCAACGTCTAATATTCAGTCAACTGATAATACAGATTCTGTGACCTTTTCTCAATGGAAGTCTGTTATTGAAGAAAAAACTGTAAAAGGCGAAAATAAGACATTCAAGATAACAAAGAAGGTTGCAGTTTCATCCAACGTTATTGCTGGAAAAAGAAAATGACCGAGAGTATTATTACTTTGATACTGATATTGATATTTACAAAAAATTTTAACTTTTGTTTCTTTTTGTTAATATTCTTTTGTTTAATTAATTTGCTAAGCTTATTTTTGTTAAAAGTTTAATATAAAGTTATAGAGCTTTATTATTTTATACATGTTTGGATGGTTTAATTATTACCATCAATATAAAGAAGTTTAATATGATTAATAATCATACTTGGCTGTGTCCATTGTTCAGTAAAAATACTGTTCAGAAGTGATTTAAGCTAATCACATTATTATTAAAAATAAATGTCTAATAAATAAACAAGTATAACATAAACATTTTCGCTTATTGAACTCATAAACCTAAATTTTATATATATATATCATTCAGGGAACTCCTAAATCATTCTATGAACACATCATCATTTCTGGGAACATCTCTTAAATCACATATAATACACTATTATTTTTGATATTTAAGAGTGGTATTAAAAAAAGGCAGACTTCACATACCTACAGCTAATTAATATACATGTAAGTCGGTGATATTGTCTAATTTAGATAACTTAGTACAAAGAAATTGCATTTTAGCTTCAGTCGTGGTGATATTTTATTTCTAAACGATTTTGTATAATTTTACCATGGAGCTTTTTAATTTTTTATGATTAACTACATGCTTCCGCTATTGTAAAGGCTAAAAAATCAAGACATCATTTATATTCTAATATTATTATAATCTTTACAAAATCGTTCCCGGAAATGTTCGGCGACAGCTCACTTTAAAAACAAAATTACATAAAAAGTAATTAATGCTATACTTTGCCATCGTAGATATCATTTAAACACAAGTTTAGTGATCATTTAAGCTAATCATCAATGTTATAGCTTCTAGGTATATTCATCATAAAAATGAATTTGGAATTTGCCATCTTGGTGATTTTGACCCTTTTACATTTTAATATTACTTAATATACACATATTTTATTTACATATGTTAAAAATTTAAAAAAAAAAAAACTACTTTTGTAAGTGACCTATTTGAACAGCATCTAATTGCCAGGTTACACTACCAGCATCAGAAGTAAAATAGTCCTTAAAGTTTTCTTGAATCTGAAAAGCTGTACGAGAACTATTTCTTCTAATTGCATTTACACACAATAAACCCGATTCAGGAGGAATCGACTCATTATTTAGTTCAAACATACTGTCTGTACATAATATGTTGTGTAAACAACATGCCGCAAGTACAATTTTGTCTACAAATTCTAGCTGCAGTTCTAGCCGATTCCTAAAATATCGCCAGCATGCAACCAATATTCCAAATGCGTTTTCTACTACACGCCTGGCCCTGGACAATCTGTAATTAAATATTTTATTATCCTCATCATGTAATTTATTTTTGGGATACGGACGAAGAAGATAATTAGTTAGTGGAAATGCTTCATCTCCTACTAAAATGTATGGCTGTGGCTCGCCATTTTCTATTAGTGGCGTTGGTGATGGTAAATTAAATTCGTTATTTTGAAATTTTTTGCCCATCTGAGATTTGAAAAAAATTCCAGTATCACTGTTTCTACCGAAAGAGCCGACATCGACAGAAACAAATTTGTAATTGGCATCAACTAATACCAGAAGTACAATAGAATGACTTTCTTTATAATTAAAAAATGTCGATCCGGCATTATTGGAGCTCTGAAGATTTATATGTTTCCCATCAATGGCAGCTATACAATTGGGAAAATTCCATATATTTTTAAACTGCTCGGCATTGTTCTTCCATGTTTCCTCTGTGGGGGGTGGCATTGCAACCTCTCTCAATGTACTCCATATAACATCACAAGTTTCTTTTATAATTCTACTAACAGTACTGAATCCTAATCTATAACTGAATCCAATACTCTGGAAAAAATTTCCTGTTGCTAAAAATCTGAAATAATACAAACATCATATTTATCTAATCATTCTTATTGTAATAATTTTGTTTTATTAACATTTCAAATATTAATAAGAATAATGAAGAACAGAAAAAATAAATTATATTTTATATACAATTTACAACTCACGAAGCTAAGGAACGATGGGATAGACTAAGAAAATGTTTCAATAATGCAATAACTGGAATGGTTGTCAAAAAAAAAAAAAAAAAAATTGAAAATATGAAGAATATGACATTTTTTTTACCATATTTGAAAAATAGAAAGTGATGATCTGATTAATTCACGGTTAAATCACAAAAATTACATAAATTATCTGTTAACTACATAATTTGTTTGAGAACGCTCAAATTGAAAATTGTTTAAGTAAACAGGTCCGTTTTTTAATTTAGACATATAATAAAATAGAAAAATTCTTAAGTGTATGATAAAAATTACGTGCTTTTTTTTTTTTTTTAGAAAATAAGTTTTCTTTTAGAACATCATGATTGTAAAAATGTAATAAAGTTACATAGAAAAGTAACTATATTTCAGAAATGAATCAATGTAGATTGCTTCATGCTGAAAAACCTTGGTTTTAAATTTTTTGTCCCTTCACATTTTAACATTTCAAATTCTGTATATTTTTGTTTTTATTCCAACTTTCAGGCAATAAGTCCCTATTTCAATTTTCTCCATATTCATAATAATCCCAGAATAAAAATATAAATAATAATGAACATAAAGTATTAAAAACCTTAAACAGACGGCTAGCCTTTCTTCAGTAGATATAACTCTGCGAAATTGAGTATTCTGTTTTTTTAATTTGTTTTTTATTTTATTATGAAGACTATCAAATTGGTGCATTTCCACTCGGAAATACATTTTAAACCGTTCTGGGTCCTTCTGCAATTGTGGAATTAACTAGTGAAATTCCCCAAATTTTTCTCTTTTCCGATTAATGTCATGCACCCATTTCCTCTTTTTTACTGTTTCAGTCGCTTCCAAAATACCTGTAACCATTTCTTCTTCCCAATCTGAGGAACTACTTGTATCTGTCATAATTATAATTTTAAAAAAAATCACCAAACAAAACTAGTATCGCAAAGTTAATAAAAAAGTCGGTAATAACAGAACAAAAATGGCGGTAATAACATAATATAAAAAAGGCGGCAATAATGAAATATAGAAAAACTGTTGATAGCATGTGACAGCAGTGTGATCACAAGCATGGCATCACATTCAATTAACAAAGGAAATAAATTGTTTACATACAGTTTATTTTTTATATTAATTGAATTCTCATGTGTCTATAATATTTAAGTTACAAATATATTAGTTGTACAATAATATGTATATAAATAAATATAAACTAAAAAATGAGTTTTTTTATAAAACAAGTTGGTTTATTATTTCTTATATAATGTAAAGTGAATAAACATAAAATATTTAAATTTAATTTTCATTAGATGGTGACAAAGACATCACCTCAATTAATAAAGAACAATCATTGTAACTGGTTGACGGCAAGGAACACTGTGAAATATTTTGGAACATAGAAGGAAATGCATCATTGTTAAATTGCTCCATTTCTGCAAATAGCACCATTTTACTTATTTCAAGTTTAATTCTTAATTGCTCACGTTTTGGAAGTTTTTTTGTAATTGCAGACATACTAAAGAAGAACATGTTCGTTTCATCTAAACTTTGTGGATGGTTATATTTATTTTCATACCTCTGCTTCCTAATTACATAATTATCCTTTAAAATATTAATCATTTCATCAATTCCTTTGCTTTTTATTCTTTTTCGTTTTCTAGTTTCACGTTCTTCATTTCGTCTGCTTTGCACCATCTTTTCATTTTCCTCATCCGATTCATGTTCTGAATGTAGTGCAATATCATCCATATCAGATTCTCCTGCTGTAACTGTAGAATGCTCTAATTCATTTAAATTACTGATTGTTCTGTAAAGAAAATAGATATATCAATAATTAATCAAAATTAAATTTATTTGCTTAAAAATTGGTTAAACTAAATTATTGTTTACAATACTCACTTTCTATTTTTTATATATGGTAAAAGAAATGCCATTTGTTCTTCATATTTCCAAATGTTTTTTTTTTTGAACAGCCATTCCAGTTCTTGTTGTCTACTTCTTGCATTGTTAAAACACCTTCTTAGTTTATCCCATTGTTCCTTGGCTTCATTTCCTAATAATTATTTATTAAAAGTAAGAAATATAAAGATAAAATAATAAACATAAGGTTTTTGAACACTTAAAAAAATATATATCTAAAATAAAAGTTTTTATCAATAAGTTTTACATTTTAGTAGTTTTTAACATTATCAAAAATTAAATAATGATCACAATTTTACACTCTAAAAAAGTTTCATATCATTATAGCAGGTCCAATACTGTAATTTCAGTAAATAAATGCATAATAAACATTTCAAATAACAAAAAAGAAAACACTTGATTTTAATCAAGAACTTAGCAGATGCATTATAGATATTAATAATTTTTTAGTGATTGTACGAAAAGAAAATCACTGTATTTACAATATATAATCCATTTTTAAGGTTTATTCATTCAACTGCAAAGTATGTCATTTCATATAAATATACATTAAAAAGACAAAAAGTAAATTCAGTAATTTATTAATAAAATAGTGTGCATAATAGAAAATGTAATGTTTAACCAAATAATGAATTTTTAAATATTACGCCATATACAAGTTAATACCTGTTGTTATTTCTAATTCATTTCCTATTTTCTGGCAAACTGTTTGCCATAAAACAGTATCACGATAATCGATTAATTGTTGATCATTGTATAAAATCGGATATTCTCCAACTTTTTCTATTAAACGTTCTTCCATTTTAAATAAATACTATTGTAGGTAAAAATGCAAATAAACTATTTCAAAACAATAACTACCTCAGGTGAAATTAAAAACGTACAAGCTCACGTCTCAAAATATCTGTGCATGAGATCAAGTAGGAAAGAAAAATTTGACGTGATTTACGTTTCGTGACTGCAATGTGATTACACAGCATTAAAACAACGTTCCAGATTTTTTGTTAACATGTACTATCACGTGACGTGATAGCAACGTGTCCGCGCCTTAAAACGCACTGAAACTCAATCTACATTTCACTGAATGGAGCATGTGCACATATTCGAATTTGTCTTTATAAATTTTAAAATTGATTGCTATTCCTTTTTGTTCACTAAAGTGAAGGATTTACTGTAATAAAGTCAAGAGATAATAAAAATCTAACCTAATTGTAAGGGGAAAAATAAACTAGATCTACAAACTTCCTGTAAGATACACATTTTTGCATATGTTAAAGTAATTTTAATATTTTTATTTTGAAAAAATTACTAGTGTACTATGTACAACAGAAGTGACACATTTTTTGAACGTTTAGATTGCATTTTTTTCTAAAACACAATAATGCATAAACTGTTTGTGTCAAAAATTTCATTTTTTAATATGGCAATACATAATGCAATAAAAGTGATGAGAAAGGTTACTAAACATGTACAAATAAATTATGATGGAATATTTATATTTGCAAACCTGTACTTGCCTTGACACCAAATAAAATCATAAAATGAAATTCATTGTGCTAAGCAATAATACATGATTCATTAATCAATTTAAAAAGCATATTCATACAATACTATATGCAATAAGTTGAATAGAATAAAAACAATTATTTTTCTTTTTACCCATTTTCCATTCCTTTAGTTCTAAATTTACAAAATATAAATCAATTTTATATCTATGAGAACTTAAAATCTTAAATTTTATAATTCGCAATTTCCTGTTTAATCTTTAGCTTGAAAGTTAATTTCAAAATTGCAAAATACTTGCCATGGGTGTTTAGCTAATTATAAAAAAACATTTAGTTTATTATCGGTATATCTAAACTTCCAATGTTCCTTTCATCAATTTTATAATTGTAAAATTTTATCAGATGTGAAATAAGGCTGCTTTTTTGGTAAAGACGATACATTTAGTTCAATTTATAATTTTCAGTTATTTATTTACCAACATCACCTTAAACTGTAATGTTTCCTCTTCAGCTTTCCAGTTCTGAACTTTAGTTAAATGTTGAACGAAATTACTTTTGTGATAAAAACATTCTTTGCAATCCGAGTATAATTATTTGGAACGGTTTGTACCACATACATCCTGAATTTATCTGATTAAAAAAAATTTAGTTCTGCAGCTTGATTTACACAAATTACAGTCATTTTATAAAAAGAAAAGAAACAAATGAGAAAAAATTTAAATATAAAAGTAGATTATAAATGATCAGAAATTGCAAAATAATCACGAAATATAAATGATATGGACAGATGAAAATAAGCAAGTAACAAGAAAGGTAATTTAATAAAAGCTTATAACATATTATAACAAAATAATGAGAAATTAAAATATGAAATTTAATACAAATAGCTAATCAATAAATAAAAACTGTAAAACATGTGAAATTGAACAATAACACAAAAATACATAATAAACGATAACTAATTAAAAATATTTTAGGCGAGTGTTTTAGAATTCAAAAATCAATGTTATCATAATTAGTAATAAACACATTCAAATAATGTGTACAAATTATGGACAAAATGGAAAATGAAATATCCATTTAATTCATAAAAAATCTTGTTGTAAACAGTTTTGGTTGAAACATGAAGAAACAAATTATTAATTACACAGTTCTGTTTAAATTTTCTGATAAACAATCACATTTGTTAAGAAGTACATATTTTTTACACCTGTTTATTTTCAAGAGCATCTTATAAAATGGCAATGTAGAAAATATCAGATTTAACATTACATAGGTTTAACATTAATTCTATATTATTTAAATTAAGTTTAATGTAATATTATATTATACAAAACAATCATATAATTGTAAATAAAGTGACCGTTAAATCTTCAATCTTTAATTTCACAAAAACAACCGCAATTTTGCTTTCATTAAATGTACATAATTACTTTTCAATGTTATTAAACAGCATTGTGTAAAATTTTCAAGCATTGAATTTTAAATTGCAGCGAATTATAAACAATATTCCCAGTAGCTATGGATGGAAAAATAATTCTTATTGCTTCAAATTAATAATACAAAAACATAACTGAAAATAAAAATACTATTGCCGATTAATGAAAAACTTCGTTTCGCTTAACTGTAACTTAAAATTAACTGATTACACTTCTACATATTAACAATCGTTGTATCATCCTTGTTGTCGGCCGAAATTTTAAACTAACGTATTTTACAAAAAAATAAACAAAACACAACAGATGGTCGAAGAAAAATAAAAGAACAAACAAATCTACTCTTTAATAATTTTGCACAACACAGGCTTTACGAACGACGAAATATATAAAAACGATACAAACGCTTTTCGGTTTCGTACACTAAAAAAAAGACACGTTTTCCCGCGAAACAAAACACACACTGGCCCACGCCACTTCGCTACACACACGTTTCTCACACTAAAGACACTGCCTGAGGCCGACCGCGACAGCCATGCGGTCCTTACAAAAAATACCGACGCTATCCTTAAAAAAATGGCGACCTTTTAACTCTAGGCGCTAGCATGCAATTAACAAAGAAAAAGATAAAATATAAACATTGCGGCAAAATAAAATAGAAATACTTATTAAATATAAACGGGCCTCGTTACGCAAAATTAAAAATAAAATACGGGGGAAAAATAAAAAAAGAAGAAAAGGTATTTAAAAGAGTAAAATAACAGCTACAAGGAAGTAAAAGCGAAAAGCGGAAAGAGATAGCTAAGTCGGAACAAGATGGGAATAAAAAAAAATGACGACAACATTCTCGGCCCATTCTGACGGATGTCTGCCCTCAGACATCAACCAGAGGTCGATTTCGGGAAGGAAACTTTAATTTAGGCGAGCATGCATCATAGACACTATAAATGAACACAACTGAAAGAAAATAAAACAAAATATAAACAAAATTCTATACACACAAAAAAAAACCCTGAAAACATCCTGCTGCAGTTATGTGACGAAGTCTCCATGTCGTTGTGGAAATCCCCGAGTTTGCTCGCGTCTTTGGATGTAAGCCTCTTTGATTAGTTCTTTGTCCTCCTTGTTTGATCTTCGTTCTTTGCCAACGACCATGTTAGCAGTAATGTCGAAGATACTGATGTCCGTTTGTTCCAGAAACGGATAAATCGAGTCCTGATCGCTGATCACCGGATTATCAACCGCTAACAGCTTCCTTTTCTCTTTCTTCAATTCGAAATCCGATTCTGTTTCAACTGCATCGACTGAACCGTTGATGACTTCGTTTTCCTTAAAATTGCATTCTGATATTTTGTTGTAAAGCACTGACCGGTAAAGATCGTCGACGATCACAGAATTTAACTTATCACTTAGTAAATTCGGGTCCATTCCTCGTCCGCTAGGCAATTCGGGTTCGATAGACGATGTATCAGAGTCAGCTAGTATTCGAAATTTCAGGTCGTTATCGTTACATTCGGTAACTGGGTCTTCGGCATTAATTTGCGAACAATCGTGTTTGTACGGCATCTCAACGTCAAAGTCACTCACGAGCGGTTCTTGCGGATCTTCGTCAGAATCAAGTTTATGATGAGCCGGAGTGTGATGATCACGGTACCGTTCACTGTCGTCTTCTTTTTGATTATCACTACCTCCTTTGAATATCACAGATTCTAGCGACGCGTCCATTGTTGATTCGACTAAATTACAATGCGAGTTTTCGAAGTTGATCTTCGCCATTTCAAACTCACCAATTTTCAACAACGCCAGATGATCCACTTCTTTCGCGTATTTATTGACGTTTTCCGCGATCTTTTCCATCTTCCCGTTGAATTTAGCTTCCTCGGCTAGCGCGTTATTATTCTCGATCAGATGTGTCACTCGATTTTTGTCGGAATCGTCGAAGCTGTGAAAACTATCGATTTCGTTGACGGCAACTGCAGTTCGGTGCTCGTTTGCGGCCGTTACTATTTTATCAGATAAGTGTGAAATCGAATCACCAATGTTCAAATTGCTCCGGACGATAGGTTGAAATAAGGGTTGACTCGGGTCAATCAAGCTAAACATTACAGATTGTTGCGGTTCCTCTTCTCCATAAGCACGTCGCTTCTGCTTCTCCGATGGATCATCGATCTCGAAGTCGGCAATTGATCCGGTGGGTGGCAGGATTGCTCTACTGTCGTCTTGAGCGGGCGAGTTTCGATTGATGCGAATTGGCTCCGCCGATTCGTGTCCACGTCGGTTGACTATGTTCACAATTTTCGGTCTGCATTCACCGAGTCGTTTCTGTTCGGGCATCGGGCAGTCTCTAATAAAATGCCCTGTCCTACCGCAACGAAAACATCCACCTGATGCCGATGGAATAGGTTTGGTACTAACTTGCCTACTGTTTCGCCCTGAAACCTCGTCCCGTCTTATTTTATCCTCTCGAAGTTGTAAAGTTGAATCGGATCTCGTGCCCACAACACGCTCACGATATCGAACGACATACAGAAGATCGGTTAGTGTTCGTGGTCGGCTAAGTGCAATATACTCGGATAATTGGATCGGACGAATACCAATGACGGTTTGCTCAGTACTTTCCCGAGATGACAAACCACATTCCACACACAAACGATATTTTTCCATGACGTATGAAGTAATATCCTCGTTTTCGCGTCGTATTCTTTGTCGCATTCTATCGATTTTTTTCATTACCGAAGGTTCCGGATCAAATATATCTCTCAATCCAACAGTGAAATCAGTCCAAGTTGTCAAATATTTGCAGTAGATCAGCCACCAATCTTTCGCTGCTCCTCGTAATTTTACTTTGGCGACTTCTAACTTTTGACTGTCCGTCCATTTATATTCGCCGGCGAGCTGCTCTATCGAGGCGATCCATTCCTCGGCCTCTCGGACACGGTCGACACCGGTGAACTCCTCAATATCTCTCGCAACATTATGAATATCGACTTTCGGAGCGCTCACTCGTAACAGTAATTCTCCGAGTACTGTTGTGAGGTCCGACAAATCCACTACGGGCGACCTTACGTCATTCGTTGATTGTGAATTATTCATCACGACTTTATAGTTTTACGAAAACGGCGACACACACAAAAATAAAAGAAAAAAAAAATCGGCATAATTAACTCAATGGAAAATAAAAAAAAAGTAAAACACATCCGACGAAAAAAAAGGAAAAAAAAATGTTACAATTTGACGATTGTACTTACGGCGAACTTTATGATTCGAAATCCTACTTGGCGAACTTTGTGGTTCCAAATCCCACTTCTGAATTGTTGTCGGCCGAAATTTTAAACTAACGTATTTTACAAAAAAATAAACAAAACACAACAGATGGTCGAAGAAAAATAAAAGAACAAACAAATCTACTCTTTAATAATTTTGCACAACACAGGCTTTACGAACGACGAAATATATAAAAACGATACAAACGCTTTTCGGTTTCGTACACTAAAAAAAAGACACGTTTTCCCGCGAAACAAAACACACACTGGCCCACGCCACTTCGCTACACACACGTTTCTCACACTAAAGACACTGCCTGAGGCCGACCGCGACAGCCATGCGGTCCTTACAAAAAATACCGACGCTATCCTTAAAAAAATGGCGACCTTTTAACTCTAGGCGCTAGCATGCAATTAACAAAGAAAAAGATAAAATATAAACATTGCGGCAAAATAAAATAGAAATACTTATTAAATATAAACGGGCCTCGTTACGCAAAATTAAAAATAAAATACGGGGGAAAAATAAAAAAAGAAGAAAAGGTATTTAAAAGAGTAAAATAACAGCTACAAGGAAGTAAAAGCGAAAAGCGGAAAGAGATAGCTAAGTCGGAACAAGATGGGAATAAAAAAAAATGACGACAACAATCCTTATAAAAACATACTTTATATTAATATCCTTTTTTATATATTTTTTCATCAGATGCATCCCATCAGCAATTGTATTTCAATTTCTTTGGAAATCCTATAACGTTTTTGTATTAGCAATCCCATGGATACTATCTGTAAAAATGTATATAAATCAAAATAAACTAGTGTACATTAACATTCATATTAATATATTATTAACTGTTTTAATTAAAATTATATTAAATGAATATTTATTATTCAAGACAGATGATTTCTTCCAAATACATATAATTAAATGATACATTAAACATGATTAAATTTTGTGTAATGATAAATTTAAAAAAAAAGAGTTAATTATGAAAATAGAAAATTTCATTTCTTTATTCTACTTTTCATTTTTATCTGAACAGAGATTTGATGCTGAAAAAAACATATTTCAACCATAATGTATTATATTGTTTTTTAAATAATTATATAACTTACAAAATTAATTGAATACAAATGTTACACTTCTCTAATCAAATATACTGAAATGTGTTCATGTTAGTTTGTTACTTATTATTTCAAATAATTAATTAATTTACAAATAACAAATTTTGTTACATTTGGAAATGCTAAATAATCATTTTGATAGATATTTCATTTGTAAGTTTCAAAATAAACTCATTTTCTTCTTGAAGAAACTTTCTTAAATATGATCATATCGTCAACAAGTTTACGTCGAGGTAGTTTGACAACACGCGTTCGTTTAAATTGTTTTGATATAACAGAACAAAGTTCGTAGTGGAATGTAATTGTGTAACATGCTCGCCCGATGAAACTTCCGAGTGAGAAACGCTGACGGTATCATTAAACAAGAGAGAATATATTTAATTTACGATCGCATCGGTGAGATTATTCCGTTTATTACTTTGGTATACGGCATTAGCCGAGCCAAATTAACAATTAGATTAAGAATATTATGTTACTAACATTTAATTGACGCGGTAATATAATTATGAAAAGTACATCTAGTGCTGCACCTGCATCTGTAGTGCAGTCACCTACAAATGTGACACAGAATGAACAATTACTCCAACAGAATAAAAAGCTTCAAAAGCAGAATGAGGAGTTACAGATACAAATTAGCAAGCTGCTGAATGAAATAGAGAAAATGCAGAAAACGATAGAATTACTGTCGGTTAGTAAAATAAATTCAGAGAAGTCTGAAGTTGACAAACAGTATTATACTGATGAAGATGAAATAGTCAAAGAGACTGAATGGTTAGTCAAAAAAAATAAAACTAATAATAAAAGGAAGGGAAGTGAAATTACACCTCTGCAGAGAAAGGATAAAAAAAGAGATATAAGAACACCGGAAAATATACAAACCGATGTTCCTCATTTTCGCTATCAAGGTAAACCAAAACCATTTTTTGTGGCTAATGTTTCGGATTTTAAAAAACTAGCAAATGTAATCATGCAAGTTGTAGGTGATGAATTTGTGTGTAAACAACTGCCGGCAAATCAAGTTAGAGTAAACGTTGAAACGGTAGAAAATTATAAAAAATTAGAAAAACATTTATCTGAAAATAACTTTGAATACCATACTTACTTATTAGATAGTGTGAAACCAATCAAAGTGGTAATTAAAGGATTGCCATCAAATATAGAAGAAAACACTATAAGAGAAGACTTATTAAATCAAGGATTTAATGTATTAAAAATCAGCAATATATGGAAAACAGTAAGTGATGCTGAAACAAGGATAAAAACTAGAGTACCAACACCGATGTTTGTGATTGATTTTGATGCCAAGTGTGACGTTGAAAAAATTAAAAATATTAAAAATATATGTCATATGCTTGTTCAAAACGAACCATGGAGAAATCCCAAAGGCATGCCACAATGTAAGAGATGTCAAGCCTATGGCCATGTAAAAAATAGATGTTATCGTAAACCTAGATGCGTCAAATGTGCAGGCTCCCATTTAACAGGAGAATGTACAAAAAAGCCAGGTGAGGAGTGCAGATGTGCATTGTGTGGGAAACAATATCCTGCTAGTTATAGAGGATGCGAAGTAGCAGTTGCTCTCCAAAAGAGAAATAAACTGCCCATTGGTAATAAAGAGCAAAATACCTTACCACAAAGAAATAAGGAAAATGATCAAAAAAATAGTGATGTGATTAGAGATCGTTCTAATAAAGACAATCAAAAAGAGCACATGAATCATCAGATAATTAACGCTGCTGATAATGATGAAAAAGAAAAATCGTCAGAAAACCTTATTAAAAAATTAGAAATGTTTTTAAAAAAACAGGAAAAGAGAATAAATAGAATTTTTGATAGATTAAATTCAATAGAAAGGAAGTTGAATAAATCTAACAATAAATGAACTTGATAAAGATAGCAACATTTAATGTAAATGGGCTCAAACATAGACGCCACGAAGTTGAAATATTCTTAGTAAAAGAAAAAATCGATGTATTATTATCTGAACCGAATATTGCGCAAAATACTTTTATCAAATTTAATGGTTATTGTTTGTACAATACTATGCATCCTGATGAAGGTGGGCGCAGAGGTGCAGCAATACTAATTAAGAATAGTATAAAGCACCATGTACTAGGAGAAATTAGTACAAATTAAATTCAAGCTACAAATGTTAAAATAGATACTAAGAATGGAGGTTTAGTAGTATCAGCGGTTTACTGTCCTCCTGGTAACCAGATAAAATTTGACGTATGGGCTGATTATTTTAACATGCTTGGCCCTCGATTTATCATAGGAGGTGATTTTAATTCAAAGCATACATATTGGGGTTCAAGAGTTACCACAGGAAGAGGAAAACAGTTGTTACAGGCAATAAAAATGTTGGGATGCAAATGTTATTCAACAGGGAAACCAACTTATTGGCCGACTGATCAGAAAAAGTTACCTGATTTGATAGACTTCTTTATTGTTAAGGGAATTACTGAAGGAAACATAGATATTGACGACAATGATGATTTTGCGTCTGATCATTCTCCAGTAATCATGACCGTAAGTAAATCGATAATCCTAAAGCAACCATATGCTACACTTACCAATAAAAAAACCGATTGGGATCTGTTCAGGAAGCTGTTGGATGAAAACATTGATTTAAAATTATCGCTGAAATCTAAGGACGAGATTGATATAGCTGTCATGCAGCTTAATGATGCAATACAGCAGGCTGCATGGAATTCTACACCTGTAAAAAATTATAGTAGTAAAAAACAAAATTTACCGTTTTATATTTTAGAAAAAATCAAGGAAAGGAGAAAGTTTAGAAAAATTTTTCATAGAACACAGGAAAAAACAGATAAAGCCAAGCTGAACAAACTAAGTCAGGAAATTAAAAGATTGGTAATTAAATTCAAACAAAACACGTTTAAAACCTATATAGAGAATCTCTCCCCTACACAAGAGACGAACTATTCTTTATGGAAAGCTACAAAATGCATTAATAGACCACAACAGCAAAATTTCCCTATTAAAAGAGGCAATAACGAATGGATAAGAAGTGACAAAGACAAAGCTAATGAATTTGCGAATTATTTAAAACAAGTATTTACACTTGATACAACAGATGATGATAAAAACATTGTGTATCAGCAAGGGAAAGATGGATCTCTGAGACATTTTAGGCCTAGAGAGATATATAATGAAATAAAAATAAATATGAATGTAAAGAAATCTCCCGGTTTTGATTTAATTTCGGTACAAATACTAAAGGAATTTTCAAAAAGAGGCATAATGGCACTAACTCAAATATTTAATGCTATAATAAGAATTGGATATTTTCCCCAACTATGGAAAGTAGCTCAAATAATTATGCTACCTAAACCCGGGAAAGTACAGACAAATATTAAATCATATAGACCAATTAGCTTGCTACCCGTTATTTCTAAGTTGTTTGAAAAATTATTATTGAAACGATTGAATCCAATAATAGAGAATTATATACCCAATCACCAGTTCGGATTTCGAAAAGCACACTCTACAATAGATCAGATCCATAGAATAACAAAAATAATTGAAAAAAGTCTAGAAGAAAAGAAGATCTGTACAGCGGTGTTCCTTGACGTGGAGCGAGCGTTTGATAAGGTATGGCACAAGGGATTGGTAATTAAACTTAAGAAGATATTACCAATTAAAGTTTGCAGAATTATTGAATCGTACCTAACTGACAGATATTTTAGAATAAAGCATAATGATGAATACTCGGAATTGCAAGACATACAAGCAGGAGTACCGCAAGGAAGTGTCCTCGGACCAATTTTATATTTATTATATACCGCTGATATTCCTGTTAACGAGCATGTCACAACGGCCATGTTTGCAGACGACACAGCCGTGATGGCTATCGGAAATAATATAGAAGAATCAACTATGAACGTGCAGTCCCACATCAAAAACATTTGGAAGTGGACAAGAAAATGGAAAATAAACCTTAATGAAGAAAAATCAGTACATATTAACTTTACAAATCGAAGAATCCAGTACTGTCCGATTGAAATTAACTCAAAAATTGTACCCAATATAAAATGTGTGAAATATCTAGGTATGCATTTGGATTCGGGATTGAACTGGTCTATGCATATTAATAAAAAAGTAGAACAACTAAAGTTGAAAATGTTGCAGATGAAATGGCTTATTGGAAGACAGAGTATTCTGTCGCTGAGCAATAAATTGATGGTTTATAATCAAATACTAAAACCAGCGTGGAGTTATGGTTGTCAGCTTTGGGGTTGTGCTAAAGTAGCCAACGCAAAAAAAATCCAGATGTTCCAGAACAAAGTGCTTAGGACTATCACTAATGCCAGGCAATATGAAAGAAACGATGATATTCATCGGGATCTTCATGTGCCAGAAGTTTCACAAGTGATAAAGGAACTGGCAAGAACGCACTGTTTAAGGCTGCAAAAGCATGTAAACACAGAGGCGAGGCAGCTTCTGTCTGATCAGGATGAAGTCAGGCGGTTGAAAAGAACTAAACCTCATGAATTAACCGAAGAAAAAATATAATACAAGAAAATGCAGGATCGTCCACTGGGAATCCTAGTGCATATATAATAATACAATTAATTTAGAGTATTCTGAATGTTCGTGAACCGAACAGATTGTAATAAAAACCACTTAAGTGGGGTTTTTTTTAATAAAAAAAAAAAAAAAAAAAAATATGATCATAATGTAAAGGAAGCAACCATTAAATATTTGTAATTCGTTAGTTAGAAATTCAATTTTTATACCACAAAAACTAATTTCTAAAGCAAATATTGTACTCGTTAATTCCATACAATATTTTTGAAATTTCTGTTGAATACCACAATTACCTAATTTTGTTTTGTAATATTCCACTATAATTTTGGATTTATTTTTACTTATTACCATTCTCAGCAGACAAGTATAGCCAAATTTCCAATTGCCCCATGTGCTTCATTTTTCTTTCATTACTATAGTACCTATCATTCAAAACATAAAAACTCCAATAGTTTCCACGAGTTTTCTTATATTACAACGTCGGATAGTATAATAATTAGATTAGCAACATTTAAACATGCAATACAATGAATTATAAGATTAAAAGTTTATACTCGTGGTAAATAACAGCTTTTGCAAATGAAATACTTCTCTATACTTTATGAACGATTTTTTTTCATCACGATCTAATTACAATTTTCAAAACGTTTCTTTTAACATATAATACAATTGAAAAAATTAATTTTATATAAAACAAAATATTTACAACTTACCATGCACATTAGTTTTATAGTTGAAAAGTAAAGGTGTATTAACAAATTTGTTTTTACTATAGCAACAAAACAAAATTTTGCATTGAACCTGATTTTTAATTCTGAACGTTTACAAGCAGCGCAGGTTTATTTGAATTATTTTTGCAATAGTGCATAGCACTGTACAGAATTTCGGTGAAACTACCAGTCTATGACGTAGGTTAATTTCGAACTGGTCTGATTTTGAGACACTTCTCTGCGATATCTGTTTTCATATAACCGAGATAATGCAAAAAAAAAAATTTTGTTGATTTTTGAAAAAATTTTGATTTCAGTTTTTTGAAAAATTTCGTATATTGCATGAAAATTTTGAAGACATATCGGATAAGTTCTTTTTATTGAAGCATTATGAACAACCTGTCACAATTTGGAGCCGTTCGTTCAAGGTGTTTCTGAAATAGACCAAATTTTTGAAAAAATGAGCCATAGGGATGAATCGGACAGACTGATTAACCCTACAGATCGCGATGTGCATTTAAAGATACACACATTTTCAAACTCTGTTTTATGTCTCATAATGCTAATACAGGTATTGGTCGCAATGAGCCATTTGAAGTTGTTTTTATTCCAGTAAAAATCGAAAATTCATTCAAATGTACTGGTTTATGGCCAGTAAACCGTTTGTCTTTTGAAACAAATAAAAAACTCTCTGGACAACGAGACGATTCCATCTCCAGAGAATGAGGCCTAAACAGCAACTTTGAATTCATCTCCGGATAATGCAACTGAACCAAAAACTTTGAAGTCATCTCAAGAGAATGAGGCCAAAACAGAAACTTTGAATTCAAGCTTGAGCGGATTTTCAAATAAATCTTCTCCCCAGTCCTTCTTGAAAACAAAACGACCTCTACGAGATGTCATAACAGGAACAAGAAAAATTCGCCTGAAACCAGGAAAAAGTGCAGAGTTTACTTCAACTCCTGAGATGGAGAAAGCTGCGAAACGCGCTCAAAAAGCTGCAGAACGTGCATAAGCCGAAATTGATTCGAAACTAAAAAATAAACCAAAAGTAAAGAGAAACCTCAATTTTTAATCCCAACCTAAAAAAAATTCAGATATATCAAACCAAGGCTTCACTAAAGATTTTAGCGACGTTCAAATTCGTGACTGGGTTGTGGTGAACTTTCAAGTGAAACAACAGAAGAAATCTCACCGCTGCATTGCCCAAAAAAGGCAAATTTATTGGGAACTTTCTTCGTTAGCGTTCACTAAAAAACACGCTGGATACATCTTTCAGTATCCCAATATTCGTGACAAGTATGCATTTTTTTACGATCAAATTATAAAAAAATTAGTGCCCCCCAAAAAATACTTGAGGGGTATGTTTATGTTTAAAATCCACACGACTCATTTATAATTTTTCATCGTTTTTTGTTCGAAATTCAAATAAAATATGATTTTTCAAGTTTTTTTTTTTTTTGTAGAACATGTTAACTTTTCATCTTTTAGGATTTGTATAAGCATTTATTGCAGATTCTTGAAGAAAAATACATTTTAAATGAAAAAAAAAGATATGTCCGAAGTATCTCCCAGGTTGGGGAATACTTCGGACAAAATGGATGAATTTTAAAATTAAGCTCATCAAGTTGTACTTATTCGAAAGGTAAAAGTTTTGCAGCCAAAATGTAGCGCATTGTTTACACTACGCAATGGTGAAAAAAGAAAGTTGATACGATTTACCATTACAGAGAAAATCGTTTAAAACTAAAAAGTGTCCGATTCATCCCACTTCTCCCCTATTAACTTAACTTCTTCTAAATGCAAATTACTTGAAATTTAATATTTTTTGTTTATTATGTAACGCTATAAGTTAAATTTTTTTACAAATCGCATACAGCATACAACGCATTCAAATGAATTCCTCATTACAATCTATGAAATCGTTCATATTATATTGAATACAATGGAACATATCTCTCCATAATTACATCAGTTATTCTGAATCATTTTTATTTTAGCCGTCTTTAACTGAAATTTTCATGTTTTAATTTATCATTACTTCCGTCCTTAAAAGTGATGCCATTCATACATTCACAACTTTCATTTCTTCTTCTCTTGGTTAAAATAAGTTCCTTCAATTTTCCTCGCTTATCTACTGTGTGTGTGAATTCTACTAGTCGCTATTTTTTTAATCTCAGTATTTATTTTGTATTCAAAATTCTTGTGGCTAGACAACATTAGCAATTTATCAATATGTAGTTCCTTTTGAAATGTCCCATTTTTTACACTAACATTTAGTTCTATAAATTGTACCCCGCAATAATTTTTACCTATTCAAAAGTAAAATTTATAGTTTCTTCGTCACTTTTTGTAAAATTAATTTAATCTACTGTGTCCTTTACCTTAGTTGCTATTTATGTTCTATATTAAAATAAATTATTGTGTCTACTAATAACTTCTCGAACTGGATCAAATTATAAAAATTACAATGCTTATTAATATAAACAATTATTATGTATTTTTTATAAATTTCAAAATAAATGTTACCCCTGCAGAAGGGCGTCGCCACCCGATTGGCGGGTGGGGGTGGGGGGGCAAGATAATAAAAAGAGGATATGAGTTATAGGAAAAATAAAATTTATAAGTTGTAAAGGCTTAATATTTTATTAAACAAGAATAAAATCTTAATTAAAACATAATTTTCATGGGTTTCTGGCAAATTGTTTATGATTACGCGCCTATGAATACTCATCATGGCCAGTTGATTAAAAAGTTTCAAGGCTCCAGGAGGGGTAGCTACCCTCCTGCCCCCGCTGATGGCTCCCATACACCTGCATTCTATATTATTTATCACAAGTACAAATGTATTAGTATTTTTTGTTTGTTGTACTTTGCTTATGTTATTTATCTGCTATAAAAAAGAGGAACATACAAATATGATTAACATCAAGTTCTTTTAATGAGTATCTCAAGAGTAAGTTTGTACTTCGCCTAATTTGTAGTTACAAGTATTCCAAATATATTGAATAGATTTTATAAATTTAATATATTCTGTACTTAAATTCCTATGTATAGAAATTATTTCAAATGCTTCCTGTGATTAACAATTATACCTGCTGTTTACAGTGTTTGCTCTAAAGAAGTGTTATAAAGAAATATTTTCAAAAAGAGAAAAATTTTATTATAATAGTATACTGAGAAGTAATTTAATTCCTCTAAAAAAAAAATGCATTAGTTTTCGATCAGTTTCTCAGATAAATTAACTCTCCTTTGCATGTAGGTACGCCCTTTATTAAATTTAACTATAAACTGCAATACAAATTTTTCAAAAAATTATAAGTTAATGATAATATTGCAACATTCAGGTAGCAAATTTTCTTTGGTAATTTGTAAAAAAGACTTAAACTTTATCTATACAAAGAGATATCTTACGTTAATTACAATTTCTATAAGTCAACAGTTTGGCTGTATCTTGATAATTTTAAACCAATTAATAGTAAACACGATTCCCTATTAAATTCTATTCTTCCCGTTATATTTTTATTTTTAGGAAAAAAAATCTCAATCGCGTCGTACATCCATGAGAAACTTGCTATTTGAAGGTAACCGAATCGTTTGATTCCTTAACAAAATTTTCTAATTGTACTAAGAATTCAAAACGGGGAAATTAATGTATTTTTCCTCAGAGGCGGGTATTACAATTAACTATTTTTCAGTACTCGATAAATTTACAGAAGTACATCAAAAATATAGCCCATATTATGATTTTAAAATTTAAAAAAACGTGTTTGGAATTTAGTGTAATGCAAATGTGACTTATTCTAATAAAACGAACATAAAATTTGATGCATTTTATTTAATTGACATTTTTTTAAAAATTAGTTCGTTTGCTTGATGCTTAATTATTTGCTTCCATTACACAATACCTTTCTAAACTTAAATGCAGAAAATAAATTGAAATATACAAAATAATATCAAATTTTAAAATTCAGGAATAGATGCCGTTACCAAAATTGACATTTTATTACTCGTTTTCTGCGTCAATATTTTCAGTTTCGGTGAAAATGAATCAATCTCATATAATTACAGGTAAAAAACTTTGCAGAAATAATATTCATTATTTTAAAATAATTCGGTAATATTTTTATTAAAAAATGTACTTTTATTAACGGCGACTCCTTAAAAAGTTTTTTAGAGCAATTATTTCTTATTTACAGGAAGAAACAGTTTCTATTTATTCTGCAAGTGGTGAAGAGCTGATTGTTATTAGTAGCTACTAAATAATTACATGAAATATAAAAAGCGAAATTTTACACATTTTAACAATGTAAAAATAAAGAAAAGTTTATTTTAGTATTGAAAAGTAATTAACATTAATTATGGTTCTAATGAAGGGAGCCGTAATCCAAGTAGTGTCTATTTGTAACCATAAGCAAGAAGAAAACACTCGTGAGCAAAATTAAATTACTTTTCTAATATGTTGTACAGTAAAAGCAGAAAACAAAAAGTGCTGAATGTTCGTTAAATGAATTTATAATGTCGACTCCTTTAAATGTGAAACAGTTTTTCATTTAAGTGGCTGAAATCAATATTTAAGTCAGGAAAATTACTAACATTCAGAGATGGTGGAATTGGTGCATCCTTATATATACTAAGTAACAAAATCCATTATCAAAGAACTTAAACTGTATAAAGCTTAAGAGTATGACGGAATAAGAATAAGAGATATAATTGTACACTCGAAATATTAATTCTACTATTAACAATAATAATTAATTACTTTTGGAAAAAAAGAATATTTCTAAAAAAAGCTAGAAATTGATATGGTAAAACCAATTTTCCAAAGTGGAAATAGAAAATAGTGTGAGAATTACAGACTAATTACATTAATCAGTTACAGCAAAAGTAATTAAGCGGCATGTAAATAAATATTTGAAAAATTATATAGAGGGAAATAAATTAGTACATAATAATCAAGTTTTAGAAAGAGAAAATCAATGATAATACTATTTAGAACAATTATATGAGATATTAATATAGGACCAGAAGTGGGTAATAAATTAGCTTAATAGATCAAGAAATATTAATTCAGGACATGAGCAAAGTGAGTATAAAAGGGAAGTCTTAAAGTGATTCAGTAGTTATGTAAGGGAGACAAAATTTTTAATAAAGATCGAAAACGAATATAGTAAGAAGAAATCAATGAATTATGAAGTAGGGCAAGGGATGGTATTGGCACTGATACTAGCTTTTATATATATTAATTCATTACATAGATTTGTAAGGAACACTATAAGTCGGAAGTTTATGCAGATAATATTACATTGGTTGTTAAACATTGTAACAAAGAAAATGCGGAAAAGTTTCTATAAGAAAACCTAAATAATATTTGTAAACCGACAAATAATAGAAAATTATTAATTAATGACAAAACAAAAAAGGTACTGCACATAAAAACATCAAGCAGGGTTATGAAATGTTTTCCTAAAATAGAAATAAATAATGTGAGGTATCTGCATGGTGAAAAAATATGTAGTTGTGAAAATTTCGAAAATGTTGGTGATTTTAAGTACCCCGTATTAATATTAGATAAAGCTCTATCATCGACAGACTAGGCAGACTATTCCAACAATATACAATACAAATTAAAACAATGTATGATATACAAAAGACTTAATTTATATTTTGAAGCATTAATAATATCCAGAATTAAATATAGAATTGAAGTTTGGGAAGAGGCAAAAATAACAAAAATGAAGATAAATTAACACGTTGAAAGAAATATTTCAAATTACTGCTACCATTCAGTATCACTTTGTAGAACAAGAATAACTCTCCAAAAATGTTATATTACTATAATAAATTACCGAGAGTTAAAATCGAAAATAAAAAATTACCAATTACAAAAAAACGGGACTCAGAATGATGATGAAACTCGATATATACAATCCAGAAGGATTAATAGTAAAATAGACAATAAGAAGAAAGAAGTATTAATAAAATTAATGAAAAATAGACTGAAGGAAATTCAAGATGAAAAAAATTTGAAGATATGGAAAAACACAATAAAAATTTAGTTGATAGCATAGAGTAAAATTAATAGAATAACAAAAAAAATTGTACTAATAATTAATGTCTTGCTTTTTTGATTTCGTTTTGTCTTTTTTTTCTTTTTTATATTTCGTTTTACAACTTAGTTTGTCATAAGACACTTTATTAATCTGTGATTTATGTTGCTAATTAATGAGAGAGTGGTTGAATTATTAGATAAAACAAAATGTTGTATAGTGTGGTGGAAATTTACAAGTAACAACTTATGAAAAAAAAAAAAAAAGAAAAAAAAAGAATATTGTAATAGAAATTTTTACTGAAGATACTGCGAATATTTTATGAATAAATAATAAAATTATGTTGGAAACCGATAAACGAAATTGTGCCATGTGGGCCCGAAAATTATTTGAAAAACAAAGAAAGGGATTTCATAAAGTCTTGGAAAATAACTTAATAACTTAAGCCCACTACTAATAAATTTATAACAGTAGAAATATATAACAACATTCAGTTAGTTCATAGATAGTAACAATTAAATGCATTTTGATAAATTTTAACTTCAATTTCCTCTATTATTATTAGTTAACTAATTGTTTGCGCCATTTAAAAAATTCTGGAAAACTTTTTCGTTAAAATATTCATTTCATTGCGATTAAAATAAATAAATATCCAAATATTGATCTTCTATTATATATAAAAAGGAAAATAAGAAAGTTCTATATTCATGTTTTGCTTCTCCATTTGAATAGTGTGAAAACGAATCAAACTATTCTAAGCAGATATTCGTTCTAAAATTAAACTACAAGTATATTGTATTATTGGTTTATTGTTAATGTAACTATATTTATTATAAATAATTAATATACAAATATATAACCGACACTACTGACAGCGATACAAGCATTATGAAGCATGTAAGAGCAAAATAATTCTAAAAATTGTAATTTTACTTGACTTGTTTAATAAAAACTTTAAAAATAAACATTATAAATCATTTTAAATACTACACTATATAAAACATATTAAATATTTCGGCATTTTGTTAAAGATATGTAATAAAAATAAATACTTAAAAACATAATAAAAATAAAAAGACGTAGTTATATATAATATTTAAATGTTATTATTTTTAATTATAAATGAAAAAAAAAATTTATATTAATTAAAATGTTATTTAGAAATTCTTAAGAACATTTGCGATATATTGATATATTTTAAGTTATTGTGTTTAGTTACCATTCTGCTCTAGTTTATTTTGCTGTGAAATGTAATGTTAAAATATTGAGAGTGATTTGTATTAAAATTTTTCGAATGTTTTGAAAGTATTTAATCAGTGTAAAATTTTTGGTTTTTCATATTACTACCGGCACAGTGTAAAATGCCTAGATCGTCATCGTCATCAGAGAAGTCTTCATCACCTGATTCGCGGGAACGAAGACTTCTAGAACGCCTTGAAAGGGAACGAATAAAAGTAAAGGAAAAGAAAAGAAAAGAGAAGGAATTATTGAAAGCAACCGAAAGTTTAGAAGACAAACGTATGCGTCGCATGTTGAAAAAGGAAATGAAAGAAAGAAAACGTAAAGAGCGTATGGGTTGGGATAACGATTATTTACATTATACTAATACAGATAATCCTTTCGGAGATTCGAATTTGTTATCTACGTTCGTTTGGAACAAGAAATTAGCTAAGGAAGGTCTCACTGAAGTTACTAGAGTAGAAATAGAAGCGCAAAATCGATTAAAAATGGAGGAAAATAAAAGAGAACTTGAGAAAGTTAAAAAACGTCGGTTAGAACGGGAATTGGAACGGCAAAGAAGAGAAGAAGAAATGTCCCGCCTTCAGCGGAGCAAGGAAGCCACTCAGTTTCAAGAATGGGAACAACAGGAAGATGAGTTTCACTTAGATCAAGCGCGTCTTCGGTCGCAAATTCGAATACAAGATGGTCGAGCAAAACCGATAGATTTATTAGCTAAATATATCGGATCTGAGAAAGAGCTCGATGTTGTAGAAGTACACGAACCGTATACCTATTTAAGTGGACTTTCTATTAACGATCTTGAAGATCTTGTAGTTGATATTAAAGTTTACACAGAATTGGAGAAAGGTAAAAATCTGGATTATTGGAATGATATAACTTTGATAGTACAAGATGAATTACAAAAGCTACGAAAAAAGGAAATGGAGAAGAAAAATGATAGACCTATGTTCAGAGACACCATTAATCCGTCAGTATCTACTGATATTGTAACAGTATTTAAGGGTAAGACGACGGAACAGCTGGAAGAAATACAAAAACAAATATCAAAGAAGATTTCAAGTTCAGGGGAAGGTACCGATTTAAGTTATTGGGAATCGTTGCTATTATTATTAAAGGCTCATATGGCTCGTGTTCGTTTACGCGATCGTCATCAAAAGAATCTAAAAGATAAGCTGAAATATTTAAAACAAGAACAAAAGGTCGTGGGAGCTGATAGTCGAACAACGAACTGTTATTCAGGTAATGACGCAAACAGTAATAAGTCTTTGAGCGGCTATAAGAGTTCTTCTAGATCTAAGTCCGATGACGAAAACTACATTATTTCGAAAGAATATGAAAAAGAATTAATAGAAAATGCTAAATCTGCTGCGTATGAAATACTATCGGAGGAATTGGATGATTACAAAACCGGTATGTACAGTCCGGAGTATGTTAGTACGGATGAATTGGAGCCGGCTGCTATTATTGTAACCGAAGAGGACGATGTAAAACGTTTGGAATTTGATAGGTTACAAGTTTTAGGAAATGGATCGACAGCTATTGATTCGTTGTCGGCTGAAGAAAAGCGTCTTCATAATGAAGCGCGAAAAGGAATGACTAATGAGGAAGCCGAATTTTCAGTAGAATCCGTATTAGACAATCAGCTGTATCTTTGGTCGGATAAGTATCGTCCGAGAAAGCCGCGATATTTCAACAGGGTTCACACCGGTTTTGAATGGAACAAATATAATCAGACGCATTACGATATGGATAACCCGCCTCCGAAAATCGTTCAAGGTTATAAATTTAATATATTTTATCCGGATTTAATTAACAAATCGGTCACTCCAGAGTACTTTTTGATACCATGTAAAGATAATCCGGATTTTGCTATACTACGTTTTCAAGCGGGGCCGCCTTATGAAGACATTGCTTTTAAAATCGTACACAGAGAATGGGAATATTCGTACAAAAAGGGATTCCGCTGCCAGTTTCATAATAATATCTTTCAGTTATGGTTTCACTTCAAACGTTACAGATACAGACGTTAAAAGTGAGTTCACTTTCTCTCTGATAATATATAATATTTGTTAAGAAATTACCTCTTTTATTGATTTTTTTCTTCAGTTGTATAAATCTCATTAAAAGTTAACATTAAAATATTAATTTTATTAAGAAGATCGTATTGTTACCGAAAATGTATAATTGTGTTATGTTCGCTTAATTTATTAGTTGCTCAAATTAATTGATAACTTGGTACAGAATAAAAATTAATAGTTTCTATTATTTGGGTAAATATAGACTGCATTCGTTTATTATTCGATGATGTTTTCGTCTAATATTTTTCATATTAATATAATGAATTAAATTTTTAAGAAACACTTCTGTTATAATGACCTGCGATGGTAAATAAATTAGATACCAAAAATTCTGTTAATAGACTGTTTTGCAAATAAATGTGAACAAATTAACTCTTGATTATATTTTTATTCATATTATTTACACGCATGTAAATTGAGCCAATGAAATGGACGATATAGAAAATAATTTTACCATTGCATTATAAATAGTGTGTAATGTAAAAAACTGTTTGAATTTGTTCGTTGTAACTCTTTTATTAAAAAAAACTAAAAAAAAACCAGTAAAATGAATTAACTGAACAAATACGATTTGATTAGAAATTTTTGTTGTTTTCAAATTTTTTCATTTTAATATTTAACCTATTGAAATAAACGTATTTATGTTACGAATATAATACGTTTAATTTAATTTCAAGATAATTATTATTTCTTTTTTATTGTATTTTCTAAAATAGGTAAAGTAAAATCAGAAGATTGTCAAAATGTAACATTTTTTATAGAAATTTATCAACTAAATGGCGCGATGAAAATATGTTCATAAAAAAAAAAAAGATAAGATATTGATAAAGTTTGATAATTAATAATAATAATAAATACTATTGCATTGTCTTCATGATTACTGTAAAGAACATTTTATCGAATATATTTTGTATATGTCTTAAATATTCATTTTGCTATAAAAATGATAAATCGCATTTAAAACTGCAATACAATTTAAAAAAGTTATTATATAACATTTGAAATTAATACACTTATAATTCAAATTAATTTCAGTCCTTAAAGATTTCTAAAATTCATTATAATCTTACTAATTCGTATAAAGTTCCGAATTTTAAGATGTTTAAAGTGGTGGTGTAATTTGTTTTTTTTTTTTTTTCATTCTTTATTTGTTGCAAATAAATATTTCGGTATTTTTTAAACTTGCTTTATCACTATTAGTTCAGATTTATAAAACAAATGTTTAAAAATTTTATAATTCATTGAATAATTAATGAAAAGTTTTAGGCAATTATTAAAATATTTACACATTTATGAAGTAGGAATATTTACGGCAAAAAAAAAACAAAAAACAAATACGGTCAGAAATATTTTTTTTAGAAATTAACGCGTTTTCTTCTGTATGTTTTTTCTTTAGCATACTTGGACTCTTACTATATCCTTCGTTGCTCTAAATAATAATTCTATTAATGTGTCAGTGTTACTTGTTTTTTAAATTTTTTGATCTAAAGTTCTGCAAATACTAAAGTTTAAACTTCTTTTTTTTTTCTCCTGAAGAGATATTTTTCGTATTATCTTTTAATAGCGCATGTTTTTGAATTATCTTACATGCGTGTAATAATCGTCAGTGTGCATGACATTGGTACCTGCTATTTAGAGGCCTCACAAGCTTGAGCTCTGTCTGAAATTTTTCAAAATGATCACACAATTATCCCAATTTGTTACATAATTATTCATATTACTATTATTATGCTTATTCTTATAATTGTAACTGTTAAATTTTTGTTATTTTACTATTGTATGTTCGTAATAAACAATTAATTTGTATAGAAATTTTTTTAACATTTAAAATATTATTTATATGTAAGAGTTATGTAATTTCTTTTTTTTTTTTTTTTTGACGTTCGTTTGATTTATGGTACGTTAAAAGGGCCGAAATAGCTTTGTTAAATCTATTTTTTAGGCGTCAATATTACAACTAGGGTTCTGATTTTGCATTTAATACATATTTTTTTTGCTTATAGCTAACGCTTTGATATTTCATATCTAGGCTATCGAGGGTTGTAGTTCGAAATATACTAATTTAATAATGCATATAAATGTATATTTTGGACGTTCCGTGCACATTTTGCATATATTTTTCATAATTACATATAAAGAAAACGCACTCATATACATAAAATTATATATTCGAAACGATAAAAAGATTAGAGCAAATGCATTCAATTTTTAACTTTACTGAAAAAAAAACAAGATTTTTTTTTTTTTTTGTTAATTCTATAACCGATTGCACCGTGTTTTGTGAAAGTAAAAGAAAAAAAAATTATTTCTCCTCATCGGTCGTGTGACTACCATTGTTGTTGTATCTTTTTACGGACGGGATATCTTTCTGCAAATGAAAAAAAAAATTTTTTGTTTTCCTTTATAAGTAAAATGAATTTGAACGGAGTATTTACTTTCTAACCTTTTAGGATTTTTATATATACATTGTTAATTACCTAAACTGAACAATAGTGTTGGCAAACAAAAACAAATATTGCTGACTAACTTTTTTCATACTAATATATGATTGGCGCTAGTTAACAGTGTACATTATCTTTGGCTTTATGATAGGTAATTGTCCTCTGAACCATGTACCGGATATATACATAAACATATATATATTGGTATATACGTACTTACACACATAACTGTATTCGGGGTCGCCACTTTCTAAAAAAAAAACAAAAAAAAATCGGAAAGTCTCTAATCAGGAGAAGGTCGGTGAAATTTGTTAAAAGGCATAGATGTTTGTTTTTATAATAATAGACATAGAATTTGAAAAAGAGATAGAAATATGTGCTTACTAATATAAGAACTTGAAAGCGTTAAAAATGATTTCAAAAGTAGTATACATTTACTCCGTATAGTTAATAAAATGTTCCAAAATTTCATTGGATTCCATTGGTAATTAAAGCGTTGAAGCAAGTGATTAAGATGCAAACGAATTTTGTGTATTCGTAGACGAGAAGTAAAATTTATGTTTAGTGATTTGAGATTTTATCAGGATTATATTTGTTTGTATTGAGATGTGATAACAAACGTATTGCGAAATAATTAGAAATTGTATAGTTTTTTTGATATGGCTATTGTTTTCTAAATCAGGCAAAAAGTTGAAAAATCTGGAATATCAAAAAAAGTCAGGAAAATTGGTTTTTAAGAAAAGTGGCTATCCTGGTTGTGTTGATTTTATTTCAATGAAATTTTCTACAAAGTAAGATTCTTTTAAATGCTTGTTGTTTGTTTCAGATGTTTTGAAAGCAAATTTGTTTTTTACTGTAAACACATCATTATACAGCAGACACATTTCATAACAACAATTGTACCGAAGGATAAACTAAAGGTAATGCAATGAAACTTAGGAATTCGGAAATTTTATCTATTTTTCGTTAATGTTTCTTCATAAATGATTAATTTTATCGAAAGAAAACAATATGATGGAAGTTTTGAAATTTAAAAATCTGTACTGTAAATGAGTGCTGAAAATGAAGTGTATGTGTAGAATTGTAATTGAGCTCTTAAATATATAGACATGTAAACTTTCAAAGTGTAATAAATGGAAAAACTGAAATTTTACTGGAATATCAGGATAATAATGAATATGACAAATGGTGTAAAAAACTATAATTGTACCGAGTATGAATAGAAGAGCAGCGAACTGAAGAAAAAATCGAAAGGAAATTCAGTGAGCAGCATTTGCGAACTGTTTGAGAAGCGTACATAACGTTTGGTATAAAATGTAATGAAATATTAATCGGTAGTTATTTTGCCTATGTTAATGAACTATTTTATGATTTGTAGATGTTTCAGAAACGTATATGGCCAACTGTTGATTTTATAGTACAATTCATTCAGTTCACTTAAATTTAAAAATAGGTAATAATGTCTAACAAGGAAATAATTTATCAAAGAAATCTGAAATTCAGATGTAGAGACAGAATTATAATTAAAAAACACATCCTTTTTTAATTAGTTTTTAATATGAATATTTTGCTATACAAAAATAAATCAATATATTTTTTACAAATTAAAATCATTTATTAATGATTTTGAAACTTACATTAAATTTTATGGAAAATTAAGAAAAATGTTGAATGAGTTTATATAACTCTGGACAAAAGGTAAAATTTCATAAAATGCACAAAGCTTTATCATAGTATGTACTGTTATTATTGTAGCATATACTATGTTTTCCGAGTGAAAAAATCAAGAAATTAGATTTGAATCATAGATTAACTAAATGACCATACACACAAAATTAATTAAATTGAAATTAAAAAAATATTTTTTTTAAAATTGTAATATATATATATATATATAGTATTTTGTAAGTCAAGTATTATTCAATTATTGTTTGATTTGCAGAAATATAGTAAATTATTGCTTATAAGAAAAAAATTGATTTTTAAATTTCTTGCTATAGATACAGCAGGGTTATAGCGTTGAATTTTTTGTTTAAATTTTGAAGTATTTTAAAAAGGTCGGTTTATCGAGTATGGGTGTAAATATCAACTCGTGAATATAGGAATTCAGATTCATCATATTTTTATACATTTATAATGTATGCAGTGAAAATAATGTTGTAACACAGATTAATGTACACGTAAAAGAAAATAGAAGTTTATTCAGTTATTATAGAGGACTTTAAATTAATGAAAAATGTAACCACAGAATTTATTAAAGTATATCTTTAGTTTCTGGTCCTTCATTTATTTTTGTATACTTTTAATGATTATTGAGTAGGTTAAATTATTTTTAATAAACTTGTTCTGGAACAGGTACTGTAACATTGTAACGATGTATATATGGAAACAGAGAGGAAGTTGAAGATTGTAAATCATCCAAGATTAACGAAAAGGCATTTTTTTTCTCTGTGATTTGGCACATTGATGTATTTATTTTATACTTTTGACTTATTCGAGACGAATGATTATTACTATTGTTTTATTTTTATGTAGAGGTTTAGGAAAAGTTAGAATAATGCAAAAGTTGAACATAGCCATCCACATTATTTAGGAAAATTCTGCAAAAATTTTTTTAAGCTGTATAAATAAAATTAATTATACCATTAACATGTTAAAAACACATTATTTCAATTTCTTATTAAATGAATCATTCACATCCACTTTTTATAAAATAATAATATATTTAAAATTAAAAACATTGATGCGTTTTGAAACTAATAGTTTTATGATCACGGTGTATACTACTAACAGGTGCAGGTGTTCCCACTGATTAGGTCAAACGGAGTTAACGACGATTTTATCTCTAATTGTACTACTGATAACACCTCTGTAGAATTATCTACTGAAAGTGATATGATTACAAATGTAGACGTTGTAAAATATGTTCTATTATCTGATGGTAATGCGAACGATAACATTTTAAACAATACGAACTCTTGCGATGATAATATTAAAGAAAGTCATGACAGTTCGGATCGATTACAAAATTTTAAAATTTTTATAACGCAAGTAATGATTTATTTATTTCTTTTTTGGTTTAATCCTCTGAGCTACAGTTTGCTGTATTTAACTGATGCGGCTATCACGACATACTGAGCGGGGTTTGCGACTATGCGACTATATTGCTTTAGCTATTTTCTGTTTATTTTAAGAAAATGAATGATTAAGTTTAGGAGTTTGGTAGCACATCGGGGAGTGTTTTACGAGGGTAGTTCAAATATAAACCGGAATTTTTAAATAAACGCGCGAAAAATTTATTGTGGAAAAAGTGGTTGCACTGGCAGTTAGACCGGTTTGTTACGAAGCGTGTAGAGCAATTAGAACCGCGTAACCTCACTTTTTAGTGTAGTTAGAGCCATGAGTGAAAAAGTAGTACCAGTGTCTGTTGCGCAATGCATCATTATTCGTTTTTTAGTCAAAGACGACGTAAAATCCGTGGAAATTTACCGAAAATTACGCGAACAGTTCGCGGATGAGTGTCTCTCCAAAACTCAAGTGTACGAGTGGTGTTCCGCGTTTCGAAAAGGACGTGAAGTGGTGTCAAACATAGCACATGCGCGGCGCCCAAAAACCAGCATTACAGATGAACACGTCAAAGCCATCGAACAACTCATTTTGGCTGACCGACGCGTCCGTGTACGCGATATGACCGACGAATTGGGCATCAGCATAGGTAGTATTGAGACAATAATTCATGATCGGCTAGGTTATCGCAAAATTGCAGCCAGATGGGTGCCAAGACTTCTGAATTTTGAACAGAAATTCACTCGTTGGGAAGTTTGTACGCGTCTCCTGCAGCGGTATGAAGAGGAAGGAGAGAATTTATTGCGGCGAATATTCACCACGGACGAAACTTGGGTACACTACTATACGCCGGAGAGTAAACGCTCGTCTATGGAGTGGCGGAAGAAAAAAGAGGGAGCGCCAGTCAAAGCGAAGGTTACACAGTCAGCTGGGAAGGTGTTGTGTACCGTGTTTTGGGACATGAAGGGAGTGATCGCAGTCGATTTCCTAACTGAACAAGTAACCTCCTAAAAAACACAGTCAAACCGGCCTATCGAACAAAAAGGCGCGAAATTCCGATCCTTAGTGCGATACTGCTTCAAGACACAACGCCAGGCCACATACCGCTCGGCTCACGATGGAGACATTGGCCGAATTGGGCTGGGAAACACTTGAACATCCTCCTTACAGTCCAGATTTGTCGTCTTGTGATTATTATTTGTTTGGCCCGTTGAAAGAAGCACTTGGTGGACAACATTTCGACAGCAACGATGAGGTGGAATCGTTCGTGCGCAAATGGCTATGTGACAAGCCGCGAGATTTTTACGAAAAAGGAATAAAAAAATTGCCGGAGAGGTGGAAAAAGTGCGTAGCGTGCGAGGGGGGTTATCTCGAAAAATTGTAAAAAATATGAGCACTGTAAGTATAAAATAAAAATTTTTATGACGAAATTCCGGCTTATATTTGAACCATCCTCGTATACGGTAGGAGCGCGTCCGTGTTGATATGAATAACTGTACATTCTATTAATATGTGCTGAACGGTTGATTCCCATACAGGAAGGACACTGTGTTGGAGAAAATGACCTACTTAGAAGATGGTCGTGCGAAATTGCGGCATGACCTGTCCGCAGTCGGTTGATTACACTGAAGTCTCTGCGGGAACAATTCATTGGGGGCCATCATGGCTCGGTCGTTGAATTTACTTGGAACACAAAAAAGTCTGACTCGTGGTCCATTGTTCCTTCCATTCTTGTTTGCTTTTCGCTAAAAAGAATTGTGCCATAGATGAAGGGGAGGTGAATATCTGTTCTGCGGTGCTCGTAGTGCTAACTGTGCCATTACGTTCGCCTGTTCATTCCCCAGTATTCCCGCGTGACCGGGAACCCACATAGACGTCATCTGGCTTTCAGACTTCTGCGTATCGATGACAATACGAATGATTTAAGTAGTTATTATATTTCTTGTTTTAGGGCTGGATATGGCTTCTAATGCTGCCAGAGAGTCTGTAATTATTAATGTCTTTTTGTTAGGCTTGTAAGAAGAAATATATTGTAGCCTGTATAGAATGGCATACATTTCTGCGTTCAGTACTGTGCAGTTACGCTTTAGGCGGGCACCCCAACAAATTGCACATGCTGGATGCAGGAGTGGTTCGATGAGCTCCTAGTATCGAACGAAGGGTAGAATTATGGATTACATCTAATGAATTTATTCAGGAATGACATGCTTGGAAGTAGGCCGGGTACCCTACATGATTTTAGATAAGACGGTGGATTTACAGACTGAGGCAAGTAATGTTAATAATAACGTAGCCTATAAAGTATTTGTAGAAAACATCAACATAGATAATCAGATTCGAGTTTCTATTAAAAGTCGCGGACACTTTAAGAAAGTATCATCTATGCAAGGACATCATAGAAATTAAAAAGGTGGGACGTAACAGGGTTATTGTGCAGTTGTCCTCTCCCCAATCGGAAAATAATTTGATAAAAAATTCCTCGCTGATAGCCAGCGGTTTCAAAACGTACATCCCTTTTTACATGGTCTCTAGATCGGCAGTAATAAAGGGAGTTGATTTTGAGTTTACTGACGAACAACTCTATCAAATATGATTGACTCTGGCTTCTTTCCGATTAAATGTATTAAAAGGGTAAACAGACGAGCAGTTATCGATAGTAAAGTTAAGTTTATTCCGAGTCAATCAGTTTTCGTCTGTTTTCACGGACAGAGTGTACCGGCGCACGTTTTCCTTCGGAACGTGCGGTTTGCTTGCGAGCCTTTTGCCAGGAGAATCCGGCACTGTTTTCAATTTTCGGTCGCCAGTGCAAAAGTGCAGCAAGGCTAGTTTGAAAGTTTCTGGTTTTGTAATTTTCATTCTGGGATTCAATTTGCATTTTTCTGGCGCGGAATTCCATCATCAGCAATCTATGGTCTGATCCACATTCTGCACCTGGTAGCGTTTTCACATTTTTACACGATGACTTCCATCTCTTGTTCACAAGTATTAGGTCGATTTGATTCCTATATCTGTCGCCAGGTGATACCCATGTAACTCTCCTACGAGGATGATGTTGGAACATTGTGTTCATAATTGTCATCTGAGAGTCAACTGCAAACTGAATTAGATCATCCCCTCTTGCATTACGCTTTCCGATTGCAAACTTACCAACAAAATCACGAATGTGGTCGTCAGCACTTGTATCGCCTATCTTGGCATTAAAGTCTCCCATCACAACTGCAAATTCTCTACGCGGAAGCGAGTTAAGCGTATCTGCCAATTCATCATAGAAAGACTGAATTTCTGTATCATCCGCGTCAGTTGTTGGGGCGTATACCTGTATCAGATTCATGTTAATGGGTTCTATTTTTAGATTTAACATGATTATATGATTGCTGATTGCTTTATATCCTTTTACAATATAATTGTACCTTTTCATTATCAAGAAAGCCACTCCTTCTCTGTGTGAATTACTGTTACTAGAAGCGTAAACATTAAAATCCTTTGTTTCAAAATGACCAGTCTGGTTATAATGAGTTTCGGCAAGCTCGCAGATTGGAATGTTGTATCTCATAAGCTCGCTTTCCACAATCCTCAGTTTGCCTGGAGCCAAAAGTCCACGAACATTCCACGTTCCGAATCTATTTATATTTCGTATCTTAAAAACACCGGTAGCATATTTCACATTCTGACCCCGAACGTCAGAACGCCGATTGCTAGTCGGATCGCATGGCACAAAATCTATCCGTTTTCTTGACATTTCATGGTGCTCTTGGGAAGATACTGCGGTGGTTTCCCCTTGCCTGCCGCAGGATTTTCTGTTAGGGTTTACTCCCTTAGCCGAAAGGTCCAGTTTGGAGGCGCTGGATACTCGCCTACCCGCTCTAGATTGATATTTCCTATCAGCGGTATATTATGAGTTCTGATTTAGCTTTTCTAATCAGCGCTAAGCCCGCGGAAATAGAAAATTACTACCCTGCACGACATGGACGTACAGAACTCACATGGTTGATGTTTCGTTTCTCCGCCAATGGGGCTAGCACTATACAGCGGTCGAGTGACTACTTACTAGAGAAGGTTACTCTAATTACATCAACGTGCCCACTTACGTATAATTTCGGTGAAATATAACGATGAAATTAGTCATGCAGTATTAAGAAAAAAGAATTTCTTCGCAATAGCCAGATATTTATTCATAAATTCATATACTATAAATGTTCATAGATTTTAATAATGAATTTTTTATGTTTAGCACACTGATTCAATATACATAAATAAATAAATGTTGTCAGAAATAATATATTATTATATTAACTCGGTTCACACGGAAACGTCTAGGATACAATGTTCTATAATCAGAGTTTAAATATTTAAATTTCATGAACTGCTACATTTTCACTGTAACTAACATTGATAATTTTTGTTATATTTTTTTTAAATTTTGGATATTTCATGTTTTTCTTGTGTTTTAATGAAACGACGTTGATTAAAAAAAAAAAAAAATTGTAGCTGTTATGAGGGCTGTTGGCTTTTTTCTTATTTTTCTCCCACGACTCTAATACTTCGGATGCATGAGACGTAAAGCAAAAAATAAAGAAAATGTCCCTAGTTCCATTCTATAGCAGCTGGAAATATATAGGTGTATATTTTTTGAATTGATGTCTTTCCGCCTTTATAATGTGGAAATAAATGAATAGGCAAAAATTTTTAAATTTAAAGAATCAAATTTGAAAAATTCGGATTGTGGTTTGAACAAAATTATTGATCTCTTCATTAGTTACGGACGAATTTTTTACTCTTAAAGCAATATGTGCATGGGGAAGACGTATTTTTTGGTATTCGATTGCATATAAAATATAAAATATTTCTCCGAAAATTTCACCTGACTTTCAATCTTTTAATAAATCATTTAATTTTAATTGAAATATCCTACAATATAAATCTGCACAATCAATATAATACTGCTTTTCCATTGGTTTATCTAATCTGGCAACAACTGCCACACCATCCTGATATGTTAATTACATTAATCGCGGACCATGTGTACATAAGCTTGGAAGGTGAATTTTTCCTGGTTTTAGACCTCCTTCAGCTGCGATACATTCGTCTATTTCACTTCGAGTAGTTATTCTTAGGATTTTTATTTAACTAAATCTAATAAACCGTAATTTTTCTTCTTCTACCTTACACCACATATCAACAAAGTATTCTTACCCTAATCTATCTAAAAGCATAAATCGTGATTCTGATAATAACAAATATTTGTAATATTTTGTCTGAGATATTTTTTTATTTTTATTATCTGCCATATATATTGGTTTAGATTTATATTATTATTTATTTTTTCTTCCATCGGTTCTTCGAATTTATTATTTAGAATTTCCATCAAACCGTTCATGTGCATTTAACTTTTAAGTTTTAGGGCTCCCATATTTTCCATATATTCCAGGAATTCTATTATATTATTTAAAAAAAGGAATGACTCTCCAGCTAACATGGAAAATTCTGTGGACTTTTCTTTAGATTCCAATCTTACCACTTTCAGCGTGTATCTTCCCAAATTTTGGTCTCTAAATATCAAAATATTTCGAATCTTATTTTTCTTATTATGTAAGTTAAAATGAAAATCAATACCGTAACTCATATAGATCCGGCTGAGGAATTTTTTAAAAATTTTTTTCTTGAAACTTGATTTTCACATTTTTCAAAATTTGGGTTCTTTAATTTAAAAATTTTTGGGGTCTCGTATTTTTCCTATGTTCTAGCGGTTGAAATACATCATATAAAAAAAAAAGGTGACCCTCCAGCTATCATGGTGAAAGCTGTGGACTCTTTTTTACCACTTTAAGCGCGTATTTCCCAAATTTAGTTCCCTACTATCAACATTTTTTGAATTTTATATTTTCCCCCTATTCTAGAAATCTTAGTGTGCAGGTTAAAAAGAAAATCAATACCGTAAGTTATATAGAAGCGATTGCAGAATTTTTTAAAAAAATATTTCTTAAAACTTGATTTTCATATTTTTCAAAATTTGAGCCCTTTAATTTTAAAATGTTTGAGGCTTCATATTTTTCTTATATTCTAGCGATTGAAATACATCATTTAAAAATAAGAGGAACTCTCCAATTACCACGCAAATGGCTGTGTACATTTTTTTAGTTCCCAGGGTTGTCGTTTTAAGAGTGTATTTTCACAAATTTTGTTCCCTAAATATTAAAATTTTTTGAATTTCATGATTTTTCTGTATTCTAGAGATCTTTGTATGCAGGTTAAAAAGAAAAGTAATATCGTAACTTATATAGAAATGGCTGTAGCATTTTTTTTTAATTTTTTGCTTAAAACTTAATTTTTACATTTTTCAAAATTTGGGCTCTTTAATTTTAAAACTTTGGAGATCACGTATTTTTCTCATGTTGAGTGATTGATGCACATCATTTTTTAAAAAGAGTGACCTTCTAGCTATCGTGTAAAGGCCTGTGGACTATTTTTTACCGCTTTGTGCACGTATTTTTCCAAATTTTGGTCCCATGTATCAAAATTTTTCAAATTTCATATTTTTCCTGTATTCTAGAAACCTTGATATGCATGTTAAAAAGAAAATCGAAACTGTAACTCACATAGAACAAGCTGCGTAGTTTTTTGAAATTTCTTTTCTTAAAATTTGATTTTCATATTTTTCAAAGTTTGAGCCCTTTAATTTTAAAATGTTTGAGGTTTCGTATTTTTCTTATATTCTAGCGATTGAAATACATCATTTAAAAAAAAGAGTTACCCTCCAGCTACCATGGAAAGAGCTGTGTACTTTTTTTTAGTTTCCGGGGTTACCGCTTTAAGCATGCATTTTCACAAATTTTGGTCCCCAAATATCAAGATTTTTCGAATCTTTTATTTTTCCTGCATTTTGAAGACCTTAGTATGCAAATTAAAAAGAAAATTGTTACCATAACTCATATAGAACCGGTTGCGGAATTTTTTAAAAATTTGTTTCTTAAATTTTGATTTTCACATTTTTCGAAATTCGGGAACTTTAATTTTATGAAAATAACAGACTATCTAATGGCACTTAAAGATCGTATCGGAGGACCAAAATATATTACTGCAGCTTCTAGGGTTAGTAATAACCGAGTAATCGTCTTTTTGTCAAATGAAGAAATAGCAAAAAACTTTCTAACCAATTATGGAGGAATTAAAATCGGAAATAACTTCATTAAGGCTAAACCGCTTACAAAACCGTCAACAAAAATTATTCTTTCAAACGTCTCTCCCGTAATACCAAATAGTGTTTTAGAAGATTACCTTAAAAATGAACTTTTACTGGATGTAACGTCATCGATATCTATATTAAGAGTCAATCCAAGTGACAGTTTATTTTCACATGTTGTTAGCTGGCATCGACAAATTTACGTCCGAAATAATATGTCTGATATAAAGCTCCCAAACTCTTTTAATATTACACATAATGAGAGAACATACAGAATTTTTCTAACTTTCGATCAGTTAGCATGCTTCAAACGTCATAAAATGGGACATAAAATCGAAGATTGCCCATATTTGGACGACACTCCATTTCCTGATGTAGAAGATCAGCTAGAAACTAGAGACGACAATAAAGAACACAGAAACATAATAAATGAATCAATACATCATATACTGCACAGGGAAGCTGTTATGGATACCCCTGTAAATCTAAGCAACGACAATTCACAAATACCTTCCAATACTAATTATTCGTCAGCGCCTAAAGATCAATCATACATAACTTCGGATATGATGGCACCCAAAAAGACAATTAACAACCATAAGCGACCACTATCCCACGCATCATCGACTCCAAGTGAGACCAGCAGACCGATAATGCAAGATGTCGGAGCCAACAAAAAACCGGTAAAGAAAAAACTGAAAAATACCAGCAAAAATCCTTCTCTCCAAAAACAAGAGGAAAGTGATTCATCAAACGACGAGAAGGAACTTCAGCACCAACTAACAGTGTACTATCAATAAAAGACGCCTTACAACCCATTAAAGAAAATTTCGAAACAAAGAAACATATGTACCCTATTCCAGCTTAATTTTTTACTGTTTATCGATATGTGCAGAAACAACGGCCAAATCCCTACTACGGCTACTGAGTTTACATCGGATCTCGCAGGATTGATCAACATGATCGAAGAAAACCGGCCTTTCCTCCAAGACCGTAGCATGAAAATATGGTTTATGAAAATCAAAAAAACCCTCATTGAACATCTCAATCAGCAAAGAAACGAAACAAACTCCCAACATGAGTCACAACAAAATAAGAATACGGATAGCGAATTCGATGGAGAACTAAAGTACACCATCTCACAGATGTTCCATGAATCGCCTCAAGTTATCCCTGCAGGAAGTACGGAAAACGATATATTCGAACTCCTTATGGAGATATTAAAAACCAAAACAAAAATGGCTGATAGAGTCATTGCCAATTACTATCAAAATCCGGAAGAAATCTTTCCTTTCATCGTTCAGCTGCGGCCTAATGTGAAGCATCGCGGCCTCAAAAACCGATTGACTAGAATTTTAAGTCACCATGACACACCGACGTCTGACGCGACACAAGAATTGGACTCAAATGAATCAAACTTGTCAACTTAAGCGATCATCTATTTTTAATATTACTTAATATAAGTACTAACATATATAGTGTAATTATATATAAGTTAAACTTCGTTGCTATATACAATGACAGTCTGTCTACAGTGGAATGTAAACGGCTACTTTCAAAGAGTAGCTGAACTCAAACAATTAATCTATAAACATAAACCATACATAATTGCAATCCAAGAGACACACCTTAAACCACAATACCAAGTAAACCTACCAAACTATACCGTTTTTAGACACGATAATCCTACCAGTTCCTATGCTAAGGGCGGAACTGCGTTATTTACATCAAATTCATTCCAAGCGACTAGCATACAAACACCAACAGAAATCCAAAACATTGCTGTCTCTATCTCTATCCCTCAGATATCATCTCAAAAACCAATTACAGTTTGCTCGGTTTACATTCCACCAACTCAAAATATATCTACTAGGTCTCTAACAGAACTTCTAGCCTACCTCCCAGAACCGCTCATTCTGTGTGGTGATTTCAATGCCCACAGTTCACTTTGGGGCAGTAAATTCTCTAACACTAAAGGCAATATAGTTGAGCATGTGCTGGCTAATTATTCGAAACTAATCTTCTTAAATAACAAACACTCCCCAACCCACATAAATTCAAGTTATGGATGTTTTTCATCTATTGATCTAACAATATGCTCAAACTTTCTAGCATCTAAACTCCAATGGGCCGCATACACAGATCCTTGTGATAGTGACCATTATCCCATAGTGGTCTCTTTAGAACACTACAAACCATGTCAAGTAGGATCTATACCAAAATGGAACATTCCCAAAGCAAATTGGTCTTCGTTTTATGATGTTACAGCCAACATAGATCAACTTCCGTGTCCTACAATCATTGCAGATTCGGTTGATGCTTTCACTAATCTATTGATTCGTACAGCTGAGAACTCCATACCCAGATCTTTTAACTTAATTAAATCTCGAAAAGTACCTTGGTGGTCCGAAGAAATAAAATTGGCTATAAAAAATCGCAACAAAGCCCTGCGTAAATTTCGAAATAGCATGTGTCAACAAGGCTTTATACAATACAAAAAACTTAGAGCAAAAGCCAGAATACTCATCCGCTACTCCAAAAAGCAGAGTTGGATAAACTTTGTATCTAGTATAAACCAGCCTGTATCTTCTGCAGCCATGTGGAATAGTATAAAAAGATTAACAGGCAATCAAACAACTTTTGCTATCACCCAACTCCAACACAACAACCAAATCTATGTAGACCCCCTTAATATTGCTAATACTCTAGCGAATCATTTTTCATCTGTGTCATCAGATAAAAATTATGATAAATCGTTTATCACTATTAAAGAGAAAGCTGAATTAATACCCATAAATTTCCACTATCACTCTGGTAATTATTACTACAACCAACCTATATCAAGCCAAGAAGTAAATTACATTATCCATAAATTCAAAAATACGGCTCCAGGCCCAGATCAAATTCATCCTGCTATGCTAAAAAATCTTCACCCTAAAGCTATATCATATCTCATTCAAGTGTTTAACGAAATTTTTACAACAAGCCAGTATCCACCTCAATGGAAAACAGCTACTGTCATCCCAATTTTAAAACCCAACCCAAACCCATCTAACCCACAATCATATCGCCCCATATCTTTAACCAGCGTTATTGGGAAAACTCTGGAAAAAATAGTCAACAAAACCGTCGATTACTCTCTACCTCTAATTTTGTTATCTCAGCTGCCCAAAACCCCAGTATACCTATATATGATTATCTCTTTAACCCAAACAATTAACCAAATCATATAATAATCAGGCACCAAAAATTGACCTGTCAAAAGTACAACACCCACCCTCTCTTAACCATATTTTCTGAACCTCCATCGTGGGTCTCTCAAATCTATGAGATCCGATTGGATTTATCAAAACTTCTTAGACCAGCTGATAAAAATATAATCTTGGGAAAATTACAACTAATCCTCCAAGAATACCCTAACCACATCCAATGCTACACCGATGGCTCTAAAACCCAAAAAAGAGTGGCTTGTGCGTACTCTGTAAATAAAAAAATATTCTCACATCGCTTAAGCAACCGTCTATCTATCCTATCTGCAGAACTAACAGCTATCTTATTATGTCTCCAATATTTCTTACGCCACTTTCAACAAAACCTGATAATCCTGTCTGATTCTCTTACGTCACTCCAACTAGTACAAGATCCATTTCCATCAAACCCAATTGCTCAGCGCATTAAAGTGATTCTAAGCACTATGCATCTACAGTCTATTTCAACAAAATTCATCTGGATCCCAGGCCATGTAGGAATTCCTGGACATGATATGGTGGATTTGGCAGCCAAATCTGCCAAACTCAACAGTCCAATATCTATGCTTATTCGTCCTACTGTCGAAGACCTCAAACAACATTATAAAGAGCTAATACTATCTATGTGGAAGCAGTATTGGCATAACATAGAAAGCAATAAGCTTCGAGACCTCAAAGAAAAGCCGATACCGTGGAACTCCTCAAACCGAAAGTCACGTCAAGAAGAGATAGTGATTATTCGGCTACGTGCTGGACACACCCGACTTACTCACTCCCATCTCTTATCAAATCTTTTCCCTCCCGACTGTCCTCATTGTGGCAAAGAGGGCCTAACGGTTAATCATATTTTCACATGCTTAAAGACAGCTCCTCTCCGACTCTCTCTCCATGTTCCTTCAAGCCGTGTTCTAGCTCTTAATGGTTCCTCCAACTCCATAGATAAAACAATAAATTTCATTAAACAAGTCAAACTTTTCCATCTTATCTAATCTCATTCCCTTCCTAATTGAGCCGTGAGGCCCTCTGTGTAGCTATATGGCTCATTAATTGAATAATAAAAAAAAAAAAAAAAAAAAAATTTTTTTTTTTTTTTTTGGACGCGCCAGCGGCATTGACCTAACAACAAGAAAACTAAGCTAATAAACTAAATAACTAAGCGGTCCGAAATGGACGCAACAAAGCACAGCAGTGCGGACCCCACAGAAGATGAAGGAAAGGAGAGGATAAAGGAAGAGTTATAGGGAGTAGGGAGACCTAATGACAGGAGCTGACTGTATAAAAGGTAGCGTTCGTTACGAAGAGCAGGACACTCAAAGAAAATGTGATTAGCATCACATGTACGAGGAGGATCACAATCGTGGAGAGAACAATCAGGAGAAGGCGATAGAGCAAATCGAAAGCGAGAGGAAGGTAGGAAAGAATGATTGGTCCGGAGACGAATTAAGGAGACAATAGAAGAGCGACGACTGAGAGGAATAGAATGGAACCAAGACAGGGAACGAGGAATTGGCTGAATGAAACGGTAATGAGAATGACGATTAGAAAATAGGGAGGGATAAATATCCTGCCAAAGTCTGGCGTGATTGGAGGTGGATAAAGAAAGGATATCTGAAGAAGGGAAATGGTTGAGGAATGAATCAAGGCGACCAGCAGAACGAGCCAAAGAATCGGCTGCATCGTTGCCATCAATTCCGGAATGACTGGGGACCCACAAAAAATCAATGAGAATAGAACGAGATGACTGCAAAGTGGAGGTAAGAGAACGAATTGAGAGAATAATATTATCAGAGGAATGTGAAGGAGGAGAGGATATAGCTTGAAGGACGCCCTTAGAGTCCGAAATAATGAGGAATTGGGAAAGATCGCTTAAAGAGGAAATATAAGAGATAGCCTGAAGGATGGCGATCGACTCGGCAGAAAAAATAGAGCAAAAGGAAGGAAGCCGGAAGGACTCAGAATGTCGAAGCGACGGAGCAGTAAACGCACCACCCACGCTGTCCTCGCTCTTGGAACCGTTAGTAAAGATCAATACATGAGCAGTAAAAGAGGAATTCAACAAATGAAGAAATTCATTGTTGACTGCACCGTGAGAGGAGGAATTGGCTCGAAGTGGGAGAGAGGAAAATTTGATAGGCTGCCATAGGCTATTGAAGTGATGAAAGAAGTACGGGAGAGTGTTGTAGGAAAGGATAACAGGAGAAAAATTAGAAAGACGGGTAGCAATAAGCGACAGGATTGGGATTTTATGAGGAGAAAAACGCCAGCAGTTTTTGATATATAGATGTGCCTCGTATATCTTATCGTTTCCGTCGATCTCAGTTGTTCCTATCCTCAGTTCCTTTATCTTATCAATAGCTGACCGAATCTACATTTAACTGATCCTTTTCCTTCCTTTCGTTTCTGGGCGAAGATCCTTTGTTGATATGACCAAAGGGGGGTTAAAAAAAAAAAAAAAAGGAGGAAATAAGTTTGGACGAGGAGATGGGAAGCCGTTTAATTAAGAAGCGATACCCAAGCTGAGAACGGTGAATAAACAGTGGTTGGGCAACCGACTCTGATAGAACTGCGGGAATGGGGGAGGATTTCAAGACTCCAATGCACAAACGGAGGCAGGAGTTCTGGATCGCGTCAAGTTTAGTGAGGAGAGACTTGGAGGAATTACCGTAGATAAAGGAACAACAGTCGAGCTTGGACCGGATGATGGCTTTGAAAAGAATTAGAAGGATAAACGGATCGCCTCCCCATCTGAGGGGAGAGAGAGATTTAAGGAGATTAAGTCTTTTAAGACAGGATTTATAGAGAAAATTAATGTGCTCATGGAACGTGAGGCGGCTATTTAAAAAAAGGCCAAGAAAGCATATGGAATTGACAACGGGGATAAGAATACCAGATACAGTGATGCGAGTTAGAGCTCGGTTAAAGGGTCGGAGAGAAAAAATGATACAAGACGACTTAGTAGGAGAAAGAGAGAGGTGAAGACGAGAAAGGGAATTATTAAGAATAGACAGGGAATTATTTAACTCATCAATAGCGACGGACAGATTGTCACAGGTGGAATAGACCAAAATGTCGTCAGCGAAGAGGAGGGAGGAAGAATAAATAGGAAGAGAAGCGATATCAAAAGAGTAGATATTAAAAAGTGTAGGACTCAGACAGGAACCCTGTGGGAGCTCACGATAAACGCATCTGGAGGAGGAAAGGGAGGGAGAAGAAATAAAGAGAGTTCTGTTCTGGAAGAGGTTGAGTATGAGAATGACGACGACGGGAGGGAGGTTAAGAGAAAAAAGTTTGGAACCCAAAGCGGGAAGATGCACATTATCAAAGGCAGAAGAGACGTCCACAAAGGAGGCTATTGTGAATTTTTTTGTTAGGAAAGACTTATAGACATCTGAAAGGAAATAACTAATACAGTCAACCGGCCCAAGCCCAGGACGAAAACCAAACATATTAGGAGGGAATAGATTATTGTGCTCCAGCCACCACACGAGGCGATTGTTGATCAAACCTTCAAAGAGTTTGCGCAGGCAGGAAGCCAGGGAAATGGGACGGAAAGAACACTGATTTCTTTTAGGAATAGGAACGACAATAAAGTCGTTCCAGGATTTTGGAGTAGAGCCAGAAAGGAGAAAAGAATTAAATATATGGAGAAGGAAAAGCAGCGCAGCAGGAGAGAGATTTTTGAGAATAAGGAACGAGAAACCGTCCCGGCCAAGAGCAGACAAGGTGGATTTATTAAGAATGGATGCAAGCTCCTCGTAACAGAAAGGAGAAGACAGGAAGTGAGGCTAAGAGTCTACAGGAAGAGAAGGAAGAACAGTTTCTTCAAAAGAAGGGACATAGGCGGGAGCAATAGAATCCAATAAGGACTCCAGCTGGGATTTGGAAGGGTGGGAGTGGCGAGGGCGCTCAGAAAAGGGTGATCTAAACGCCTTAGCCATTTTCCAGATCTGGGAGAAGGGCGTATATTTGGAGAAGGAGGAACAGAAAGACTTCCAAGAATTCTTTTTGGCAGACTTCAGGATAAAACGAGCTTTTGTGTTAACTTCTTTGTGGGCTAGGAAGTTGGACATAGAGGAATGAGAGCGGAAGGCTTTAAAGGTGGTAGAACTTTTTTGAAACGCTGCTTTACACTCTTCGTTCCATCAGAGTGAGGAGGCATACGAAGAAGAGCGACTACGCGTGCTGGTAATAGGAGGAGAAGATGCGGAAAGAGCAGAATTTAGCGTTTGAGTGAAAAAATCGTAACGGAAGATTGGATTAGGAACATAAGAAAAAGAAGGGAGAGAGGAATCCACCAAGGAACGAAATTTAGCCCAATCAGTTTTAGAAAGAAGCCAACGGGGAGATTGAAGGGGCTTGAAAGACTTGGGAGGGAGCACGTCATTAAGAGTTAGCAGAATGGGTGCATGATCGTTGCCAAAAGTGCCGTCGAGAGTCCTCCAGGAGCATAAGAGACCAAGATTGGGAGAGGAAAAGGAGAGATCAACTGAACTAAAGGAAGAAGGTTGCTTGAAGAGGATAGGATACCGATCATTAAGTAGAAAAAGATCATGATCCAAGATAAGATTTTCAAGAATCGAACCATTAGGATTATTCCCAGCGCAGCCCCAAAGAGGAGAGTGAGCATTCCAGTCGCCTCCAATGATGAATAGACCAGACAACGATGAAAGAAATGAGATAAGAGGAAGATTAGAGAGGCTGGAGTTAGGAGGGTTATAAACACAAACAATATGTAAAGGATGCGGAAGAAGATTCAAAAGAGAAATGTGAACCATGTTAGAAAGATTGGGATAGGGAGGAGGAAGACAAGGGATATCGTGCGATAGGTAGGATAGATCGTATCTAATGAGAATGGCGACGCCACCGTAACCATCCACACGATCTGACCGAACTAAAGAATAGCCTTTGAAATGTAGAGACGAGGAGGTTTGAGCCAAGTTTCGGATAACAACGCCACATGAATATTATAGAGGTCTAATAAACCCTCTAAACTTAATTTGTTAGCTTGTAAGCTACGGCAGTTCCACTGCAGGATGTTCAAAGCATGAGCACGCGACATGCTATCTAGGATACAAGAAAATTAGAATAGGATCGAAAATGAAGGGAAGGACGAGAGTAGCTATAAAAGAAGAAAGAAAGGTTAGTAAATAAGAAGCGAGCACATAGGCGCACTTCCAACTTGAGGAGGAGAAAGGAAGAACAAGGAAATTGAAGACGAAAGAAGTCCTGCCCACCACAATATGCGGCTCAATTTGCCGGACCTTTTCTATTCGTATCAATTTGGTATAATTCAAAGCGCAGAGAGGAGTACCTGCACGAACATGGCTGACCATCAGTTTGTAGGCCTCCCCCCCTAAAGGGACAATTATACCTGAATATAAACAAATTAAATGACAAGAGCACAGAAGCATGTCTAGTGTTCTTGAAGCGTAAGTAAGGCGTTATCCTTGGCTAATAGGGAGAAAAAGGGGGAGGGAGATAAAGACAAGGAGAAGGCAAAAATATGTCTTACGAGGAATGGACGTAATTGGATAAGAAAGAAGAAAGATTGTCAAGGAAAGAAGAGGAGGCGGCTATGTTATGAGAAGCGAGGAGTTCCATGATTGCGGCGGAAAGATTAGTGATATTAAATGGGGAGTAATTAGGGGGGAATTAGGAAGCAGGCTGCGAGGAGCTCGAAAGTTGCTGGAAGGCAGCGAAGAATTCAGAAGAGGGGAATATTCACGATTCAAGGCCCAACCAACAGATGGTGAACAGGTGTAGAGGGAGGGGACGGTGGGAAAGTGAGGAAGAGGCTTGGAATGCGGTTTCGATTTAGGAGATTTATGAAAAGTGGGAGATTTAGGACGAGGAGGAGAAGACAATTTATTAGTTTTAGAAGAGGCTTGAGAGGAAGAAGGGGCTGCGGCACGATTAGCATAGGAAAAGGCATGGGAGACGACACTAGAGGATTTATGTTTGGCGGCTTCTTGAAAAGATATGTTTTCGAACGCCATGATTCTTTTAATATCCTTCTGTCTAAGCCATTCCGGGCAGATGCGATCGGACGAGCTATGGCAACCTTTGCAGTTGCGACAAATAGGAGGCTCCTGGAGGTTGGGACATTCCGAAGAGGGATGTCTGGAAGCACAGTGTGAGCAAACGGGATGAGAGCTACGACAATGGCGCGCAATATGTCCAAAAAGGAAGCATTTAGAGCACTGAGTGGGAGAACGGGCACGGGGGGAAACGGGAAAACGGAGTTTGTAAATCGTTACAAACTCCAGAAGGAACGACTTAGCGAATTTAAGTTCGACACTCCTGGTGGGAATTTTTTTTCCATCAGAAGAGCGAAAGATACGACGAACTGCAACTACGGGGATAGAGGAAACAAGCCCCTCTTTAATTTCGTCTTCGGAAAAGGAAGGAAAGATTCCAGAGATAACGCCCATACTAAACAGAGCATTGGTGGGGATATACGCGGTAATATTGTTGAACTGAAAAAATGAAGAATTGTTCAGAAACTCATTCGCCGCAGAAGCAGAGAGAAACATAACCGAGATACGCCCCTGCCCTGGGGAATGATGTCCGAAAAGGAAGTTGAAATTTTACAGATGAGCCTAGCCAGAGCCAACGGGTGCAAATTCCCGATGTTCTCGTCTAGGGTGGAGTTTTCGACAAAAACTTTAAAGGTGCCAGGATGATCGGAAGGAAAAACATTAATAAAATCTTTACTATTATTATTGTTATTATTGGTGGATAAAATGTTGTTGTTGTTGATGTTTTTATTACTACATATTATCATTACTATTATTATTATTGTTATTGTTGCTGGAATTATTATTATTATCATTATTATTATTATTACTGTTATTATTGTTATTATTATTACTACTAGCGATATTAAAGTTTTCGACAGCTTTAATCGCGCAGCTGTTATTATTTGTATCACAGAGGTTGGGCAAGTCAGGTTGCGAAAGCCGCAGATCCTTGTTAGGTAGAATCGTTGTTGGCGAAAGAGGGCTGGATGGCTTATGCTTTCCAGCAGCGTCAACCTCCATTAGATTCAGCGACAAGTTTACTTTGTTAGTTTTTGAATCTTTGGAGGAGGCCGCAGGGCGGCCCCCACTAGACGAGCTCATCGGTCGAGCAAATCAAATTAAAATATACGTAAAATTAGGAAAAAAAAAAAAAAAGGAAAATAAATCGCTGCACAAATCGAAATAAATAACAGTAATCTAAGAATTCGTAGAGCGTTTAAATAATAGTGAAATACGACAACGAAGAGATAATAAATGAAACGATCTCACCGGTCTGCCGAAACAATTGATTATCGAGCTGATAACGCGATAACGAGAACGCGAGCGCACACGGATAAACACAACGTAATTAATAGTTTTCCTAAATGAAAAAAAAAATTTTTTAAAATTTAAGAGTCTTATTATTTTCTTATGATGTGACGATGAAAATATTTCGATTGAAAAAAAAATTAACTCTAGCTACTACAGAACAGTCTGTACAAATTTTTTTCTTGCAGCTTTATATAATAATATATATATATATATATATATATATATATATATATATATATATATATATTTGTTCACTGTAATCATAAATGTAGAATGAATATGTGTTAATGATACAATAGTTGCCCATTATGTAAAATATTTAAATAGTGATGGAGCATGTTTGTTTTCGTTTCTATCTTATAGCTTTATACAATAGATATACATGTATATATTGCCATGATTCTTTATTTAACGGGATAGCACGATCAATCGTGTCAATCACTGATAAGATGTTCGATGTACCGTCCTGAGATAATCTTGCCTTCCTAAAAACAAAAAGTAATTTAAACTCTATTGCCTAACTTGTTTATCAATTAATCCTGGAATATAAACATAATAAGTACTGTAGTAATACTGTACATACATCCATATATTTTAACCGACTTCAAAAAAGGAGGAGGTATTCAATTCGACTGTATTCTTTTTTTTTTTATTTTTTATGTGTGTTACCACAAAATTTTCTTCTAGATGAACCGATTTTGATGATTCTTCTTTTATTTGAAAGGTGGTGTTTGTCATGTGGTCCCATTTAAATTTGATCAAGATCTGACCAATAGTTTTTGAGTTATCCTTAATAATGCAGGAGATTGAAGCTTTTTGGATGCTTTTCATTCATGATTGTTTTCACCGTCGGATTAGATTTATTGACTTATAATACTATAATTGCCTAATTACCATGGAAATGTAGCTTTTGGTGTTTTTACCATGGAAATATCTGTTCTTATTAAAATGTTTTAATTTAATTGAATAAAAATGCACTAAAAAGTTAAATTATAAATGCTTTTTTACAAAAAATAAATACCGACTTCAAGGTTTATTATAAAAATTTAAAAATGCACTAAAAAATAAAAAATAATTACTCCCGATAAAATATATATATCAGAGTGATATAACTTAAGGTGATATCGTAATTCTTATACAACATTAATTTTTTGGAGTTGGCATCAAATTCATATTAAAAGAATGATTAAAAACTTCATTAAATGTTGATTAAACTGTTCCTAACATGAATTTAATTCCAACTCCAAAAAATTAATGTTGTATAAGAATTACGATATCACCTTAAGTTATATCACTCTGGTATATATATTTTACCGGGAGTAATTATTTTTTTTTTTTTTTTAGTGCATTTTTAAATTTTTATAATAAACCTTGAAGTCGGTATTTATTTTTTGTAAAAAAGCATTTTTTATATTATACAAACATTTTTTTCTTTTATATTTTAAACGCATGTATGTTTTAAGTAAATATGTACTGTACTTTTTTATATTGCGTACTATCTTTTATATTCTTGTTAAATATGTTACAATACACAATAATGTAAATTTCAGTAAACTGTACTTAATTATTATTTCTCATTAGCGGATACTTCTTAATACGGGACAAAGTTTTCAGTTCCGCAACTGTCCGTTATTCAGAAGTTTCACTGTATATATATATATATAAAAAGAGAGCCGTTTTATTTACAACAAAACAGGGAAAAAAGAGAAAAATCCAAAAGCAAAGTAATACTACAATGATAAGAGGATAAAATAATAAAATGAAATAAAATTTATAGAAAAAATAGCTGTTCCTTTGGTAGGTAGATCAATGAGCAGCCTTAAAAACTTGTTGTCCTGTTCTGTCCTTTTAAATGTGATTGGAAAAAGCTTGCATGATGCATTGAAACGCACCCTATGTAAGTAGCAACGCTCGATGCATGGGTCTGCCTTAAAGGGCGTACGATCCAAGACCGTTGTGTGATAGGCATCTGAGATGTTGGAGGAAGACAAGAAATTTACCCGCAACGTATTCGACACTGTGTGCCGAGGGTCTAAAATCGCATCTTGGCCAAAAGATCATTGTGAGGTCATTTTATACATATATTTAAGAATATATTCTGAAATTTTTAAAAATTTTCCTTGAAGTTTAATGGAAATATCAGCAACCGCACATTGTAGGTCGCTGTCCTACTAAACAGTTTGTGTACATCTTGGAGGTCGAAACTTTCATCGGAAATCAATTGCACAAAGAATATACTTTTTGCGTATATGTTTCTTCTATGTGAACCCCATTGCCCTCAAAAAAATTGAAACGTAGTAGCTTTTCAAGGCTGTGAACATAAGCCATGATTTTTACCAATTTTTCCTACTTTGTTTTACAATAAAAAAATAGAAAGATATTGTTATTTAGGTTCAAATAGAGCATCGTATTTATATAAAGAAACGATATGCTGAATTTCAAAATTAATTGATTAAAAACTTTTTAGGCCAGAGTGTACACAAATGCGAAAATAGCCGTTTCGAGAAAAACGTGTTTGAAAACAGAAGTGGCAGAAGCGGTTAATTTAAGGGGCACTAATGAATCAATTGAAACAACTCATTAGTTAATCAACGATTCTAGATTGCAATCCTTCTTCTGCTTCCATGCTTCATTTTCAGTTTGCAACTTTTCTTTTCGAGCTTTTCGAGTTTTCTTACTGTCCAAGGAGCTGCGTCGATTTTGTCGGGTTACGCGTCGATTATCTATTTCTTGGGCGTGATTGAATTTACAGAATAACTTAATCGGTTATACCTTTTGAACGATATGGAATTTCGTTTTGAAATTGTAAGAGTATATTTTTAAATAGTTTTACAAACGATTTATGAAAAGAAAAAAATTGAATTTTTTGAAGCCTCTACGTCTATTTTTCCCCTTAAGTAAAATGAAAAGAAAAATAATAAGAAATAAACTAATAGTTTGTTGTAAATATATAGAAGAAATATACAAATCGGTATCACTAGTCTGGAAGCGATAATACAACAATCGACTTATCAGATAATGCTACCTATTAAAGTGTATAGTGCGAATGGCGGTGTGTGTGAGTGTGAATGATGATGGATTAAAATTGTATCGTTTTTATCGCGATGTGTTGAATTATTGGCTACGAGACTATCCGGTGATTAATATTTGTTTACTTTTGTTATCTATTGTCAGTATGCGATTTGAAAATATTCGTTTACTTTTGTGATTTAAACTGTCAGCCTATTATCGGCACGACAACTTCGGCTGTTTTTTTAATAGAAATATTATGTATATGGAAAAGATGTAAAAATAATAATATGAATAATTAACGATTAATTAATTGGAAAAGGGAAAATAAAGAATTGTGAGTAGTATTTTAAGTTACGTTAGCGATGTACATCTGTACCGAGTTTTGAAATATCGCAAGTGATGGGAAATTTCGCATTAGATGCGATGCCTAGACAATTGTTCAGCTGCGCAAATTATTGCATATACATAAATAGATATATCTTTTGAAGTCGCGGGCTTATCCTTTTTTCCTCGTCGTCCAAACAACGTCATGATCGACGGGTAATCGTTTCTCGCGCGTTGATGTTTCTTCAATGGCACCCGAACTAGTTTAAACTTTAATTGAAGAGAGCGAAAGTTCCCATTTAATTAAGTTTATTAGGTGCCATTAATTCTGTTTTGCAATTTGTAAATGTGGTATAAAATTGTTAATCATAATTTTTTTAATACAAATGAATATTATTTTTACGGTTTTTAAACTCTTGTATTGTAAATTTATTAAATTTGTTGAATTTACTAGTTCCCAGTTGTTCCATATTACTCTCGATAACCGTCTCCGCAATTAATTTCTTGGGAGTAGGAAGTAATATAATTTGACGTTTATCTGGGGGGAAGGGGGTGAACGTCAAAAGGTACTTGAAGCGTAAAATATAGGATTATATAGCACTATTTAGCCTTTCAGAACCAACACCTGCCCACACCTGCTCGCGGTGTACTCTGCATATTACTTTATTTAAACGAACAGTAGAAAAATTAACTTCTCAGCATAGTAATTTAATAAATAGTAACAAACGAGGAAGGTGGTTTAAGTAATAATATTCAAATTTAACTATATAGAAGTTCGGAAAACAAAAAAGTACAATTACAAAAATTTTTAAATATTTATTGGTACTAAAATGTTTTAGTCTACATGATATAATTAAGCCTTCTAAAAATCTAGGACTAAATAGCGTTGATTTATTGGAATTTATTTTTTTTTGCAGTACAATATGATGACACTGCGTGATGCGTGAAAAAAAACTGGACTAAAAATATTTGTTTTGGAATTGTTGTTGTTTTGAATTTAAAATTATAGTTATCTTTAACTTAACATACGAAATCATCAGCGCATGAAACATCGTGCTTGACTGAACTTGTTTTTATTTTATGGTCCTAATACTTTAAGCGTGTATGATCATGAATTGCAGTCCCTAAACATCAAAAACTTCTCGAATTTGTTATTTTTTCTGTATTCGGGTGATCTTAGTGTGCAGATTAAAAAGAAAATGAATATCGTACCTCGTATAGAACTGGCTGTGGTATTTTTTAATAAAATAGTTCTCGTTAGCTGTGGATTTTTTTTTCTATTATCTAGTCTTATGCTTCAAGTGTGAATTTTCACAAATTTTGTACTCTAAATAATAAATGTTTTCCAATTTTATATTTCTCCTCTATTCCGGAGACCTTGGGGTAAAAAAAAGGAAATCAATACGGTGGCTCGTATAGTTCCGGCTGTAGAATTTTCTAAACATTTTTCTCTGAAAACTTGATTTGTATCATTTCAAAATTTAGGCTCATTAATTATAATGATTAGGAGTCTCATTTTTTCCCTAAATTCCCGCGATCAAAATAGGCCGTTTAAAAAAAAATGGCTATTCAACTACCGTGGGAAGAACTGTTCATTTCTTTTACTACCCTAAGTTACACATAATTTTCACTTTTTTCAAAATTTGGAACATTTCATATTACACTTTCGGGATTTAAAGATTATACATATGTTCTTGAGATTGAATTGCATCATTTAAAGAAAATATTGACGTTCCAGCTCGCATGGAATGGGCTGCGGAATTTTCTCTATTTTCGAGTCTTAACGATTTAAGTTCGAAATTTCAGAAATTTTGGGCTCTAAATACAAAAATTATTCTTATTTTATACTTTTCCTTTATTCGGGAGACCTTGGCATGTAGGTCAGAAAGAAAATAATTTTTCGTAACTCGTGTAGAAATAGCTATAAAAATTTTCCAGGCACTTTTCACTCAAAACTTGATCTTCTTGTTTTTCAAAGTTTGCGCCGGATAATCACAAAGTTTTAAGAGTCCTATGTTCTCGTGTTTGAAATAGGTCATTTTAAAAACAATTGACAATTCAGCTGCCGTAGAAAGATTGCATATTTCCCTTTACTGTTTGAAATGTGCATTTTTGCAAATTTTTGTCCCCAAAAACTGAAATCTATCAAATTTTATATCTTCCCTGTGTTCTGTAGACCTTAGTATACATATTAGAAAGGAAATAAATACAGTAAATAACATTGAACCATCTCTGGAATATCCAAAAAAAATTTTTCCCGTAACTCATATGGCTCCAACTGTGGAATTTTCCCAAAAAATTTTTTTAAACCTACTTTTCACTTCTTTCAAAATTTTGGACTTTTCATTTTAAAATTTCGGGGTTTTAGATTCTTCATATGTTCTAGGGATATGGAATGAGCTGTAGACATTTTTTTATTTTACAGTCCTAATAATTTAGGCGTGTATTTTCATAAATTGTCCTCCCTAAACATCAAAACTTTTCGAATTTGTTATTTTTCTGTATTTCCGTGATCTTAGTGCGCAGATTAAAAAGAAAATTAATATTGTACCTCGTATAGAACTGGCTGTGGAATTTTCTAAAAAAGTAGTTCTTGTTAGCTGTGATTTATACTTTGAAAAAAGTTCGGGACCTTCTAATTAAATTTTATTGGATTTCGGATTCTTTCTATATTCTAGCGATTGTAGCACATTATTTAAAGAAAGTAGTGACCCTCCACCTACCATGGAATGAGCTGTGGACCTTTGTTTATGTTCCAGTCAAAACGCTTAAATGTGCATGTTCACAAATTTTGGACTCGAAGTATCAAAATGTTTCTTATTTTATCTTTCTCCTGTATTCGGGACATCTTGGCATGCGGGTTTGAATGAAAACCAATACCGTAACTCACATAGAACATGTTATAGACTGTTCTGAACATTTTTCTCTGAAAACTAGATTTGAATGTTTTTCAAAATTTTGGGCCCGGTAATTATAAAATTTAGGAGTTTCACTTTTTTCTACATTCTAGCGATAAAAACCAAAGTTGAGAGGCAGATAAAATAAAAAGGAAAAAAAAAATAGACCCTTTAAAAAACAAATAATCATTTAGCTGCCATGGGAAGGGCTGTTTATTTTTTTTACTGCAATTAATTAAACGTAATTTTCACTTTTTTCAAAATTTTGGGGCTTTTCATTTTAACATTTTGGGGTTTTAGATAATAGATATGTTTTTAAGATTGAAATGCATCATTTAAAGAATGACCTTCCAGCTACCATGGAATTGGTTGTGGAATTTTCTCTATTTTCCAGTCTTAACGCTTTAAGTTTGAATTTTCAGAAATTTTGGACTTTAAATACCAAAATTATTCTTATTTTATACTTCTCCCGTTTTTTTTTTATTTTGTTGGATTCGTCAAAAAAAAAAAAAAAAGGCATGAGCCCGAGAAGAGGAAAAGGATGAGAAGCGTAATCAGATGTTTATGCGATCAGATATGGAAGATGGGAAAGACTGAAGTGCTGGAATGATCGAGGATGATGGCAAGGAGAGAACAAAAGATACACAATGCGGGGAGTTGGAAGATCAATTGGCAGAAGTGAAGAGTAAAAGGAATAACGTTCGGAAGCGATACAGGTGCATTCAAACAAAATGTGATTAGCGTCACTTATAAAGTTGCGAGAAAATGGTGTAGGTAATGGAGAGGAGAGGTGACTAGATAGAAGCGAAATATGGAAGCGGGAAGCAAACTGTGCCCAAAGCATAGGCGAAAGATTGCAGAGAGAGTTGAACGCCGCATGGAGGGAAAATTTAAAAACCATGGATAAGACGATAGTAGATAGGAGGAATCCGGATTTGAGAATGAGGAGGAATACGAGTTTAACTATAGTCTGGAATGAGCTTAACAGACGATTGAAGAGACTCGACAGATGTACCGGCAAGTGGAAAACTGGCGGCATTTACTTGTCGTGTTTCAATAATTATTTTTTTCATTGTATGCATCCGTTCTCTATTTCTCCTATCCTCGTCCGAGGAGAAGAATGATACTGACCGTTTCCGAACAGGATCGTTTCTAGGAACTAGCTGGTTTTTATCAAAAAATCCTGTTTTTCTAGAAAGGGGGCCTGGTTTTAGATATGTTCGGTGTATCTATGTCAGGTTCGCTGGATGGCAAGGAAGGGGAATTGTCATCATTCGATTATAAGTCATTTTGATGGTAGGTCTTCGCAATTTCAAATGAAGCCTTTTGAAAACTCAAGTTATAAGAAGTCAATAACTCGCTGATGTTGTGTTGTCTGTTCCTCTCGGGGCAGGATGTATCTGTGGAATTATGGTTGTCACCGCAAAATACACGCAGAACCCCACTTACTGTTACACTCAGCTTCTAAATGGTCCTTTCCTCCGCATTTGACACAACTCGGACTACTTTTGCATTGATTCGCGAACAAACAGCTCACAACGGAAATGCACATTTCACATGAAGACGTACTACAAAGGAAGGTTTTGTCCCTCGGAAGATACTAAAGCCGTAGGACTCGGTACGAATTTAATCTCGCCATTTACAATAACACGCCTTTTTAGTCTCTTTACATAATTAACCATATACACGGTTCACAGAGAATCATTTCCAATAATTTTGTTTTATTGTATTCGATATCGATACTCTTAATAATTCCCGTTCTTGAGATAAAAAAGCAGTCATTTCTAGCTAAATTATTTGCCGAGACAAGAGAAGCAAAATTAACAAAGACTCTGCTACGTCCGAACTTTTAAATTTCGTTAAAATCTCTTTACATAAGTGGACTTCGTTAAAATTTGGGTGACTTTAAGCTCGCTGATCGATACGCGAAATTGTTCCTGATTATCCGTATTTAATTTTTCGATAAAAACTTTGAAGTGTGTTTAGAATCGCTATTGCAAGCTGGGTTATATTTATTTATTTAGATGCATCAGCGTCAGAGCTAACATCATTTCTTGATATATTACGAGTATTTTTATTATTATTCGGGTTAATTGTATCTAAACAATTGTGCTATTATTACGGCTACCTCTATCACCACTTTTATCTCGACTATTATTATTGTTATCCTTATCGTCATTGTTATTATGTAGGTGACTAGAAATAGAGGAATTATCTCTGTAACTAGACTACAGTTATCAAGTACCATTACGAGAGAGCTACTGGCGACCGAGGGAGGATCCGCCGTATCGGAGTGAAACATCTTATTATACTATAACACAGGATAACAAATTTTTTTCTTTTTTTTTGGTGCCGGAAAACTTGGAACTAATTTTGGATATATTTGATGACCTAAATTCAAAGATACCTAGTTTTCTTTTTTGTAGCAGCTCCAGTTTTCGAGATACAAGTTAATTGATTTTCATTTTTATAAAAGGCACAAATAATGAAATAATGGTACCTTTACAGGTTTAAACGGAAACGTGGTACCTAAAACTAGATTATATTAGGCAATAAAAATTGCCGATAACTGTACAACTTAGACCTTTTTTATACCTGCCTAACCCTCGCTCTCTCCCACACGCCGATATATATTATCCGGAATCTGCCACTGCTGTATCCGGTTCAATTTACAATTAATTTTGCGTAATTGCAGTTGTGCTTTCACATTATTTTCATAAGAGAAAAAGGGCAGTAGATCAGAAGCAATGGGTTTATCGGAATGGGTCACCCTCTTTCGGGCGCGGACGAATTTAGACCTTATTACAGATCACCTGTTGTGATTTTTGGATATCATCCGTTAAACTTTATCATCTGTGATAATGAGAAAACGAGTTATCAAATACTGGTATCAGAAATTCCACCCAAAAATATCGTTCTTCGTTAAGGAATTAGTTTTTCCGCGCGTATAACATGTTATAAATATATGCATACATCGATGTATAATCACAATGCACATGTTTTACGTCATTTTATTCGGTTATTCACTTTTTTAAAATATTTTCCATGTTTTTTGAATTAACGACTTCAGCGTGACATACAGATAAACAGTTGCGATTTAAATTTAAGAGTTCTGTTAGCAATAGTGACAGGAAACGACGAAGAGGATTAATATTAATAATCGGTCAAATGAATTATCGGGTCTTTTAATTTTTTTTCGTTAATGTATAGCCAGCCGTTTTTTTAAAAAATTACAAATTATTAATTCTACGTCATTTAATGTGTAACATAACTGGACTGAATTTGCTTCTAATACATATTCGTCATATTATCTGTTTCATTAGTATCTAGCAAGTTTATTTGAGGATACGTTTACTGAGGTTTCTTCGGTTATCCATGATTTTGGTTACATATTTTACTCCTTGATGAATCTACTTAGGTTTAAAAAAAATATCTACTAGTAATTTTTTAAGGGATTGCGACGCTTGTTTGGTCATATAAGAATGGATTTGATCTATGCCAAGTGTACTATTTTTTGTGGGAAATTTAAGTTGGAATTCGAGTTCATTATATCTAATTGAAGAAAGGAGAAAATACAAAAATAGAGATAATTGCAGATATAAAATAGTTCAGAAACAAATTAAAAGTTCCGTAAAAAGAGAAAAAGGGGTGTGGTATCCGAAATCATGTCAAGAAATTGAAGATATAATAAATAAACACGAGGAATTCCGGTTACACAAAAAGCTAAAAGAAACGGCTAAAATCTATAAACCAAAGAGGCAACCACATATAATGAAGAATTCTAAAGAAATCATAGTTACTGAACAGCATATCCTAATCAAAATGTGGACAGATTATATTGAGAAACTTTACGATGATAATAGAGATAGCAGACAAACAGGAATATAATAACCCCGGTTTAGAGATTATACAGTCTGAATTAGAAGAGGCCTTGAAGAATACACTAGTACGAAAAGCTTCGGGTCCCGACGGACTACCCGCTGATTTGTTTAAGTTATTGAAGGACAGTGACGTCGTAAAAATAAGATCTACTGTAGTAGGATAATACCACAAGAATGAATGCAATCAAAAATTATTACAATTCCCAAAAAGAAGAAAACGGTGACTTGTGAAGACTTTACATTAATTAGCCTGATGTCGCATTTATTAAAAATAATACTAAGGATAATTCAGAGAAGCATACAAAGGAAATGCGGAAAAACAATTAGCAAGGAACAATTCAGATTCAGGCCTGGTACGGGAACTAGAAAAGCACTGTAGTGCATCCAATTACTACTCCAGAAAGTGTATACTTGCTTCATTGACTTTGAAAAAGCTTTTTGATAGAGTACACCACAATAAGCTAATACAAATGTTTTTTTTTTATTTTTTTTTTATTTTTGGCGCGTCAACTCAGGACATTTACCCAGCACAAAGGATTAACAAATAATGAAACGTAGGGACTTGAAAGTTAAATCAGGAAGCGATTAAAAACAGAAGAAATAAAGATAGCCAATATAGGAACAACAGAAAGAGAAGGAAGAGCAAGAATGTAGTGGGCACAGTAAGGGGTCGGGAGGCCAAGGCCAAGCAAATTAGAATAAAGGACTGCGCGTTCTGAGGAGATAGATGAGCATTCGAATGAGGTGATTTACATCACAAGTCAAATTTAAGATAGGAGGATGGAAGGGACACAAGGGAGACTGAACAATATTAAAACGAAAGAGGGAAGCAGGAAGCAGACTGTGATTAAAGCGGAGGCGAATTATGGAAGAAATAACAGAACGGTTGATGCAGGGAAAATTATTAAACCAGGAAGAAGTAGGTGGAGAGGTAGGTAACTAGGATATAAGACTGATAAAGAACCTATACTGGAATCAAACAGCTATGAAATAAAAGACGTAACTAATCTCGAGTTGGTGTTTTAATCCTGAACCCTATTAATGATCTTTACATTTATCTTGCTTTAGACTAATTGTATCGTTTGTTTTTACACATCTGGGTGTCATGTCGTTTCTATGATTTTCTTAACAAATTGCAATTAGAAAAAAAATGTTTAATAGAATTTCATCGTAGTTTATTTATGGGGAATATTGAAACAAATGCAAAGTGTGAAAGCTTCTTTTTTACTGTCTCTATTACAGTTTATACGAAAATAAGATGATCAGTCTAGCGCTTTGAAGATCGAAAATTTTCCTAAACGAATTAAAAAAAAAGAAAGAGATCAGTCGGATAGGATGTTTCATGTACTGAACATTCTGCGTGTTAATTTAAAGATTACCATAATTTACATTTACATAATACTAAATTCAAAACAAAAATATTTAACTATTAATTTGTAATATGATATATATATTAAAAATTTAAAGCTTTCACAGTGATTACTCATGATAAATAATTTTCGGAAACTGTGTTTTTTAAAAAGATATTTATTCGCTTAACGTTTCGACCAGCTTACACTGGCCATCATCAGAAGCAAACTGAAGAACGGAGCGAAAATTGCGATCGACAATAACATTAAAATAAGAATCAGAAATCATGGAAAACCCAAATCAAAACAGATAACCTACCTCTAAACAGGAAAACCGACGTAACACAATAACAACAGATAGAAAAAATATAAAAACAAAAAAAAAAAATAATAATAAAAGGAACCAAAATGTAAACGGGAAAAACCGACAAAACGCATAACAACAGATAAATAAATTATAAAAACATATGGAAAGAAAAAAGAAATAAAAAAAAAAAAAAATAAATAAAAAAAAGTAAAAGGAACACAAAATCTAAACGGGAAAAACCGACAAAACGCATAACAACCGAAGATAAAATGTAAAAACATATGAGAAAAAAGGGTATTAGAAAAATTTACAAAAGGAACAAAAAACATCGGGTCACAGTTGGGGCAGGGGGAAAAACGAATAACAACTTATAAAAAATAAAACTGAAAACGTTGAAAACGCACGGAACAACCAAGTGAACAAAACAAAAATATGAAATATTACAACAGAAACAGTTGGATTACCTGAACAAGGACTGGGAACTACCTGAAAATTGCTTGGAATCCGCACCTGAGGACCCACTCGAAACCTATCCGGAAGAAGCACCAGAGGGCACGGCCCCGGGCATTGGACCAACGGAAGCTTAACCAAACGAAGTGAAACAAAGCAAATCCAACCGAAGGAAGAAACCACTGGGACCGGCGGGATGTGGGAACAAAAGACCAAAAAGAAGTGAAAGGCGGTGGCGGACGTCTAGGTACCTAAAGGGACACAGTCAAAATTAAAACCAAATAACCCAGAATTGGAAAAGAAAAATGAAACCTACCTGGTCGCTGTTATAGATGCAAGTTCGTCAACCGTATGACTGGTTTCCATGCCGTGGGAACACGTAGACCTTCTTCTCTGTTAAAATTTGGCCATTTCTCAATTTCGATGGCTTCTCGAACCAACCTCCTGCCGGTGTGAACTTCCTTAGCTAAAGGAACACTATCCTCAAATTTGATAGTATGATTCGTTTTCAACTGATGTTCCGCTAAGGCAGATTTGTGCACCCGCCTATGCGCGCAATCAGCCCTGTGCTCCTTCACCCTGGTTTCAATAAGCCTACTAGTCTGACCGATGTAGCTTAATCCACACGAACAGGGTATTTTGTATACACCGGCACAGTGTAACCGAGGTAAACTATCTTTTGGATCTCTTAACATGTTCCTTATTTTCATACACGTACCGAAGACTGGTCTAACATTGTTTTTACGTAAAATCCTTCCAATTCTTTCCGTGACTCCTTTGATGAACGGTAGCACAACACTAGTAGCAAACTGTTCAGATTCATTAATATTAACATGACTATTGCAACTAAACTTACTGATATACCTACTTGCTTCATCCGTGCTATACCCATTTTTGACCATAACACCTTTAAGATGTCTTAACTCCTCTTGGAGACTATCGCGGCAGGACACCTTCCGTGCTCTATGTACAAGTGTCTTAAACACACCGACCTTCTGGCTAGGCAAGTGATGAGAGGTCTTATGCAAATAATTATCCGTGTGCGTCTCTTTTCGATGTACAGATGTGAAAACATCACCCAAATTATTGCGTTTGATGCGGACATCGAGAAACGCTAACTCTCCATTACATTCTTCCTCCCTAGTAAACAGTATATTTCTATGAAAAGTATTTAAGAACGCAAAAAACTTATCTAACTTCTCTCTACCATGCTGCCAGATGACAAATGTGTCATCCACATATCTATACCAACACTTCGGTTGCCAATCGTTAAGTACGATACTATCAAGTTGCTCCATAAAAAAATTCGCAAAAATGGGAGCCAACCTAGACCCCATAGCCATGCCGTCATGTTGCACAAAAAACCTCTCGTTGAAAGTGAAGTAATTGGATCCTGTAACTGCTTCTATGAAACCAACTAGTTCGCCCGAGATACCTTCTTTTTTCAACAACCGGATAGTGTCTTCTACTGGAACACTAGTGAACAAAGAAACAACATCAAAACTCAGCATAATATCATTAGGGTCCAATTTCAAACAACTTAAATTACTAATGAACTGCTCCGTGTTCTGTATGTGCGCGGAGGTATTACCAATCAACCCTTTTAATTGTTTGGCTATGTACCCTTCCAAGAAGTAGGTAGGACTATTAATAGCACTAACAATCGGCCTCATCGGACATCCTGGTTTATGTATTTTAGGTAAACCGTAAAGCCTAGGCAATGTAGGGACATGCGAAATCAAGTTCCTCTTCAAATATGAATCTAAACTAGAATCTTTTATAACTTTCCAAACCTTCTTCACTACCATAAGTAGTGGATTTTTATGAATTTCTGTGTATGGACCAACATTTATTAAGTCCAACATTTTCTGTTTGTAAATAGTGGTGTTCATAACCACAGCAGCGTTACCCTTATCTGCTTTTAAAACTAAAACGTCTTTGTTCTTCCTCAGTGATATCAAGGCTTGGTACTCAGTTTTGGATAAATTTGCCTTTGGTGGCTTAACATTGCGTAAAACACTGGCACAATCTTGCCGAATGACCTCTGCTACACTATCTGAAACAAATTTTAAACCCGCTTCAATACTGCACACTATCTGTTCTAAAGGAATTTTTCTAGGAGCTATGGAGAAATTCAGACCCTTTTCTAAGACTTTAATTTCATTAGTACTCAACGGAGTATCCGTGAGATTTACAACACCTTTACCGTCTGCTATACGCAGATCCTGTGGCTTATTGTCTGCTTTATTCAGTTTATTGAACTTCGTAACCTGTCTGTCCTTTCGTAACCGGTGAATTGAGCTTGCCTGCATAGAAGTCAAGTCGTCTAATAGTACCCAGTGTTGCACACTGATTAATCGACGCAGACTCTGCTCTAGTGTACCGCACTCGACATCGATTCTTATCAATTCGGTTCGTACTCGTCTAATTTCAGAAACCAACAACCTATAACCTAAATCAAAAAACAAACGACTGTTCCTACCATGGGCCATATGATGTTTTATCTGAGCGAACTTCGGTAAAACATTTTTATCACGGCACCGCTTCAGAAAGGCTAAATCACACAACAACCTACCCTTCTTCGCCCGAAGTTTGCCAAATTTCCTAGAAACACGAAAAACATTCTCCCCGTAAGAGTTCATCGGTTTTTCCCGTTTACATTTTGGTTCCTTTTATTATTATTTTTTTTTTTTTGTTTTTATATTTTTTCTATCTGTTGTTATTGCGTTACGTCGGTTTTCCTGTTTAGAGGTAGGTTATCTGTTTTGATTTGGGTTTTCCATGATTTCTCACGGCATGGAAACCAGTCATACGGTTGACGAACTTGCATCTATAACAGCGACCAGGTAGGTTTCAGTTTTCTTTTCCAATTCTGGGTTATTTGGTTTTAATTTTGACTGTGTCCCTTTAGGTACCTAGACGTCCGCCACCGCCTTTCACTTCTTTTTGGTCTTTTGTTCCCACATCCCGCCGGTCCCAGTGGTTTCTTCCTTCGGTTGGATTTGCTTTGTTTCACTTCGTTTGGTTAAGCTTCCGTTGGTCCAATGCCCGGGGCCGTGCCCTCTGGTGCTTCTTCCGGATAGGTTTCGAGTGGGTCCTCAGGTGCGGATTCCAAGCAATTTTCAGGTAGTTCCCAGTCCTTGTTCAGGTAATCCAACTGTTTCTGTTGTAATATTTCATATTTTTGTTTTGTTCACTTGGTTGTTCCGTGCGTTTTCAACGTTTTCAGTTTTATTTTTTATAAGTTGTTATTCGTTTTTCCCCCTGCCCCAACTGTGACCCGATGTTTTTTGTTCCTTTTGTAAATTTTTCTAATACCCTTTTTTCTCATATGTTTTTACATTTTATCTTCGGTTGTTATGCGTTTTGTCGGTTTTTCCCGTTTAGATTTTGTGTTCCTTTTATTTTTTTTTATTTATTTATTTATTTATTTTTTTTTTTTTCTTTCCATATGTTTTTATAATTTATTTATCTGTTGTTATGCGTTTTGTCGGTTTTTCCCGTTTACATTTTGGTTCCTTTTATTATTATTTTTTTTTTTGTTTTTATATTTTTTCTATCTGTTGTTATTGTGTTACGTCGGTTTTCCTGTTTAGAGGTAGGTTATCTGTTTTGATTTGGGTTTTCCATGATTTCTGATTCTTATTTTAATGTTATTGTCGATCGCAATTTTCGCTCCGTTCTTCAGTTTGCTTCTGATGATGGCCAGTGTAAGCTGGTCGAAACGTTAAGCGAATAAATATCTTTTTAAAAAACACAGTTTCCGAAAATTATTTATCATGATATATATATGTTTATTTATTTGTTTTAAAAAGTTTTGCGCCTTTGTCTTTTCGATATTTTTTTGAAACGCAGCAAGATTCGTCAAGGAATTAAATATATCATTAAAATGGTAGATAACAGAAGAAACTGCAATAAACAAACTTGCTAAATACCAATGAAAAAGAAAAATAACATAACAAATATGTATTTTTTTTTTTTTTTATTAAATGGGCTCGGTGTTAACACTGACCCAACTACTTGGATTTAGATCACCTACTCAGATTCTGAGGTGATCGGAGATAGAATGTATAAAGGGAAGAAGGAGGAGAATAACGGCTGGAGATGGGAAAGAAAGGATAAAGGAAGCATCGAAAGGGGTAGGAAGATCCAACGCCAAAAGTTCGGTGTATAGATGAGAGCACTCAGGAAAAAGAACAGGGCATTCAAAAAGGATGTGGGTGGGGTCGCATATGTATTCGGAGCAAATATTCAATCCAGTTATGTTGCACTGTAAGTGACAGTTTGTAATTTTTTAAATATTGAGACGGATTCGGCAGCTGAAGCGAGTTTATTACGCTTTATACGCCTTAGATAACGCTGTCCGAGGTAGAAATTATTATTTCGATTTAATTCATTTATATGTCGGATTTTTCTCGGGCAGCGGAAGACAACGGTGAATTGCGATCGGCGACGCGGTTTCGGCCGAGCTGTGTGGTAATCCCGAACGCAGCGGCTATCGGCTGTGCTCGCGGGGTAGCGAGCGTGGTCGAAAATCGCGGAGAAATAGCGTTTACCGTTGATAAGCATATAAGTACAAGTACATGTACAAGTATAGAGCGTAGAACTGCGAGAGTCGCGACCGAATTTATAATATCCCGGAAAGACGGGGATAGCTGCCGTTTAAAATATATAGAAATTGAAGAATGTTCTAGAACAGTCGATGGTGTAATATACATATTTTTAATTTACAAGGTACCGGGTAATTTCGACGATGCGTATATGTCGATCGGCAAAAGCCCCATCAAATACCGGGATCTTCGTTCGGTCGCTTTAGTTTAGATCTATCTAGTCGCTTTCTGGGCTAATCGATAGCCAGTCGTTGGTTAATTGCTCAGCAATTAACAAGTCGCACGTTAGCGTAATTACGGGTCGCGCTTTTGACGGACCACCGAACAGTCGCTTACGACTGACCGATTTTCTGGTGGCCGCATGTTTTTCTTGATCGTGCACATCGACACGTGTTACGCCGTTTGTCGAATTTAGTCATTTTTTTTATTAATTTTTCTCTAGTCGTTACATACGCATATTATTTTTGTTTCGTCCGCGTTTTGTCAATACACAATTTTTTTTTATTAAGTTTTCGTCATTTGGACACGTGGTGGGCCCTCGTGCTATCTCTGTTCCGAAGAGAGTGTACCGCCGTCGTGAGGCGAGTTCCGTTTTTGGTTGTTTTTTTATTTTTTTCTTTCTTCCGCGATTTATTAAAAGCCTAATGCTTTGCTAGACAGAGCTAATTCGGTAGTGGTAAGCAGTACATTACCACTGACGCCCGTTAAACATACTTTTTCCTTTTATTCTCGCAAAATTTTTTTAAATTTTTTTTCGGAATATTTCTTCCATTATCAACAACGGATCTATCACAATATACATTAGCAAAAAAAAAGAAAATGAAAAGAACTGATAATGCACTTGATCGATTATTAATATTAATCATCTTCGTCCGATTCGTATCACTATTGTTAACTGAACTCCTAAATTTACATAGCAGAAGTCTGTTTATCTGTATTTCACGCTGAAGTCGTTATTTCACAAAAATAGAAAATATTTAAAAAAAGTGAATAACCGAATAAAATTATGTAAAATATGTGTATTGTGATTATATATATATATATATATATATATGTATGCAATTATAACATGCTATACACGCCGAAAAACTAAATCTTTAACGAAAAACGGTATTTTTAGGACGGAATTTCTGATATAGCAGTATTTGGTAACTCGTATTTCTCACTAATACAGCTGATAACGTTTAACGAGTGATGCCTGAAAATTACCGTAGGTAGTCTGTAAAAAGGTCTGAATTCGTCTAACCCGAAAGAATCTGCGCTCGAATGAGCGGTCCCCTATCGGAATACACATTAAACGAATGACGTTTTTTATTGATAGCTCAAAACGTAGTTTAAAATGTGTTCCTTTAAATGATTGTAACAAATATAGAGCAATACCTATTGGTCATTCTACCATCGTGAAAGAGGAATACGAGACAATATCAATAGTTTTGAAAAAAATTAAATATGAAGAACATTTAATGGATGATTTGTGTCGATTTAAAAATGGTAAAAACTTCCTCCTTGGACAGCAAAGTGGAAACGCAAAATATTCTTGTTTTTTATGTCTTTGGGATAGCAGAGCTAAGGATCAGCATTGGGTTAGAAAAAATTGGCCCTTAAAAACGTCATGGTTCGAGGGAAGCAAAACGTTATCAACGAACTTTTAGTTGAAAGAGAAAAAATCATATTTCCACCTTTGCATATCGAGTTAGGACTTTTGAAGCAATTTGTGAAGGCGTTAAATGGACTTTGCTTTGGGTACTTAATAAGTAAATTTTCTGGGATTAGCATGGAAAAACTGAAAGCAGGCATATTTGGTGACCCCCAAATAAGACAACTTATAAAAGATGCACAATTTACCGCATCAATGAGCGAGATTGAATCTAATGCTTGGTGCTCATTTGTTGAAGTTGTACAAAATTTTCTTGACAATTATAAAGCAGAAAATTATACAAAATTAGTAGAAATTATTTTTTCTAAATTTGTCCTCGACTGTAATATGAGCATAAAACTTCAATACCTCCACAACCATTTAGATCGATTTCCACAAAAAAGGTAGGTGATTATAGTGAATGCCAGGAGGAACGATTTCATCAAGACAGAATGATGGAAGAACGATATCAAGGAAGATGGCTAGTCGACTACAGTTGAAGTTTGCAGCAAGAATAATCCATGCTAGAAAGTCGTATAAAGAGAATTTTTAAGTGATAAGCCATGAATGTTATGTTTATCTACTTTGTGAAATAAATTCCTTACTTAGTTCCATTGTTTTTAATGAGGCATTGTAGTAAATACTAATATTTATAACCTGAAATATGTATGAGTTAGTAAAAAAAAAAAAATGTAAATCAGGTAGATGATGAAAAAAGGTATTGAAGGAAGAGTTCGATGCAGCTTTAAAATCTTTACCGAATAACAAGGCGGCTGGATTTGACAGTATCCCAGCAGAGCTGTGGAAAAACAGCGGAGCTCAAATTAAAGAGAAACTATTTACTTTGACATCTGAAATAATGTCGAGTGGGACATGGCCGCTGGAACACTGTCTCTCAGTAATTCTACCCATCCCAAAGAGCAATGCCCCCAAAACGTGTGCAGATTATCGCACTATTAGCCTGATTTCGCATGCCTCAAAAATCCTACTTAGAATAATCAAAAAGCGTCTAGAGGTGTTAATGGATAAATACGTGGGCGAAACTCAATGTGGTTTCAGAAAAGGCCGCTCTACGCGCGATGCAATAAAATGTTACGCATACTGGTAGAACGTATGATTAACCAGGGACGGTGTCTATATGTAGCTTTCATCGATTATGAGAAAGCTTTTGATAAAGTACCGTGGAAAGATTTGTTTTTGCTATTAAAACAAATTGGTTGCCCCAATAGCTTAATTACAGTAATCTACAATCTATATTCAAATCAAAAGGCTGTGGTCCGGTACAATGGAATCGAATCGGAAAAGATTAAAATTGGAAAGGGTGTAAGGCAAGGGTGCTTGTTATCGCCTGATTTATTGAACGGCTTCGCAGAGTTGATATTGAAGGAAACGTTTAATGGGAATAAATACGGAGTAAAGATAGCTGGTAACAGAATACATGCAATTAAATTTGCCGAAGATCAAGTATTGTTAGCGGAAAGCCCGAGAGCGCTGGCAAACATGGTTAGTGAATTATACACCAAAATGGTGAAGCATGGGATGCGTATCAATATCTCAAAGACAAAAGCGATGGTTATAAGCAGAACGCAACATCAAGTCCATATCGTGCTGGAAAATAAAGTCATTGAGCAGGTACCTACTTTTAAATACTTGGGACAAATAATAACCCAGAACCTTGATTGTACGCCAGAAATACGTAAAAGGATAGCAATAGGCAAACAGGCTTTTAAAGATAAATACTCGTTACTGACACAGCGTGCAATTTCAATGCAATTGCGGAAACAACTCATGAAAATTTTCGTCTGGTCAGTCGCACTGTATGGTGCGGAAACATGGGTGATGAAACGAGCTGATTGTAAAAGATTAGAAGTATTTTAAATGTGGTGCTGGCGGAAGCTACTGCGAACAAGTTGGACGGAGAAAATTAGTAACCAAGAAGTGCTCGATAGAATCGAAGAGAAAATAACTATACTGGAGCGGATACGTAAAACTAGGCTGGGTTGGTTGGGACATGTGTTGCGGTCAGAACATAGTATAATCAAAATCAGTATCGAAGGAAAAATAGTAGGAAAGAAACCGCGTGGGCGTCCCCGGATGACATTAGTGGACGCATTTTTAAAAAAAACCAACTTACGGAACTACACGGAATTGAAGCGAACATCAATGGACCGTATCAAGTGGAGGCAAATAGTGCTGGGGCGAATCAGCCAGACGGCTGTCACATGATGATGATGAGTAAAAAAATGATTTTATTCTAAAAGAGGTCAATATAGCGTCTCTCAAAAACTTGATCTGATAGACTAAATATAAAAATTGTTTTCGATTCCGCACCCAAAAATTACTTAAAAACAGTTCAAAAACAGCAGCAGGCACCGAAATGTGTGGCGGCGCTGTGTAATCGATATAAGTCAATGGCATATAGCACTCGCCGAAGGTGTGCGTGGAAAAGTGCATCGGAGATCGATTGATGGAAGCAATCAGAAATATAAAACAGGAACGCAGATAGCCAGATGGAGTACGTAAATTCGATTTACGAAGAGATATTTATTAACGAAACGCGTAAACAGACAACCGAACAGCACGTATTTAATCTCCCTGTTTATGGGGTTGAACATTGACTACTAACAGTTCCTTTCTTTTTTCTCTTTTCTCTATCTTGTTTTCTTTATACATTTGGCAAAGCGAGTGCTGTATACCGAATTTTGTTCATGTTCATAACGTTAAATAGCCTTCTTTAGAATTTCACCTAAGCGCTGAATACAGGATTCGCCTAATTTGTGATTCGCTGACGTCGCGTATTTATGAATTTTCAGTTTTATTTACACTTTTGCTACGAGTGATGCGAATTTAGTCACGTGGCCGTTCGACGGACACCGACATACTTACGCCCGTACTTCTGTGCAGTTTTAACTTTAGTGCTGGTATCGGTATGGACTTGCGTGTATAATTAAGCTCCGCGGTCACCGAATTAACCAATTCGCTATCCTAGTCTGTCCGATTAGCTTCACAGCTCGATGCACTAATCGCAACTCACGGACTTACGAAAAACCTCGTCTGCTATTTCTATGTAAATTGATCGTCACTTGTACCAATAAATAAACGCGATATCACCAATTCTGGCAATCCTGATGTAGTCGATCGGTATTCCCGCATCATCCCGGAATACAACAACCAAACAACCAAAACACATACTAATCAATAATTTACTAATCAATAGAATAAATTAGATATATTTCGATTTACGTTTCATTGCATTTCTTTTTCTTTACATAATTAATATTGCTCGTTTCATTAAAATAAATATGTGTTGTTTTTTTTTATCTACGTGCTTTATAATATTCTCCAATATTACTTGATTTAGCCTTTTTCAGGTATATGTATTGCATTTGTTGTGTCATTACTACAATATAAATAACTTAAACTGAATTCTTTGTTTTTAGTTACATGTAACCCTATATATATTCTTTCCTTAACATAGTGTTTGTACGGTTTATATAATGCTCTAAAATACTTTCCTTCGATTATTTGCTGTAAGGCTATTGTACTGTTACCATTGCCATACTCCGTTTCTATAATAATGCCTTTTTTATTTTGGGTTATTATTAAAACGCCAATTCTTTTTGTTGTATTTAAAAATTGATCTTTTTTTAGGAAAAATTCACTGTAAGCTTCATGATTTTCCATTGTGGATATCAACGGGAGCGTATATAGAACAGCTTGCAAATCAGATTCACTCGTTATATTTATATGTTCGTAGATGTTTATTATCGAGTTGAGAAACGCTTCAAATGATGCTTTCCCATCGTTTAAATTTGAAAGCGATTCGATATATGCATTAATAGCCTCTTTCTTTGTGCTGAACATCTGACTTGAAAAATTGGTATTTACATAATTTCTCTTAATTTCATTTCTTATTTCTTGGTTCGGGATTTTCAGTACAAATTTGTCCTTATTAGCGCCTTTCCGCACGTCAGCAAATGTAAGATATCCAAGTTGGAGTACTATATGAAAGTATAAATCATGGTCATCATCCGTAATTTCTATTGAAGTAAGTATCATTTCTTTTAGTTTGATCACATTATCTATACTTATTTTTTTATCCGTAACTATTGCAATAGTTCCCCCTTCTAACAATTTACGTGTTGTGTTGAATATTCTTGGTTGTAATGATAATTCACTTAAATTCAATTCGAAACTTGTATCTGCCCAGTAATTATCAAAAAATTCGCTTTCACAATATTTTGTAATAGAGAACGGATTGTATAGTTGTAATTTTTGTATTCTATTTCTTTTACAAATTATAGCTGTATAACCATTGTACCAGGTTTCTAAGGTACGTCGGTTTGTTTTAATTTTTAACCTTGACAGTAGCATTTTAACCTCCTTGTTTGAGAATCCGTAGTACTCGGAAAAATATAGATTTCCTGCGAATTGATAGCTCTGAATATGGTTCGCATAAGGTGATAAAACTCCTGCCACTTTTATACACGAGTTTAACAGGCAGTGCGTGACAAAAGGATTCCCTTTTAGAACGTGTCCTACTATCTTTCTTATTAAATCTGTTATTTCTTTAATATCTTCACCAGGACAAAAAATCATATTCTGAATCGGCGCGTCGTATTCGTCTATCAGTACAATGACTTGCTCATTAAATTCCGTGCTGAGCACCTCGGACATGAATCGTAATGTTTTAATACAATCTGGTTTATCTAGTTCCCCTTTACTGCTTCGGATTTTAAGTATCTCTAGTTCGTTTAGATAAGATGGTTTCTCTTTTCTTTGAAATAAATATTCAAATTTTAGCCTAAAAATTTCACTGATCATATCACAAAAAGTTTTCATAAATTCTGCCAGGCTACTAGTATCTAATCCTCTAAAATCAACATGAAGCACAGGGTACTTCCCGAAATGTGCATCGAAGAATTCGCTGTCATTACGTATTTTTAAGGGTTCTCCATTATACGTTCCGTTAAATATCTTGTAATTTTTGGTATCTTTTACCGGTAGTCTAGTTCCGTTTATGTCTGTCTGTATCTCGAAAAACGATTTTAACATATCCATATTTATCGTTTTCCCAAATCTTCTTGGTATACTTATCTCCAGAAAATCGTGTTCCAAAAATTCTTTTATAAGCATTGTTTTATCAACAAAAAAGCGTGATGTAACAATACGTTCAAATGTTTGTGTTCCCATCTTCTCAGTTTGCCTATTTAGAAACAAACGCAAATTAAATGATTAGCACGAATATTTTTATAAACGAAATAGTGTGAAAATATAAGAAAAAATCGTAAATTTAACATATGAAAATCCTACTGAATTTAATCAAGAATTTTTAATTTTCTAGGGAGGCATGATCATTATCACAATAAATAGAATCGAGAAGAAACCACGTTTATGCAGAAGTATCACATCTATGTGTAGTACTGCCTAGCGAGCGATTCGTAAGTATGCCGAAGATAATCTAGTCTCTAAAAGTAAAGCAAGTCCCATGGATATCCTTGATAAGGTATCGTGGACTGTGAAGTTGAGCTTTTCATAATGGTACTTAAGGACCTAATGGATCTGATGGGAATAGTGGGACAAAGAAACTTTTTTTTCGTTTATTTTGTCAATGCTTAAAGTCTACTGTCTATTTGTTCCAGAATCTTTGAAATCAGCTTGCGTACAGGTTCGCAATACAGTGGAACATTTTCATGTTTTCTCTTAAAAGTGGGTTTTATATAGCCATTCAGGCATTCACCGACACATTAGAATGTCGTTTGCTTTACGGCCTCCGTCAACATGAGAATGTCGCCGTGCAACCTGTGATTTCCCCTTTATACATACCGCTAGAACAAGGTTCCTCTTGTTTACATCATTATCGTTAGCGGTGGTAATATTGAGGAAATGACTTTTGAAAAATACACAAACCTACGATCTTCACAGGTCTCTTTACAAGTCGTTATAGGAAGGGCTTTAATCTGCTTCTATTCAATGTATACTCGCGCGTGTGGGAAATCGGTCTCATTAAATGCTCTTTTATTAGTAATCAGTCGTATCTAAGTAAATACATGAAATTTTTGTAACACTTTTCTGTGACGCTCTATTTCGTGACGCTTTTCGAGTTTATGTGCCAAAGTAAAGACATGAAAAACGTCATTCTCTCCCACTGTGCAACAAAAAATTATTAAATGTAATAGTTTTATCTTTAAAACGAGACTAGTTTGGTTATTTCGCCGTTATTAGTTTAATCTTATAGAAAATCCGTCCAATGTTGATGTTTTGAGGCAACAAAGGGATCGCATTATTTTAGTGGAATTCATGAAGCGTGGACAGACCATTAACGGCCTAAACTATTGGAAACACTCATCAATTTAAGGAGAGAAATAAAAATTTAATAAGCAATTCAACTGCTGCATGACAATGCACGGCCATTCACAGCGAACATTACCCAAGAACTTACCGCCAAGTTCTTAATTGACTACAATTCGAACCTTGCCCGAGTGATAACGCTTTATTTTCTTAATTAAAACAAATATATATATATATATATATATATATATATATATATATATATATATCGGGCGGATGACAAATTGCTTAAAAATATCGAGTCACTGGACCAGATCCCAGATATTTGTACCGGGCCACGTTTTCAATGTTTTTTCCTGATAATTTGAGCTGTACGTTGTCCCATCTTTCTTTGCTACTTATTCTTTGTCTTTTCGGTGTTAATTGAAAACCCGTATCTTTTACTTATTTCATTGACCCTATTTAATAATTCCTGGAGGTCAGGCAATGATTCTGCTACCAGCACTGTGTCATCTGCGTATCTGATATTGTTAAAATTTCACCTCCAATTCTTACTCCTATATGCTTTTCTTTCAAAACCTTCCAAAAGATTATTTCTGAATATACATTGAAAAGCAATGGCGATGCAGCCTTGTCTAACACCACGTTTGATATGAATCTGTTGTGAGTCATTATTCCCAATCTGCACAAATGCTGTTTGATTCCGGTATGGGTTCTTTATCAGTCTTATATCCCAGTTATCTAAATCAATCTGTTCCAACATTTGTATTGCTTATTGTGGTGTACTCTATCAAAAGCTTTTTCAAAGTCAATGAAGGAAATATACGCTGGTTTACAAACTTCTCGACCTTTCTGCAGTAGTAATTGGATGCACTACAGTGCTTTTCTAGTTCCCGTACCAGGCCTGAATCTGAATTGTTCCTTGCTAATTGTTTTTCCGCATTTCCTTTGTATGCTTCTCTGAATTATCCTTAGTATTATTTTTAATAAATGCGACATCAGGCTAATTAATGTAAAGTCTTCACAAGTCACCGTTTTCTTCTTTTTGGGAATTGTAATAATTTTTGATTGCATTCATTCTTGTGGTATTATCCTACTACAGTAGATCTTATTTTTACGACGTCACTGTCCTTCAATAACTTAAACAAATCAGCGGGTAGTCCGTCGGGACCCGAAGCTTTTCGTACTAATGTATTCTTCAAGGCCTCTTCTAATTCAGACTGTATAATCTCTAAACCGGGGTTATTATATTCCTGTTTGTCTGCTATCTCTATTATCATCGTAAAGTTTCTCAATATAATCTGTCCACATTTTGATTAGGATATGCTGTTCAGTAACTATGATTTCTTTAGAATTCTTCATTATATGTGGTTGCCTCTTTGGTTTATAGATTTTAGCCGTTTCTTTTTTTTTTTTTTTTTTTTTTTTTTTTTAAGGTGCCATATACTACAACTTGGGTCAGAGGCACCGGGGCTATTTTGTTAAATTAATGGATATATGTTTGTTGTTTTCAGAAATTGTATGGTTTCTTTTAGCTTTTTGTGTAACCGGAATTCCTCGTGTTTATTTATTATATCTTCAATTTCTTGACATGATTTCGGATACCACACCCCTTTTTCTCTTTTTACGGAACTTTTAATTTGTTTCTGAACTATTTTATATCTGCAATTATCTCTATTTTTGTATTTTCTCCTTTCTTCAATTAGATATAATGAACTCGAATTCCAACTTAAATTTCCCACAAAAAATAGTACACTTGGCATAGATCAAATCCATTCTTATATGACCAAACAAGCGTCGCAATCCCTTAAAAAATTACTAGTAGATATTTTTTTTAAACCTAAGTAGATTCATCAAGGAGTAAAATATGTAACCAAAATCATGGATAACCGAAGAAACCTCAGTAAACGTATCCTCAAATAAACTTGCTAGATACTAATGAAACAGATAATATGACGAATATGTATTAGAAGCAAATTCAGTCCAGTTATGTTACACATTAAATGACGTAGAATTAATAATTTGTAATTTTTTAAAAAAACGGCTGGCTATACATTAACGAAAAAAAATTAAAAGACCCGATAATTCATTTGACCGATTATTAATATTAATCCTCTTCGTCGTTTCCTGTCACTATTGCTAACAGAACTCTTAAATTTAAATCGCAACTGTTTATCTGTATGTCACGCTGAAGTCGTTAATTCAAAAAACATGGAAAATATTTTAAAAAAGTGAATAACCGAATAAAATGACGTAAAACATGTGCATTGTGATTATACATCGATGTATGCATATATTTATAACATGCTATACGCGCGGAAAAACTAATTCCTTAACGAAGAACGATATTTTTGGGTGGAATTTCTGATACCATTATTTGATAACTCGTTTTCTCATTATCACAGATGATAAAGTTTAACGGATGATATCCAAAAATCACAACAGGTGATCTGTAATAAGGTCTTAGTTTGCTTGCGCCCGAAAGATTCGCGGCTGAAAGAGCGGGGAAGAGATATATATCTACATATTAGGGAAGGCAGCGGGGTAGACTAGTAGTTAAGGTGCTTGGCTACCAAGTCGGAGGTCACGGGTTCGAGACTTGTCTCGTCCCGAATCCAAATCGCTCCCAAGCTTACCCAGCCTGAAATAATTGGGTACCAGAGAAATCTGGGAAAGTAAAGGCGGCCGAGAGAAAGAACTGGCCCCCCTACTCTCATTAGTGCCGTTGGGCTTAGTACATTGTGAACCTTAACTTCACACTCCCGACGCCCTGTCAAGGGTATGGAACTCACTTTACATTTTTTTTTACATATTAGGGGGCCCTTATTTTTCAAGGTTAAAATTTTTAATCCCCCAACTGGTAGTCTTGTTCTCTTATATGAAACAAGTTCAGTCAGGCATGAGGTTTCATGCGCTGAGGATTCCGTATGAAAGTTAACAATACCTATAATTATTTAGTATGTAAGAAAATTTGTTTGAATAAATTTCTATTTCTATTTTACTATTTTAATTTAATATCTTAATAAATTTTAAAGATCTTTTCTAATAATAATTTAAAACAGTAAAGCAAATTTCTAATTTGAATCGAAGACTTAGACTAATTTGAAGTGCAATGTAACGGTTATGAAGAAAAATTAATTAAATCCTTTTTTTATTCATTTCATTTTTGTTTATTTCATTTTTATTTATTTTTTTAAATTATTCGTTTAGATTTAATAATACCAATATTAAGGTTTTATGATTTTTTAAAATGTGTAATTTTGTTAATTTCTATACCTATCTTTCTTGAATAGCCTACCATTAAAGACGTTTAATAAATATATAAACGAAAACTCGAAAAAACTATTAATTAGAAATAATATTGATGCTTCCTATCACTCTGCTGCGGCTACTAGAATGTTGGTATTCTCGCCTAGCAGGTTGTTTTATGTTGGTGATTAGATCCTAGGTTCTCGGTGAATAGGAGGGGCAGACAAGGTAATCAAAATTATAGTTTACGAATTTTGTAAATATCACTAATTTGAAAACCGAATTTCGAGTCGATTTGGTTACTTTGTTATCAAACTTCTTTCGGTTGCAAGACTAACTGGTTACTTTACCAAAAAAAGGCGATATAGTTCCGTAATATGACGAAGACTATCGTTCTACTGAGATGATTTTTTAAAAATTCGGTTTTTGCTTTCGACTATCTCAATACGTTAGACTATTATTAAAAATTTTTTAGATTTATTTACTAGGATAGTGCGTTACATTGTTTAACGAATCGAAATACTATTCGCATCTGTTTTTCATCAGGCGGACGTACCACCTATACAATTATGCGATGAGTCCGTTCCTTTCATTACAGTTCATAAAAATACTAACACAAGCCGTAATGAAAATAACCAAACCGAAACCTGCGATCCCGTTCCGTATCTTAACCCTCGTACTAACACTACTAACGCAAATTATAACATTCCTAACCAAATTCTAAAAACAGCTGCAATCTCGTATTCCGATAAAGCCAAAAGAAAAATAACACCGATTAATGTTTATTTCGTGCATTAAGAAACCCACTTAAAACAAAACCAACATGAAAAACTAAAAAAACTATAAAGTTCTCGAATCAAATCCGGTGCTTGCTAGTTGTGTGCTTGGGGAAATAATATTATCCGTTCGTGCGGATATTAACTTTCAACAGATAATGTTACCATCCGATATTCAACCAGTAACAGTCGAAATTCGTACGCCAGTTCCATGAAAGTCTCTAAACATAATTCCGAACCGTATTTAGAAACTTTTAAAGTTGCCAAAAAATTCAAACAGTTCCTCCCCTCTAGCGCCGCGAGTATTACAGCTAAAAATTTTGAACAGGGTTAAACATATGCGCTTCGACATATATTTATCAAGTTTGGAACATCAAGGTTTGAAAGTTTCGTTAAGGAAATAACTTATGGTTTCGTTCTCGACAAATAACGATCTTTCCATCAATCATAACCGGAAAAAAAATATTATTTTTGTACCTTTCGTGCTTTCGGCGCTTAAGGTTCTGAATTTTAAGATGGAAAACTAGATATTCCAGAATAAATAAATAAACAGGGACGCATATTTTTTTAACCTTGTTGAAAATCTTGAACTACAATATATAAATTATAAGCGGGGTTACACGCCACTTTTCATAATTTTATGAAGTTTTAGTAAATTTCAAACAGTTTTGTTAAGAAAACGAAATACGGGTCCGTTCCCAAAAAATAGCGCTCTTTCCAATAATAATACACTTAAAAAATTTTTTTTTACAAAATTTCGAGCTTTCAGAGCCCCGAGCCACTTATTTTAAAGTTGGAAACTTAGATGATCCAAACCAAAGAAATATACATGGATGTCCATATTTACTACTTCCCTCAAAATTTTTAGCTATAATACATGCGTCACAAATCAATTCTCGCGCTTTTTCGAACTTCTCAGCAAACTTTGAAAGTTCAATTAAGAAAATGAAATACGGTTTCTTTCCCGACAGATAGCGATCCTTCAAACGGTATATAATATGCGTTAGAAAAATGAAAATTTTTCTTCAAAATTTCGAACTTTCGGCGCCTTAAGGGTCCAATTTTAAAACTGAAAATCTAAATGTTATAAACTAGCGAAATATAAGGGGATGAGCACGTTTTTAGCCGCGTTCTAAATTTTCAGCTGTAATATTCGTAGAGCTAAGGGAGAGACAAGTAATTTTTTTGTTTTTTTAACTTTTCGGAACTTTGAAAGTTTCGTTAAGAAAATAAAATACGGTTCCGTTCCCGACAAATAGCGATCTTTCCAATGATATATTACAAGCTCGAGCAAAAAAATATATTTTTTAAAAATTTTGAGCTTTCGGCGCTCTAAGGGTTTTATTTCAAAACTGGAAACCTGGGTATTCAAAACTAAAGAAATATACGTGAAGTTGAATATTTTCTACCTTGTTCCAAATTTATAGCTATAATACTCGCGTTGTAAAGAGGGGGCTACAAATTAGAGGTCACGCTTTTTTGAACTTTCCTGCAACTTTTAAAATTTCGTTAAAAAAATGAAGTACGGTTTCGTTCCCGACGAATAGCGATCTTTCTAATAATATATCACAACCCGAAGAAAAAAATATTTTATTTCAAAATTTTGAGCTTTCGGCGCCCCGAGTGTCTAGTTTTAGAACTGGAAACCTGGATGTTTCGAATTAGAGAAATATACGTAGAAGCCCATATTTTTAACCGTGTTCAAAATATTTAGCTGTAATATTTGCTTCGCTATGCGACTGACACGTCATTTTTCGCGCTTTTTTGAACTTTTCGGCAACTTTCAAAGTTTCGTTAAGAAAATGAAATACGTTTTTTTTTTCAAAATTTTGTATTTTTGGTGCCCCATAGGTCTCATTCTAAAGTTGGGGAGCCGGTTGCCTTAAATCAGAGAAATATACGTAGAGTCGCGTATTTTCTACCATGTTCCAAATTTATAGCTGTAATACTCGCGTCTCTAGGAGGGGGCCTAAAATTGGAGCTCACGCTTTTTTGAACTTTACGTCAACTTTGAAAGTTTTGTTAAGGAAATGAAATACGGTTTTGTTCCCGACTAATAGAGATCTTCTAATGATATATCACAAGCTCAAGAAAAAAAAAATTTTTTTCCAAAATCTCAAGCTTTCGGTGCCCCGAGGGTCCAATTTTAAAGCTGGAAACTCGGATGTTCCAAACCAGAGAAATATACGTGGAAGCGCATATTTTTAACCGTGTTCAAAATTTTTATCGGTAATATTCGCGGAGCTAGGGGGGGGCGCGTCATTTTTCGCGCTTTTTTGTACTTTACGGCAACTTTGTATTTTTTGGTGAAGAAAATGATATAAGGTTTTGTTCCTGATAAATAGCGTTCTTTCAAGCAATATATTACATGACCGGGAAAAAAAAAAATTTTTTACAAAATTTTGATCTTTCGAAGCCCCGAGGGTCCAGTTTTAAAGTTGGAAACACGGATGTTTAAACTAGAGAAATATACGGGTATGTGCGTATTTTTAGGCTCGTTCAAAATTTTTAACTACAATACCCGCGGCGCTAAGGGGGGGCATGTCATTTTTCGCGGTTTTTTGAACTTTTGGGCAACTTTACGTAACTTTTGTACCAAAATTTTTTAATTTTATGAAAGTATTCCTGCATTGTAGTTTATATTTTGAATTTCAGCGTTATAGGTTTATTTAGTGACGAGTTATGATTTTTTAAGTGATTTTTGAGGTCATTTTATGTACCATATTATATATTCTTGACGGTTTTTTGGTTTTTTTTCCGCCCAGGGTAATCGGTCATCTTCAAGTTATAAATCGTTTTAAAGATAATTTTAATTGTAATTTATGTTCCAAATTTGAAGTTTATAAGTCAAGCCGTTCGTGAATTATTGATTTTTATTTGATATTTTTTTCATTTGTGTACCATCTTATAAGGATTCCGTACATTATATGTATACGGAATCCTAAAAATCATAGCGTTAAAAATTTAGCTAATTTGGTCAATTTTAAGACGTGCCGATATGGCTAAGAAGATAGCGCCACTTCCGTTGGTTACTAGGCAGTGTGGTTTAGTGAGTGTTCTGTAATAAAACAGGAACTCTCATTACAGGCTTAAAACGTTGAGACTACACTTGAAATATCACAATTTTTTTCTTATACTTCTTTCTCAGGTGAATAATTTTATTGATAAAAATGAAAAAATCGTTGAAGACACATTTAAAATCTGCCACAGAATAGACTAAGAAAGTTAAGTATTAATGACAGACAGGAGAGTTGATTTTTTCGCATCGGAGTATTTTTTTCGATATTCCGCTACCACTTAAAGCAGGTGCTGTTTTCGATCTTGTTTGCGGGTCAGTTTATTGTTATATTGCTCATTTAATTGTACACCGAGTTCAGCTGCATTATTGGCCACTTTCATTTTGGAGATTAATTCTCTACGTTTTAGACGATCTTCAACTTGCTTCCATTCACTTAGATTTCTGAGAAGAAAATCGATGTTAATGCGAAGTCACTCAAAAATAATTTTGGTCAGTGAATTAACAAATTGATCTAGATTTCCTGAGCATAAATTTTCCACGTCTGAAAATTTAATTTGCATTCGGCTCATGCCGTCATCTTCTGTTGCGTCGAGATCCAGGTTTTTGTGCATTCTTTCTTTCACCTTATTACTAACATTGTTATCGAAGAAAGCGAACCCAACTTCTTTCGGAGTTAGATACCATAAATGGCGAATAAATTGATCTGCGACCATTTTTGAAACTTCTTCGTCTATTTCTTTGTAATAATTTAGTTTTTTTAGAAAATTAAAATCTGAATTTGGTGCTTTTACAGTAACCGGAGCTGAAAACCACGCTTCTACAGAAGTTGTCACAATAAAAATATACAAATGTCAGCTAAACCTTTCGCTTCTGAAGTTTTCAGCTTACATTCATGGCGAAATAAATACATTTTCAGGAAGTATATGACCTTAAACGTCCACCTTGCGTGGTGCATGGCTCCGGGATATCAAAATGAAAAATTATTTGGAGTTTTTCCTCGAAATACTAAGCATAATTCTAAAAATTCCTGGTAATGTGTAGCAACCGTATGCTGCAGGAATGTAATCAATCGGGATTTTCTGTCGTCGTTAAATACAAATCTCATTTCTTCTTTCATTAATGCTGAGCAAAAATTGTCTTTATTCATCTTTGACCACTTGTTTTGGGATTCTTTAAATACAGCAACATTTGGACCAGAAGTGCGAGGCATTTTCAGTTCGAAAACAGTTCTTGTAATCATTTCAAAAGTGTGGTGACGACACGCCAAATGTAATAATTTGCGGTCGAAGAACCATTCCAAGCTGATACAAGTCCCTCCTTTGTCACAGTATTCACGGCAGTTGTGTCAAAAGAAATACATTTAATAATAGAGGCACGGGATTTTTTGGTTTTAGCCGAGTAAGCGATCGAGAGGAAAAAGTTAGTCCGTCACAATACACAAAAGAAGACATTTAAATCAGTTGTAAACTGTTTAGTATTGTCTCCTTTTTTATTTTTGTTAATTGTACCGTCGCTGTAGTGTTCAAAACCACTATCGGGCTTCAGTACATTTATTACGCCTCTTTCTCTTTCGAATGAATTCGCATCAAGATGGCTCACTCAGCCCTTTGAACCGGGCTGCATTCGAATTATCTCTGTCTTCTCTCACATTTGCTTTCCATCAGTTCAGCGATGAAATTGATTAGTACGTATAGCTAGAGCTATGTAGCAAGAACCTTTGCGCAGTATGATTCAACCCTAACGGGTATCATTTTATATATGCTAATGTTTCAAAACCTGTTTTTACTTAGCAGAAATTTTTTGTTTGCCTTTTACGATTTCATACACAAATGTCCTCTTTATTCCTTCTTTTCATTACTCCTTGAACTTTGTTATCCCCAATTTACTTCCTCGCATTTCTAATCGTTATGTTTTTCTTTCTCCCTATTTCAATCCTATTAAAACGAAAGATGTTTTGATTGTAGTGAAATTATCAGTTATTTCCTACGCGTTCATTGTTTCGTGCGATAACGGTATTCCAATAATTCTATTCGTATATCGCTATTCTCTGCGCGGATAATTGTTCTCGCCTACAACTTACTGATAAGTATCCGAAATCGGTGAGCTCGTTCCTTATATTTGCTAAATTAACTATTACTTGCGGTTTACGTTTCTTTTGATTCGTTCCGCTGTTTTATTTCTAATTTTATTTTCGTTTTTTTTTTTTTTTAATAATTTACTGTTATCCCATTTATAATTAATTTTTATATTAGCTGATTAGTCGTCTAAGAGAGGTCGCACGGCGGCCTCCTCCAGACCCGCACTTTCTGTCAATGTGATATACCTTCAACAAACGAAAACCCTCTAGCCCAGTCTCTCCAAAAGCCGATCTGCCTATTAAGGAGTTTCGTCTCTCGCAAACAGACTTAGTTAGTTCGGCGAACTCGGTTATAAGCAGCGCTGTCGAAAATTTTAAAATTAAAGATGACGATAAAGACAATCTTAACGTCAGGAAAGCTGAAAATAATGAGATTAATAATATAAATAACAAAGATAACAGCAACAATAATGAAGGTAACTCCGCTAACAATAACATTCAAACTTCACGTAACGTTGATCTTTTCCCTAATCACCGGTTCTATCCAGGTTATGCTTGAATCTCTTTCCGATAAAAATATCGGTAGTCTGCATCCTTTCGCAGCTGCTAAATTTATATTCCGCAAGACTACTGCAATTAAGGAAATCGTGCGAGCCGGCAGGAATAGTCTCCGGTTATTTATTACCGATATCTCCGCGGCTAACAAATTCCTGTTAGATACATCTTTTTTAGAAGAGCACCAATTTAAAGTTTTTATTCCTAGTTCTCTCCTCTTTTCATTTGGTATTGTTCGAGATATTCCAGTGATTTCTCTGTATTGGATACAGGGTCATGCCGGAATTGAGGGTAATGAGTTAGTTGATTCATTTGTTCGGTTATCTTCCTCTTCCGGTAGGTTTCTTCCTGTTTTCTCTTCTTCCAATATAACCCTTTTTTCTTCTGCTGCTCATTCCAATCTATGGTTTGACTCCTACGTCTCCTCTTTCTCCAACCAGGATTCATTTTTCTTATCTATTCAGCCTTCCCTTCCTCGTTTCCCCTGGTTTCTTGACTTTCCTTCCATGCGTTGCTCCAACATCTCTGCGATTTGCCGCCTGCGCTTTGGGCACAGTTTGCTTCCTTCTTCGCTTTTCCGTTTCTCTCTTGTGCCGTCTCCTTTTTGTCCATTGCACCCCTCCAATATCCAATTTGTGTGTGATCCCGATCACGTAATGTTCGAGTGTGCATCTCTTGTAACCGATCAAGCTGTTTTTTACTCCTCCCTCTTACAAATTGGTATTCCCACTCCATACAGTTCTTCGTTCATTCTCTCCCTTCCTTCTCCTTCTGTTGTTCAGGCTCTTGATTTCTTTTTGTCGGCTATCTCTGATCGTATAAAGATCTAAGTTTCGTTGTCTTTTTTCTTCTGTTCTTGGGCCAATGTCCTTGTAGACGCCCCCCCCCCCAAAAAAAAGAAAAAAAAAAGACGATCTCTTTAATGATGTCTCTTCGTTGGTTCCTGTTATTTCTATACGGCTTCTTAAAAAAAGGAAAGAGGATAAACTCTGTCCCATTCCTTTAATCGAAATCAAGTTTCTTTCCAATAAAATTCCTGATTTTGTCCATTTCTTCCATCTTCGTTGCCCCGTTGAACCTAGTGTCAGACTTCCCATCCAGTGTAGTTCTTGCTTCCGTTTCGAACACACTGAAAAAATGTGCCTTAGAAAACCTAGATGTGTTAAGTGTGGTGACTCCCACCGAGCTAATGAGTGCTCTAGTCCCTCTTCACCATTAAAATGTCTCAACTGTGAAGGCTCTCATGATTCCACTAACCGTCAATGCCCAATCTTTCTTGAACAACTGGAATTTAAAAAAATTATGGCATTTGAAAATATATCCTTTAGTGAAGCCTGCCAACTAAAAAAGGAAAATCGTACTTCGTCTGCGTTTTCTTTCGCTGATATCGCCAACAGAAAAATAAATCCTAATGTTTCCCGTGGCAGGTCTAATAATTTATCTTCCAGTTATTCTCCTTCGTCGCTTCTCTCGCTGCCTAAATTAATGCCTCGTCCTAAATCGCCCACTTTTCACAAATTTTCTTCTCCGAAACCTCACTTCAATTCTCCTTCACAGTTTCCTAATCTCCCTTCTAACCGTTTTCCATCTCCTTCTAATGGGTGGGCTCTTAATAGATCCGCCTCCTTCTCTGGCAATTCCACTTCCAACAAAAGTAGCCGCTCCGCACTTAGTACCGTCAATCCTTCTTCCTTATCGTCCTCTAATTCTCCTTCCACTGCTTCCTTCCCATTAGTTTCCTCCCTATCCCAAAGTTTCCTGGAGCTTTTGCCATCTAAAAACATTGCCTCTTCTCCTTCTCTTGCTGAATCTTTACCTTTTTTCTTAGCTAATTCATTAGTCTTAATTAATTATGTTAGTTTTTAATTATTTATATACTTGTCATGTTTCCTTTTCCACTTACTGTAGTATCTTTCTTCTCTTTTTTGTAATTATTGTTGTTTCTCCTCTCCCTTGGATTTTAAGACATTCAGACGAGTTGCCTATAATTTTAGTTGCAGTAATTGTTTCCTTAATTACCGAATGTACTGACGCTGAAGTGGCCAAATCCACCGACGGGCGCAGTTACATTTATTTTAATGTTTTCTTTCACCAGTATACTTACGTTCAGTATCTCACCTCTCCTTCCTTATTCCTTTCCTCCAGCTCTATTTCTTTGTCTTTTTAATTTACTCAACAATGCCATGATTAAGATTCTTCAATGGAACTGTCGCAGCGTTCGGGCAAACAAATTAGCCCTTGAAAGTTTGCTTGATATTTTTCTATCTGAAACCTGTCTCTCAAATTCAGTAGATTTCTCCGTCACAGGGTTTCAGATAATTAGATGCGATCGCAAGGATGGCTATGGAGGAGCTGCCATTCTCGTTAGAATGGGCATTCCATTCACCACCCATAGCATTAACCTTCCAAACATTTCTATCCCTTCCTCATTCACCAAATTACGCTACCCTCTTAACTTGGTCTCTGTATACATTCCTCCCTTATGCAACCTTAGAGATCTTTATTTACCATCTTTTTTTGATTCCCTTCCTCATCCGTTTATTATTGGCGAAGACTAGAACGCTTGCTTTTCCGCCTGGGGTCTCTCATCCCAAAATCGTAATGTTTTATTCCTTCAATCCTTGTTATTAGCCCATAATTTTGTCATTCTCAACGGTGGTTCCCCTACATATTTTAAAAACGCTTTCTCTTTCAGTTCTATTGATCTTACTTTCTCCTCTCCTAATTTAAGTTGGAAATATTCATGGAGCACTCTGGACGGGACTTTTGGCAGTGACCACGTCCCCGTAATTGTCTCTGTTCATTTTGCCGCTTCGTCCATTCAACATAACACTTTCGTCACTCTTCGCTGGAACCTTTCGAAAATTGATTGGTCAAAATTTCATTCCTTTCTTGAATCCTCGACTTTTCGTTTCCATCCTAACCGTGATTCTATCCCTCAGTATCAAGAGTTTATCCAGTTGATTTCTTCGGCTTTATCTTCTTCCTCCCCTTCTAAGATGAGTCCTACCGGAAATACCGGGGGTATTTATCGGTCGTCTTTCTGGTGGAATGCTAATTGCTCGTTGGCTTACCAATATAGTTTGTCCGCATTTCGAAACTTTCGCTCTAATCCTACCGTCGTTAACTTCTTGACGTACAAACAGGCTAACGCTAAATCAAGATACGCTTGCAGAAAGGCAAAGAAAGCGTTTGGGCTGCATTTTGCACATTCTTTTCTAGATGTACTCCACTTTCCCAAATTTGGAAGTTGCCAAAAGCTTTTCAAAATTTACAATCTACCCATCTTTCCCTTGTGGATCTTTCAGCAGATAAACTTTCCTCCTTCGTTGATGGCGTAGCCCCCTCTTATGTTCCTTTTGCCGAGGAAATAAATTCTCCTTTGCATAGTTCAAACTCTCCTCCTCACTTCTTAACCTCTCCTTTTACTATTAGCGAGCTCTTTGCAGCTTTTTCTAAAAATATAAACTCATCTCCAGTCTTAGACGGAATCCCCTATTCTGTTCTTAAAAATCTTCCTAAACAATTCTATGGAATCCTGTTAAACATTTTTAACTCTATCCTCTTTTCTGGCTATATTCCACCCACATGGAATTCCTTCATAATTGTCCCTATTCCAAAGGATAAATACTCTTCCGCTTTTCGCTGTATTTCCCTCGCTAGTTGTCTTAGAAAACTATTCGAATCCATGTCAAACAAACGTCTTGTTTGGTGGTTGGAGAATAATAAGATACTCCCTAATAATATGTATAGATTTCGTCCTGGCCGTGGTCCTTCTGATTGTGTTACCTCTTTCCTATAATATATATACAAATCATTCATCCAAAAAAGCTTCACGCTGGCCGCTTTTGTTGATGTTTCAAGTGCCTTTGACAGCGTTCATCTTCTAACTCCCCAAAATAAAATGGTCTCCATTAATTTACCTCCTCATTTCACCTTTCTAATTATGAATCTCTTTCAAAATAGAACCATTCATTTAAGTTCATCCGATGAGTCAATTATACGAAGAGTTTTCCATGGTCTCCCACAGGGGTCTTGTCTTAGCCCCACCCTCTTTAATATATGTACTCTAGACATCGTTTCACTTCCTATACCTTCTTCCTCTCTGATCTTTGCTGATGATATACTCATTTATACAGCCGCTTCTAATATCCCAGAAGCTCGCCACAAGTTGGCAGGAGTGCTTACGTATTCTGGAATGTTCCTTAACAGAAATCCAGCTTAATCCTCACGTACTACTATTATTTACCGCCCCTACAATCCAGCATTAATCAACGTATCGATCAATAACCTGCGTCTACCCTTTGTTACCTCCTTCCGATATTTAGGAATCTATCTCAATAGTCGACTATCCTTCTCAGAACATATAAATTATCTTCATTTATCTACACTAAAACGGTTAAATATCTTGAAGGCTTTGTCGTTTTCCAATTGGGGCAGAGATCCTGTAGTACTCCTCATAATCTATAAATCTATTATCCGCTTTAGGTTTGATTACGTTAGTTTTCTTTATGGCAACGCATCCCAGTCTCTTCTCTCAGAATGCAGCCCTCCGCTTATGTCTTGGCGTTTTAAATTTCAGTCCGATTCCGGCAATCTTGGCTGAGTCTGGTGTTCCTCCCCTCTCCCTTCGTAGATACTATCTTGCCTACCGGTTCCTCGTCAAGCGCTTTCCTATTTCCTCAAATAATCTTATTTATTTATACTATTCCCTACTACAGGATTGGCGTTTTGTCTCTAATAAAATCCCCGTTCTCTCCCACGTTTCCACTCGTCTATTTAAGTTTGCTCCTTTTGTTATTTTTTTTGATAAATTCCCATATTTTCACTTCAATTTTTTTGACCTTATTCATCCTCCGACTCTGTTCTCCTTGCCTCCTAGTTTAAAGTCTCTTCCCCCCTCATTATCTATTAACGAATTTAACCAGTTAGTAACATCGGCGTTCCCCGACCATATGCTTGTCTGTACTGATGGATCTAAAATGGCTCACGAGATGAGTGCATCGATCTTCATTTCTGCGCTTAACCACTCAAATGTATTTAAATTACCATCATTCTGCTCTAATTAGTATGCAGAGTAGTTTGCAATTCTACGCGTCATTAAATTCACTAGTTCTCTTACTGTCCAAACAAATTTTCTTTTGATATCTGACTCCAGAAGCGTTCTTGATTGTATTTCCTCTCCTTATATTCATCCTTCTTCGGATCCAGTCACCTCACATATTCGATCCTTAATTTCTGTCCTCTCTCGTTCACGTTCATTGCATATAAGATTCCTATGGGTCCCCAGCCATGCTGGGATTCATGATAATGAGAAGGCTGACTACCTTGCTCGTTCGGCTTTGACTTCCAGGCGTCTTGTCCGACGATTTTCCTCTTCCGAATTGCTAACTATATTAAAAAAATTCAATTTGAAAATTGGAAATCTTTGTATGGTCCTTCCTTTACAAATCCGCGGTCCTTATATTTGTCTATTCAATCGTTTCCACCATCACACCTTTGGTTCTTAGACTTCCCACACCTTTGTCGTTCTACTATATCTTCTCTTTGTCGCCTTCGCTTTGGTCACAGCTGTCTCCCTGCTTCTCTTTATCGGTTTTCTATTACTTCTCTTCCCCTCTGTCCATTATGTGTAGATAACACACTCGATTGTGATGCTGATCGCATTTTCTTTGAGTGTGCATCTTTGTCTTCCGAAAGATTGGTACTATACTCAGATCTACTATCGCTTAATATCCTCACGCCGTACTGTGCTTTCTTTATCCTCGCCTTCTCCTCACTGTCTGTTGTCCCTGCTATTGCTAAATTATTGTCTTTAATCCGCGACCGTATAAACATTTAAGCGAATCCTTCATCCTTTTCTTATCTTAGTATTTTGGTTCCCCGCTGCCTTTACTTGGTGCATTGTGATACGGATTCGGTACTTTTGGAGCTATCTTTTGTTCGACGTTCGAGGTAGAAATTATTCTTCGATTTATTCATCAATTCTCGGCTTCTCAAACGTCGATAGATTTTACATCGCCGCTTTGTCGTGTCTTGGTTGCTTATTTGGCCGATACCAAAAATCCCCGAGTTCAGTGGCGTAATCGTCGAGTACACGGTCGCGCTGGGGTAGAGACGGTATAGTGTCTGAGTGGTAGTGGTCAGCAGCTAAGACAATGATATGCGCGTGCGGCAAGAAGCGCTAAATAAGGTGAGCCGAGTAATGTCGAGCCGCGAGATTGTTATAAAAACCCGTAATGGCAGGGCAAAGAAAACGGGCGGGGGTAAGCTTATTCGCGCGCGTGATAATTGTTAATTTTAATTCCTCGCGTTAACTAATTAGTACATCGTATCGTAATCGTCGCGGCTGGTGGTCGTCAAGCGCGGAACTTTTTTTTTTTTTTTTGGGTTTGTCATAAAGACATTGGCCCAAGAAGAGGGAGAAGAATGAGAAGCGGAATCAGATGTTTATGCGATCAGATATGGAAGATAGGAAAGACTCAAGTGCTGGAATGACCGAGGGTGATGGCAAGGTGAGGACAAAAGCTGCGCAATACGGAGTTGGAAGACCAATTGACAAAAGAGAAGAGTAAAAGGAAGAACGTTCGGAAGCGATATAGGTTGCACTCAAACAAAATGTGATTATCGTCACCTATAAAGTTGTGAGAGGAAGGGTGTAGGAGACAGTGAGGAGAGGGGACCAGAGAAAAGCGAAATAGGGAAGCAGGAAGCAAACTGTGCCCAAAGCATAGGCGAAAGATTGCAGAGAGAGTTGAACGCCGCATGGAGGGAAAATTGAAAAACCATGGATAAGACGGTAGATTAGGCTGGATAAAGAGATAGAAGGAATCCGGATTTGAGAATGAGGAGGAATACGAATTTAACCATAGTTTGGAATGAGCTGAAGTGGAGAAGAGATTAATATTATGAGATGAAAAGACGCTGAGGAATTCACCGGTAGAAGAGGATGAACGAGCTAGTGTATCGGCCGACTCGTTACCCTCGATTCCAGAGTGGCCAGGAATCCACAGTAGGTCAATTTGGATAGAGTGAGAAAGGAAAATGTTGTGAATAAGAGAGCGTATGAGAAGGCTTATGTAATCAACAGAGGAAGAAGGAAAAGAAGAGGAGATGGCTTGAAGAACGCTGTGGGAATCCGATATAATAAGGACTTCATGCGAAATTAGGGAAGAAGCAACAAAAAGGACGGCACGCAGGATGGCAGTAGACTCGGCATAGAACACTGAACAAAAGGAAAGAAGTTTGAAGGTTTCGAAATAATTTGAGGAAGGACAAAAGAAGGCCGAGCCAACTCCATTGGGTCCTTTGGAACCGTCAGTAAAGATCGCAAAATGATTAGGGAAAAGAGAGCCAACGGTGTTTAAGAATTCTGATTGGACAACATGATGAAGGAGAGGTTTGTTAGGGCAAGTTAGAAATAAACAATTAATAGGATGTAGGTGTGTGGAAAAATTGGAAGAAAAGTATGGCAACTTGTCGTATGAATAAATATAAGGAGAAAACTGAGAGAGCCGGGTGGAAATGAGAGATAGTATTGGCGTTTTGTTGGTGGCAAATCGCCAGTTGCGGTGGATATAAGAATAGGAATTAACAAGGGAAGAAGAAGAAATAGGAAGACGTTTGATTAAAAAGCGGTAACCCAGAAAGGACCTTCGAACGAAAAGAGGAGGGATGAGTGATTCGGCATGTAGAGCGGGGATAGGAGTAGACTTTCTAGCTCCCAGACAGAGACGAAGACAAACATTTTGAACACGGTCTAGTTTGGAGAGCAAGGATCTGGAGGAATTTCCATATATAAAACAACAGTAATCAAGGATAGAACGAATAAAGGATTTGTAGAACATTAGTAGAATGTATGGATCTCCACCCCAATCAGTATGGGAAAGAGACTTTATCAGGTTGAGCCGTTTGAGGGAAGACAGATAGAGATGGTTGATGTGATTATGGAACGAAAGGCGACTGTCTAGAAAAATACCTAAATAACGGAAAGAGGAAGAAAGAGGGATCGCAACGTTATTGATGACGAGGCTAATTAGGGAGGGGTCAAAAGGACGGAGAGTAAACACAACAACAGAGGATTTAACGGATGAAATTGAAAGATGTATATTTGATAGAGAATTTTCTAATGATGTTAAAGAATTTTGGAGCTGCGAGCTAGCGACCGAAATATTACGATGAGAGGAGTAAATGAGGATATCATCGGCATAAAAAAGAGAAGGTGAACTTAGAGAAATGGAAGCAATATTGATAAAATAGATGTTGAACAGTGTTGGACTAAGACACGAACCTTGCCGCAATCCGCAGAATACTGACCTAATGTAGGTTTTAGAAGGAGTAGAAAGAATAACAGTTCTGCATTTGAAAAGATTACTAATAAGGGAAGAGAAGTGAGCGGGAATATTAAAGGAAAGCATTATCTCAAACAAAGTAAGGAGGTGAACATTGTCGAAGGCCGCAGTGATATCAACAAAAGAAGCAACAAGAAATTCTTTACGGATGAATGCCGCGTAGACGTCTACCAAGAACGAACTGATACAATCCGGGGGGCCGCGACCAGGGCGAAAACCATACATGTTGTTAGGCAGTAAATCGTTACGTTCGAGCCACCAGACAAGACGTCTGTTAATTAAGCTTTCGAAAAGCTTTCTAACGCAAGAAGCAAGAGAAATTGGACGAAGAGCTGAAGAATTAAGCTTTGGGATCGGGATGATGATAAAGGTATTCCAAGAGGAAGGCGTGGAGCAGGAACGAAGAAAGGAGTTAAATAAGTTCAAAAGGAACCGAAGAGAGTACTCAGAGAGGTTTTTGAGAATGGGGAAGGAAATTCCATCTTTTCCAGGCGAGGAATTCCCTGAATTACGTAAGGATGCTTCTAATTCTGTAAAAGTAAATGGAGAAACCAAAAAATGTGAGAAGGTGGAAGTGGACGGCATGAAACAGGATTCTTGAAAGTTTGGAACATAACTGGGAGCTATAGAATTCAAAAAAGGGATTAATTTATCGGGAGAAAGATTCTGATTAGAAGGGCGTGGGGAGAGAGAGGACTTAAAGGACTTGGCCATACTCCAGATACGAGAAACAGGAGTGGAGCGTGAAAAGGAAGAACAGAAGCTTTTCCATGAATTTCTTTTCGCCATTTTCAAGGTAAATCTAGCTTTCGCATTGGCTCTTTTATGGGCGATAAAGTTGTTGAGAGTGGGGGAGGAACGGAAAGTTCTAAATGTAGATAAACTAAGGTCGAAAGCAACTTTACAATCTTGGTTCCACCACAAGGAGGAAGACATTTTGGATTTATTATGTGCAGAAGCTCGAACGGGAGGGGAAGAACAAGTTAAAGCAGCAGAGACGGAGTCAATGAAGAAATCATATTGAGAGGAAGGATTCAAGTTTGTTGGGATTGAAGAAAGTGAGGAATAAACAAGAGAACGAAAGTTGGACCAATCTACTTTAGAAAGGATCCACTTTGGAATCTGAAGACTGTTAGGAGGAGATGGAGAGGGATTTCATTGAAGGAAATAATTATAGGAGTGTGATCGCTACCAAAGGTACCGTCCAACGTACTCCACGAACAGCTAAGACTGAGACCAGGAGATGTAAAGGAAAGATCAATAGAGCTAAGAGAGGAGTGACTTCGGATACAAGTAGGGGAACCATCATTTAGGAGGAACAGGTCATTTTGGAGGATAAAATTCTCTAAAATCGTGCCATTGCTGTTGTAAGAATTACAACCCCAGAGGGGTGAATGGGCGTTCCAATCACCGCCAATGAGGAATGGGGAAGAAAATGAGTTACTAATTGTGTTCGAAGTGAGTCTATTATTTCCGCGTTGTTATATCTTATCAGCGTTATCATCAAACGTCGTAGTCAACTAAAGTAAGATTATCGTATTTCTTTACGTATTCAATTATAATAACACAAATACTTTTTTTTTCTCTAAAATGACTAGAGCAAAAAAAGCCAAACGGCAAATTAGTAACACTAGCAATGAAACCTCCAACTAGGAACAAGTATCCGAAGGTATAAAATCACTAAAAAACGATATGGCCGAATTCAAGAAATTTTTCGATTTCCTATCGGAGAAGTACGACACGTTGATTGAGAGCAACAATTCATTTAAAAGTGAAATTAAAGCGCTTCGCGAGCAGGTTTCAACCCTGACGGACGAGGTTCGTCGGAAAGATAATGAGATTGCGGAGTTAAAAATTACGGTCCGTGAGCTGGAACAATATAATAGAAGAGGGAATGTCGAACTTCATGGAGTTTCTGAACTCCCCAACGAAAATCTACCCGATATACTCATACAGGTAGGGAAGAAATTAGGAGTGGACATTCAGGAAGGAGACATCGATGCGATTCATCGTGTGCCATCGAGGAACGAGCGAACTCCTAGGCTTATTATCGCGAAACCGGGAAGACGAATCGCTGACTTGTTGTTAAACAATCGGAAAAAGAGTGCAATACTGGATAAAGAAATAACGAGTGCGGACACACAAATGAGGATTTATGTAAATGAAAACTTGTCACCGTACTATAAACAGCTTTTATGGAAAGCAAAACAGCGGGCTAAAATATTGCAATAGAGCTTCGTGTGGACAAAACGTGGCAAGATTCTTGTGAAAAGGAATCCAGATGAACGCACAATTAGAATAAGAACCGACGAAGATGTAAATAAATTGCTATAAATCGTTTAAATGTAAATATTCGACTAATTCTTTAATATGTGCGACAACTTTAGATTCGTTATCTTTTTTGCTTTTATTTTAACTCGAATTAGTAATACAAGCGTAAATGTGGTCATCTTCGGGTGTGCAGGAGTGAATGTGGTATGTGTGCGTCGCGTCGTTATACATCGCCGGCTGGTCAACGATGTGATGGCGGAGCAGGTAGCGTGTACGCGAGGAGGTGGTAAGAAGGGTATTTTGATTCTTATGAGAGTACTGTGCAAAATTTTAGATGTGCCGTGTGCAGTGTGTGTTGTGTGTGCTGATGTTTGTAAGTTTGTCTGCGCACTGTTAAGGATGTACAGGTGGAGTACGGCGGGTTGGCAGTGCATTTTTGTTGATGAGGTATATAGGTTAGGCTGCAGACGGGTGGTTAGTTTATGTAATGGGTACTGCTTGGTAAGTGCGGGAAGTAAGTGCAGATGATGGAAGCTAAGGATTTTGACAGGAGAGAGAAGTGTGAGCGTGATTTAGCAGCAAGTGCAGCGGTCGCCATGCCGGTGATGTATCTTCATGGTGTGCGATTTCGTGCGGTGGCGGGCGTTTTGTTGCTATTTTCTATTTTCTTCGTCTCTTCTGTTTCAGATATACTCTTTGCGACTAATCAACTCGTTGTCTATATGCATACAGTGTTCAATGCGGTAATTTGTAAAAGGTGTGAGAGTGTGCGAAATTGTTTTTTGGTATACAGGTGTTATGTGTGTAAGTGTGTGTGTATGCGTGCGTATGTGCGCGCGCGCGTGTATTTATATATATTTATACTAGTGTAACTACTGATAAGTTCGGCGATAAATTATTTAACATCGATAACCGTTGCCCGCGTAAAACCTGTAGTAGCATAATATTTGTTTAAATACGATCAATTCGCTTCTTCTGTACCATCCCGTCATGTTCCTCTAAGGCCGCCATTGAAACAATATTTTAAAGAAAGTAAAGTGTTGAGTATACATTTATATATGGATGGGTTTCGTTCATAATCATACTAGCAGACCTCTTTTTTTTTTTTTTTACTGTTTCTTCTTCTTTTCTTTTCGTTAAAAAATGACTACTCTAATTCAGTTTCGCAGTAAACAAAATTGTAAGAACTATAGTAATATCCAAAAATGGACTGATGATATAAATGGCATTTTAAATGTAAATAATACACTACAAATTAATTCGGAATTATTCCATGTGCTGCATTTAAACATAAGAACTGTAAGACGTAACTGGGATGAGTTTACAACGTACATTCACACGTCACCTTTAAGTGTCATTGTATTAACCGAAATCAATATAAGTAAGGATGAATTGAATTTATATAATATAACTGGATTCACGAGTATCGGACTGCAAAGACCTATTGGGTATAACGGAGGAATACTTGTGTTCATAAATAATAAATTTAAATTTCACATTCGGGAAGTTAATAATAGGCCAAGTATGGACCTGGTAATGCTAGATATAGATATTTTCGAAAGAAATCCTTTACGCTTAATTGCAGTATATAGATCACCGAGTAAAAATGTAGGCGAATTTATAAACGAAACCGCTACGCTCATAAAAAAATTAAGTAATAAAGATAATTTTCTGATTTGCGGAGATTTTAATATCGATTTCCTGCTCCACAATGTTCAGGTTGAGAATTTTTTAAATGTAATATATGGGTCAGGAGCAGTTCAGCTAATAAATGGAATTACAAGAGAGGAAGAACGGATAGATAGAAGTACACAATCCTGTATAGACAACATATTTCTTAAGTATAACTCAAATGATATTATTTCGGGAATTATTAATACAAAAATATCAGACCATTATGTCATCTGTTGTGCATTTAGTACACTGAACCGGAAATGTCAGCATCTTAAAAGCTCCCCAAAATATGTCTTTGATGAAAAAAGGTTACATAACAAGATAATTAATTACAACTGGGATGAAGTAAGGAAGTTAACAACGGCAGGAAATATATATGATCATATACATTCAGTTTTTAAAAGCATATATAGCGAATGCAATTTGAAAGTATGGGAGAGGGAAAAGATGACTAAATATAGCCCTAAGAACGAATGGATGAGTCAAAAAATAATCAATTTTATGAAAATTAGAGACCGATATTTTAAATTCAGTAAAGGGAATAGAACCAATATTCGATATAAAAACCTATTTAGGAAATATCGAAACATAGTTACAACAGAAATAAGAAACGCTAAACAGAAGTATTATCAAAGTCAAATAGTTAAAGCAAATAATGACTGTAAAAAAGTATGGAATGTAATTAACAATATTGTTAATAAAAAAAACAGAACAACAATTGATGATTTCATTATAAAACATTTTGAAAATACTGAAATAGCAGTTGAACAATTTAGTGAATACTTTATACGTTCAGTTGAACAACTTAGACACAAATGTCACACGCAGTTACTGAATACTAACTCCGATACTGTTATTTTATCTTCTTTTTTCATTCCACTTGCAAATAAATCCCAAATAGAATTAATAATTAATAATCTAAAAATTCATAAGGCACCTGGATGGAATGAAATTAGGGTTAAAGATATTAAACAAAACCCAAATATATTTATCTCCATTTTGACGAACATGGTCAACTACTCTATAAAGGAAGCTAACACTCCTGATGGACTGAAAAGAGGCATTGTCAGGCCGATATATAAAAAAGGACCGCAAATTCAATTTGAAAATTATCGTCCAATAACAATTATACCTGTAATAGCTAAAATATTAGAACATTACATTGATAAACATTTAAGAAATTATTTAGAAAAAAACAACTTACTCTATGAAAATCAACACGGCTTTAGAGAAAAAAGATCTACGATAGCGTTACTAAGATCGATCGTAAATAATATAAATATGGGATTGTCGAAGGCAAACCAATTTCTAATTACATTTATTGACCTGTCTAAACCGTTTGACTTAGTCGACCATGAATTACTGATCAAGGACTTAGAAAATTTGAGAATTATAAATAATCAACTAAAGTGGTTTAAGAATTACATAAAAAATAGGAAATGTATAGTAAAAATCGCAGGGAGTAAAAGTAATGAAAAAACGATTCATTGCGGAGTAGGTCAGGGCACCATATTGGCCCCTATTCTCTTCTTAATTTACACTAACTCGTTACATAAGCATATTAAAAATGCTAAGTTATATGTGTTTGCCGATGATATTGCCTTATTAGTGGAGCATAAGAATTTAGAAATAGCGGAAAGATTACTACAAGAGGATATAGATAATTTTAGTAAATGGGCACATGATAGGAGGTTACGTATTAATATAAATAAATCTAAATTACTGCACATTCGGAACAGTACCAAACATATGACACACGATCCGCGAATTACCCTCCATAATAATGATTACATACACGAACTGCATATAAATAACAACACTCATTTGTGTTGTTGTCCACCGCTTGAAAACATAGAAAATTTTAAATATCTAGGTATATATATCGATAAATACTTGAACTGGAAAAAACACATTCAAAATTTAAATTCGAAAATAAGACAGTCAATTCCAGCTCTACATAAAATAAAACAGGTTTTAACATATCGCACATTACGTATATACTATGATTCAATAATAATGTCCAGAATTTTATATGGAATTCAAATATGGGGTGAGGCTAAGAAAACGGAAATTAATAAAATAAGCAAAATACAGAAAAGGTGTTTGAAACTTATACTCCCCTACTGGAAGCAAAACGATTCCGAATCAACTTGGTGGAAAGAAAACAACGAAATGTCCCCCAAGATGTACTATTTCTATTATAGATTACTTGAATTTAATGTCAATAATATAAAATTACCATCTAGGCAAAAAACTCGATTAACAAGAGACCAAAATAGTACATATTACATCTACCCTCGAGGCGTAAATCTACGAACTGATAATACTGATGACTTAGTTCTAATTAAACTAATTAGTAAAATACCCCATAATATATTAAACGAAAAAAAACTTGGTTTGTGGAAAGGGGAAATAAGGAAATGGCTGAAAGAAGGGTGTAAAGAGTAAAACCCACGATACGGTTCGAATCATCACATTTTATAATTTTATATTATTGTTTCTTTCTTTTTCTTTCTTTCTTTATTTACTTTTTCTTCTTCTCTTCTTTTCTTTTCTTTTCTTCGTATTTGAAGATATTTTGCTACCCTCATGTATCGGTATGTAGATGAGTACTTGCTGTGTGTGTATGTAATTGTACGTGTGTACTATGCCATAAGTTATATAAACTTAGTTGACTATAATTATGATGTATAGGATAAGCTAGAATAATTGTAATTTAGTATCTTAAATAAACGGTAATAAGAGTGCCGGGCACTCACACAACGGGCATACTTGCCCTGTGAGACCCACAACTTATTTAAATAATAAAAAAAAAAAAAGATAGTAAGTGTCTGAAAAGGGAAGTTGCGCAGATCGTAATTAGGAGGAATATAAGCAGATATAACATTTAGAGGACTAGAAGAATGGTTAGGAATAGAGATATGAACTAAATTGGGATAAGGAGGATTAGGAGGAAACAAAGTATGAGTGTCATGAGCTGTGAATGGGATGTCATTTCTTACTAAAATAGCTGTTCCACCGTAGCCGTCACTGCGGTTAGAACAAATGATGGAGAAATCTCGGAAGTTTATGCCTGAAGAGGTTTTTATCCAAGTTTCTGAAAGTAGTGCTATGTTAATATTGTGATAATCTAGAAGATGCTCTAGAGCATTTTTGTTAGCCTTGATACTCCGACAGTTCCATTGTAGTATTCTAATTCGACAGGACATTGTACGCTTTAGAATAGAAGGAATACGAGGGAAGGAAATAAAAGGGATAGAGAGGGATGGAATATAAAGTGCAACGAATTGTCGAGTAAGGCCAAAGAATACTACAAACGGAGAAAGTAGATACAGAAACAAACACAGTGTTGAGAGATATGGTGATAAACCAAAAGGATTTAAAAAAAGAAAACTGAAGAATGAAGAAGAAGTGAATTAGAAGCTCCCTCTGCTCAAATAAATCCTTGCAAGAGGGTCGTCGCATGCTATCAACTAACCTAGTTAAAGGCAGCAAGCAACGCCGACAAAACGCTATGGTAAAGAAGGAATAAGAATAGGGATTGAAATGATAAAAGGAAAGTAAAAGCTCCCATCGCTCAGAACAATCATTGCGGCTGGGTCCTCGTATGCTATCAACCAACCTAGTTAAAGGAGGCAAGTAACACCGAAAGAACGCTAGGTGGAAAATGAACGAAAAAGGCTCCCACCGCTCAAATAAATCATTGCATGTGGGCCGTCGCATGCTATCATCTAACCTAGTCAAAGGCAGCAAGCAACGTCGACGAAGCGCCATAAAAGAAAAAGAAAGACAATTTATGACGATTATGTTATGTCTGTGGAGAATTATAGTGTAAATAGTAGTATGAAAATAGGATAAAAAATTGTGTATCTTAAAAGGAATAATTAGAGAAGGAAAGAAGGAAAAATAATAAACAAATAGGAAACTTAAAGTCGGAGATCGTGTCTGGTTAGCTATGTCAAAGATTGTAAAACCTGACATATGGCTAAGACTTTATCTTCTAAATTAGGAATGTTGAAATTTCTGAGAGCAGATAGAAGTGCAGAAGTTAGGACATTAGGAGTAGAAAGAGCAGAAGAGTTATCTAGAGAAACGTTGATACCGTTTGCAGATGATTCAGTATTGGTGATTTTAGAGGTAGAAGGAGTTGTTGGAGGAAATGGGGGAAGCTTAGGAGCATCGGAACGATAGCCTTTTGTGGTAGCACTCTTGGATAGATTAGAATAATATTTATTGAGGGGATTTTGAGTTTTTGAGTTGGAGTAATGTTTTTGGACTGGAATAGTAATGTAAGAGGAAGAAGAACTGCTTGAGTAGTTTTGTCGTTTCCTCTTTGTGGTGGTGGATGATGAATTCGGAAGGGGGGGGGGGAGTTGGCAGGGTTAGACACGTTGGCAAAAGTAAATGCAGGAGAGACTAGTTTACCTTGGCTGATTTCTTTTGCTTCGGAAAAGGAAATGTTTTGCAGACTCATAATTTTATGTATTTTGACTTGGTCTTTATAGACTTCACAATTAGGATCTAACGCAGAGTGATTTCCGCCGCAAAGAACACAATGGAAGCAGGCTGTACCATTTTGCTGGGTAATAGTGCACTCGGAAGAGACATGACTACCAGCGCATAGAGAGCAAACAGTTTTACTACGGCAAGAAGAACTGAAGTGACCAAAACGAAGGCAGTTACGGGATAACTTGGGTTTCCGGATCACTGGTTCAACCTTTACACGATAAGAATCGTAAAAATAAATAAAAGGAGGAAGAACAGTGTCCAGGAATTTAATTTCGACAGCTGGAATAGGAATGAAGGAGTCGTCTTTACGCTTTTTCATTCTTCGAATACTGACAATCGGTATTTCGGATGAACAATTTAGCAGGAGTTCGTCAATAGATAAATCAGAAGGAATGTCTCGGATTATACCGAAACAGAAAAGTAGGGATTGAGGGATAAATGCTCGAATCTTCAGCTCTTTATGTATTTTATTGCTAAGTAAAAACTGATTAGCTTCGCTAATAGATGTAAAATTTAATTTGATTAAATTTTTCCCTGATCGCGTAATCGAAGAAAGTCAATCTAGCTAACGACATGGGATGAAAATTAGCGATGTTTTTATCATCTAGGCTTTCGACTAGTAAAACAATCTGGCCTTTATAATTATCAGGAAAGGTGGAAATAATATTAGATCCGCTTACATTGTCGGTGCTATTTAAATTAGACAAGTCAGTTTGTGTGGATGTAAGATCCATCTTAGTTATATTATCATTAATTTCTACTGAAATGTTATTGTTAGAAATAGAAGATGGAGCACTAGCTGAAGGAGGAGAAGTTGCGATCGGAAGAGATTTATTTTTATTCGCTGGTTTTGTGACATTAGCCGCGCTTTTGACGACCGAACGGGAATTAAGCGGAGGAGGCTAAACTATTAAATCGAAATAACGGTTAAACGAAACAGTAACGACGATTATTAGAAATGATAATAGCGAAAAGAGAGGCGATTAGAATTACGAGTACGCAAGGTAAATACGAAACAATAAAAGAAACGATCTCACCGATAGTACCGCAACAATTGAACGCAACACAAATAAACTTTATCGATGTAACAAATTATAAATATAGCCTAGTCGTCGCATTACCTTTGTTGGTACGGCGTAAAATTTTAAGGAAGTAATCAATTTTGATGTTACCGTTAATCTTTTTTTCTTCTAGTCTGCTGTTGGTTTTTTTTTGTTAAATACATATATATGGTTTCAATCAATTTTCTTTATTGGATACTTGGTGTCGACTAGTCTTTCTAGTAGTATGTGTAAAAATAAAATAATAAAAAAAAAAAAAAAGAGAAAAGCCTGATGCTCTGAGAGAATTTGGTCCGATCGTAAAGGACAGAAAATCTATATCAAGTGGTTCCAGAGGTAGGGACTCGCTCAAATCGAATCCATATCAATTGTGGGCCTCTATGCTCGGATGGTGACCATAGGTGGTGCGGATCTTCCGGAGTTAGTATGAACGCTGCGCTATTTGGCGATTTCAATGTGGAGCATCTTTCCTTTTTATCCTTAATATATTGTAAGCTCGTCGTCCGCAGATGCCGTTTGAATAATGAATAATCAATGATTTTGCTTTTCTGGACGGGAATTGCGAGCACTGCTTTGCAGTCGCAACCGTAGGCGAATAGCGATGTCTCTTGCCTCATCGGGCATTGTGGGCACTGCATTGCAGTTGCGGCCATATTGTTAATAAGGATCTTTTCGTGGGCGCTGCCCAACAACTGCAGACATGGATAAAAATACTTTTCTTTTTATGCTGGTCACACCGCGCATTTAGTATAAATATACATAATATATTATATATTATAATCAGGTATAACGGCTAACAAGACATGAGAGCTTTCCTTTCCTTTAAGGTATCCTGTATATTTTTTCGTCTACACATTTATTTCCCTTCGGACTGCTAATTGCACGGGTTCTCTAGTACCGATCTTTTTTGACTCCCTTGCTATCTCTCCATAGTAGTTCTGGCCGTTTCCACCTTCCCCGAATAACTTTCCTAGTGTCCTCAGTTTCCTTTTATCCTACGTTCTTCCTTCTTGATGGGTAATCGTCCGTAGCTGACAACCCCAATAAAAAAGTAAAAAAAAAGTAAAAAAAAAAACGAATATTATGATGAATGCACGCGGAAAACTAATACTGACTAGTGTAAATCGATACACGCACCGACGTGAACTTACGACCAAATTAAACGATCGATCATTATCGACCATCATCGACTGAACAACGAATTAACCTAAATTATCGAATTATCATGCAAGATGCACGAACGAAGATTTCGCTACACGATGGACTATTCCAAACGACATAGTCGAATCGCTGAAAATTACCCCGTACCTTATCAATTAATTCGAATGCCGCAGAATTTTCTAGAATATTTCTATATTTTATCTTCTATTTTAAAGCGGCCACTAGCTGGTCTTTCCGGGATTTTTACAAATTATCTTGCGACAATCGTAGCTACACGCTCCGTACTTATACGTTTCGACGGTAAACGCTACATCTCCGCGTTTTTCGACCGCGATAACCCCCGCGAAAAACCAGTTCGCTCGCGCAACACAGCCGACACAACGGCTGCGTTCGGGATAACCAGGCTTCCCGGTCAAAATAGCTTCTCCGATCGCAATTTGCCGTCATCTCTGCTGCCCGAAAAAAACCCGAAATATAAATGATATTAAAATCGAAATAATAATTTCTACCTCGGACGACATTATCAGAAAGCGTATAAAACGTAATTAAAACGCTACAGCTGCCGAATCCGTCTCAATATATATTGTTCTCATATTTTGAACATGTATGGTTGCGAGTAAATATGCGAGAGTAAGTGTAAGAGTATCATGAATGGGAATAATCCATAAAAAAAATATATATATATATACAAGTAATATAAGGGTGACTTTGGAACAGTTATGTCAACATTTTTATAAAACATAGTATAAGGGCCACTTTAGGATAAAAATATCAATTTTTATACAAAACATTCAACATGCTAAAATTTAAACAAACCCGCCAAAGTCTGGCATGATTGGAGTTGGATAAGGAAAGGATATCTGAAGAAGGGAAATAGTTGAGGAATGAATCAAGGCGACCAGCAGAACGAGCCAAAGAATTAGCTGCGTCGTTGCCGTCAATTCCGGAATGACTAAGAATCCATAAAAAATCAATAAGAATAGAGCGAGATGACTGCAGAGTGGCGGTAAGAGAACGTATTGAGAGAGTAATACCATCAGAGGAATGTGAAGGAGGAGAGTATATGGCTTGAAGGACGCCTTTAGAGTTCAAAATTATGAGGAATTGGTAAAGTTCGCTTAAAGAAGAAATAAAAGAGATAGCCTGATCGATTCTGCAAAAAAAATAGTGCAGAAGGAAGGAAGGGAAGGATTCAGAATGCTGAAATGACGGGGCAGTAAACGCGCCACCGACGCCGTTCTCGCTCTTGGAACCACCGGTAAAGATCAATACACGAGCAGGCAAAGAGGAATTTAATAAATGAAGAAATTCATTGTTGATTGCATCGTGAGAAGAGGAATGGGTCCGAAGTGGAACTTGATAGGCTGCCATAGAGTAAGGGAGAGTGTTATAGGAAAAGATAACGGGAGAAAAATTAGGAAAACGGGCAGCAATGAGCGACAGAATTGAGATTATATGAGGAGAAATACGCCAGTGGTTTTTAATATACAGATAAGAAGAAATAAGTTTGGACGAGAAGACGGGAAGCCGTTTAATTATGAAGCGATACTTAAGCTGAGAACGGCGAATAAACAGTGGTTGGGTAACTGACTTTGATAAAACTGTGGGAATGGGAGAGGATTTCACTTGGAAATAATTATGTCAAAATTAAAAACAATTAAATAATTTCGAAAAATTTTTTAAAATCAATTTAAAAAAAATATGTATTTTGTTACCTTCATGATATCCGGGAGAGGTGTCTAGTGATGTGTTGGACACCTCATTTAATGTTTTTTTAAAAATCGGTTTTATTAAATTTGTATCAGGAAAACAAGGCAATCAAATCAACCCCATCCATATGGTCGGGGTTGAAAATCAACTCGATTAGAAGTAGGGCGGCCATATGGACGCTGTGAAATTGTCAGGAGACCGAGTTGATAAAAAGCAGCTCATCCATATGGATGTAACGAAATCTTACAACACTTTTATAATGTTTACTAAGCTCATCTCATTAAATGGCTTTTTAAAAATTGCTTATATTTATTTCTCATTGTTGTAGGTGAACTCACCTTTTTCTATTTCTCTACCTTCATTGTGGATGATTCCAACTCATTTAAGTATTTTTTAAAAAAGATGCTTTAAAAATATGGTTGAATTAAAGAAATTAAATCTATGTATAAAGTATGGAAGCCGATAATAATGATAATAATACATTAAACATTTTTAGAGAAGTTAGTAAATCTTCAACTTAAAAATATTTTAAAGATTTAAAAAAAGGTACTGTTGATTGTTTCATTATAAAAACAAAATTTGGAAAGGGTGTTATTTTAACCATTTTTTGCAAAAATGAATGCTCCCAAAGCGAATATCTGATAAATTACTACCGCTTGTTCATAGAAACCCTAATGATAATCCTCCTAAAGTAATTTATGTCGGCATAGTAAAAAATAGTTGTGAGGTAGATTTTGCAGAATAAGTTGTAAATTTTTAAATGTTACATAACATTTTGCAATTAATTAAAATTGATTGAATCTAAAAGGTTTGTTAAAGTTTTTTCATTTTTTCAATTTTTACATTTTTACATTTTTAAATTGTTTGCGTTTTCTCAATTTTTTGAAATGTTTGCATTTTAAATGTTTTGTTTAAATTTTTGTATTTTGAAATTTTGATGATTTTATATTTTTTCAATTTTTTCATTTTAAGTGTTTTGTTTAAATTTTATCGTATTGAATGTTTTGTTTAAATACTCTCAACTGTCCCTTATACTATGTTTTGTGAAAATTTTGACATAATCGTTTCAAAGTCATCTATACTACTTACTTATACGAGTATGTATATATAGCATTTAGTCTCTTAATAATTGTAATGAGTACACTATGGTTACAATATAACAATAAGAAAAAATGAATTTTTTTTTTTTAGGGATAATTAATGGGGAAGGAATATAAAGCAGAACGCTCCATGGAAAGAGATGAATGCTCAAAGAACATACGGTCGACGTCACAAATAGCTGCATCATTAGGATGGAGAGGACAATGTAGGGAGAAAATCGCATAAAAGCGAAACCAGGATAAGAGCATAGAGCGTGGCCACGACACAAACGAAAAATTGAAACATCAGAACGGCAAAGTGAAGGATACAAAAGAAACCATGAATAGGGAGGAAGAGTAGGCCGAACAGTCGGATAGAACCAACGATTGTTGAAAAAAGAAGAAGCGTAGCTGTCCAACCAAAATCTGATATAGAAACTTTTACACATCGGTTGGAGGTTACCGGATGGATTATTTTAAAAAAAATAGCCGCGAATAAGCAGCAACCCGAGCCAAGGAATCAACCACATCATTGCAAAATATGCCCAAGTGACTAGGTACTCACAGGAGATCAATGTTGATCAAAAGGATTATAAATGAGTGAACGTATACGAAGGATAACAAAGTCATAAGAAGGACCGGGAAGGGGAGAAAATATGTCCTGAAAGGCGCTCAAGGAATCAGAGATAATTAAAGAATTGTGGTAAAGGTGTTTATGAAAAATGAAAATAGTATAAGATAGCTATCAGCTGGGCTGTGAATATGAAACAGAAGGAAGAAAGATGAAAAGATTCTGGCATGTTAAAATCTCGGAGGATGTATGAAGCTCCAACACCACCAGGCCCCCTCGAACCATTCGTGTATGGTGACATAAAAAGAAAATAGGGAATTGTAATACTGTAGAATACCTGTTTAATTGCGGCTTGGGGAAATATTCAGAAAATGAGGGAAGAATAAATACCTTGGGAAGGTGACAAAGATCAATGTAGTTAAAGTAAAAATAGGAGAGATTATATATAAAAGGACATTGTGTAAGCTAAAATGAACTAAGACGATGGGAGATAAAAGCTAGGATAGCAGTTTTGTTAGGATTAAAACGCCAGCTAAACGTTTAACAAGGAAACGATAGTCTAAACGGAACCTTCGAATGGGCATGGATGGCGTATTAGATTCAGCAAGAATATCAGGAATTGGAGAAGATAAGAGTTTTGAATTATGTTTAGTTTAGAGAGACGGGACTTGGAAAATGAAAGACCAATAATCAAATTTGGAACGGATAATAGATTTGTAAAGAAAAATAAGAATATAAGGATCGCGACCCATTTAGTTGGCGACAGGGTTTTTAGCAAGTTTCGCCTTTTGATAGTAGAAGCAGAAAGATATCTGATATGTTCAGCAAGGAACAAACGACTATCAAGAAGGATACCAAGATAGCAGAAGCAATTACCATGAGAAAGATATACATTGTTTAAGGATAGATTAACTAACGCAGAATTACAAGGTCGAAGGGTAAAAACAGTATAAGAAAACTTAGAGAGAGAAATCGAAAAGTTAATTAGGAAAAGAGAATATTTCAGCACAATGAGCGACGAATTAAGTTTAAAATATCTTTAGAGGAGGTAAAAAGGAGGATGTTGTCCGCAAAGAATAAAGAAAAGGAATTTAAATGAAGAGAAGCAATACTGACAGTATAAATGTTAAAAAGAGTAGGTCGGAGGGAGAAACCTTGAGGAAGACCGCGGAAATTTCTTGAAACGTAGAGAAGTGGAGGGGTGAGATGATTCGACGTGAGGTTAAGGGTAGGGGAAGTGAATTTAATTGTGATATTAATTGCCGTCATTTTATTAGGATTCCGTAATAACTTAGGGAATCCTAATAAGATGGTACACAAATGAAAAAAATATCAAATAAAAATCAATAACTCACGAATAGCTTGACTTATGTTCTTCAAATTTGGAACATAAATCACAATTAAAATTCTCTTTAAAACGATCTATAACTTAAAGATTACCGATTACCCTAGGCGCAAAAAAACCCAAAAACCGTCAAGAATATATAATATGGTACATAAAACGACCTCAAAAACCACTTAAAAAGTCATAACTCATCACCCGATAAACCTATAACGCCTTGGCAAAGTTAACAAAGGAGACGTCAGACTTACAGAATTTCTCTATATGGCCAGAGCAGTGGCATCGTTTACATTTTTTAACGGGAATATGGTCTACAAAAGGCAGGTGCTCTCATTTAATAAGCAGTTTTTTGTGAACTGGCAACATAGGATACTGTGAGGAATGAAGGTGGACGTAAATCCGACTACTTCTGTCATTAGTGACTTTATGAGTACTAATAGGTTCACTGCCTGTTTTAATTTTGAAGTACTCATTAACATCTTCTTCTGAGATGTTCTTAGTACGAAAGATTAGTATGAAGGGGCCCAGAAATTTTGGCGCCATATCTTTAACATTTTTTATGTCATCGCTGATAGCAGTACTGATTTTGTGCTGATCCTCCTTCGTTTCAGCCGCAATTATAGCTGAAGCATTGCCTATTTTCTTATAGTAACTTATATTGATATTCAGCTTATTGGGGCATATTTTATTTTGAGCTTCTTATCGAAGTCAGCTACTGTCTGCTTAGAAATATTTTTTCATAAATTCTGCATTAGATTTATATACTTTATTTTTTGAAATATTTTTGTTGTCTGTTTTCTCTTTTATGATATAGAAAATAAGTTTATTATAATCTACACGGGGGTCATTTAGAAAGCCTGCGTGAGTCAGTGTCTGACCCGTGGGTCATAGGTCCGCCATCACTGGTATATACTGAAAATTCAAATAAGAACCCTTTTTTAAAAATTCGACCTTTAAGGGGTGAAAACAGGCTAAAAACTCTTTCCCGAAAAATGCATAAACTATTATAGTTCTGGTGAAAATGAGTCTTCATAATTGTAATTTTGCATGAAGATACCTTATGTGATGTATTAACAATGTGCAAAACTTTTTTTTCATCCCAAAACTTTTAAGGGAGAAAATGGACAGAAACTCATTTTTAAAGGAACCAAAAATCACACTACGAATCGCGATTATCGCGTGTAACTTCACGTGAATACAGTGTATATGCTGAAGATGTCAAATAAAAACGCTGTATTGAAAATTCAGAGTTTAAGGGACAAAATGGGATTAAAAACCGTTTCCAAAAAATTACACAAACTGTTATATTTTCGGCGCAAATGGGTTTCCCAAATTGTAATTTCGGATGAAGATACTTCAAATGGTCTACTAAAAGTGTGAAATAGTTTTATGAAACTCTCAAAATTTTCGGTGGAAAAAAAAGTAAACTCCTATTTTGGAGAAAACGAAAAATCACGCTACGGTCCGTACGAATAGTAATTATCGCGTGTAATTTCATGTGAATATAATGTACATACTGAAGATGTCGAATAAGAAAGCTGTTTTGAAAATTTGGACTGTAAGGGGTGGAAAGGGGTTAAAAGCTGTTTTCAAAAAGTAACTAAAATCGTAATAAATAGATTTACCATATTGTAATATTTACGAAGGTTGTTCCAATGTTTTATATCTTCGGAATTTTAACAGTGAAGAAGAGTTATAATCTAGTTTATCATGATACGATATAGATGGGGTAGGCGAGAAAATTGGAATTATTTAAATACAAATATGATGGAATAATTTAAAATACGCAAGAGAGAATATTTCTGAAATATATATATATAAAATAGAAATTCCATCAATATAGGTTATTCATAAGCATACAGCTGATCATCTGACGGCGTATCTAAAATGAAAAGGGAATTTCGCAAAAATGACTGTGTAAGATGATAAGAGACGGATGAATAGAGCGGAATCTGTTCGATCTCGGCGCACGGAAATTACTTTAATTATGCTAGCGGCTGTGTGAATCCGCTTTACGCGCAAACGTGTCCTCGTACGTACCTGCATTTTCTGGTCAGTTGTTTTAGTTATTTTTATATAGTTATAATCGCGTTATATCGAAAGACATCATTCTAGTCACTACAAAAGCATATTGCTTTAAGAAGGAGGTGCAATAATCGAACAATACTTAAATTTACGAAAAAAAAAAATAGCAAAAATTTCAATGATAAATTTAAATGAACAATACTGTTGTTCAATAGCTGGAGGACATTGTCAAATAAAGAAATTTATTTAATCGATCGCCCCGTTAAATTATTAAAATAATAAAACACACAAACAGTACATAAATAAATACAGTACTTCATTCTAAAGTTATTTACTTCGATTTTTTTATTAAAAACTGTGCGTGAAAAATACATTTAGATTTAAAATCATTGTGTAAAGCACATATTTAGTTACTGCACTGGAACAGCACTCACTGTGTGAACAAGTATTACGATTTTCGTGTTTTTCTTCGTTTTTTTTATTTTTTTATTTTTTTTTTTTTGATTTGCAATACAAAAAATATGCCTACAAAAAATTTCTGACCAGTTGAATCTTTCAGCAGAGCGCAGGAGCCAGCACTGAAATACAGTCGACTCGTGATTATCCGGATCGCGTTTATCCGGACTCCGTATTATCCGGATCGATTTATCTAAAAAAAGAATAAAATAAAAGAAGAAAAAGAGAAAAAAGCCAAAGCGCTTTTATAAAATCCACAGCTATATGCGGTACATATTTCAATATTTGATTATATTCGCTGCAAATGAAGATGTTGTGAACTTTTTAAAATTTGGTTTCACGAAGAGTTTGTGCCCGCGGATGAGAAACCTTTGTCCGACAAACAATTACTGAGAAAACCAACCCTTATTCTCGACAATGCTCCAGTCCAGCAAATTAAGGAGTTACAAGATGGTAATATAAAGCCAATGTTTCTTCCAGCAAACGTTACACCGATTTGTCGTCAAACTATATGGATCAATGGATCATCCTAGAGGTCTTAAAAAAAACATCGACACCGCTTTCTCGCCAAACTAATAGAGGATTGTGTCAGATTGCTTTAAAATCAGTTGATATGCTTGATATTATCTTCACTTGGGGTTATCTGAGGGATGGGAAGAGATTAGTTCTATAGCATTAGTAGTGCGGTGTCGTGGAAAATATTATTAGATCATGAAGTCAGTGACAAATGGGATGAAACTGACAAACAATGTGATTATTTGGACAGTTCAAAAGACAGTGAGGGGAGCTTGTTTCCCTAATAAAAAATATTCCGGTAGGTGAAACGGATAGTAGTAATACGGCTGACGTTACAGAATGGATGAGCAGCGACGAGATCGAAGAAACGGCAGATGAGGATATCATGGTACTCAACGTTAAAGAAAATACGGATAACGAGCCCCTTCAGAGTGTTACACCAGACGATGGATGACTGAAGGTGATCGAAGTAGCGCTGGAGTGTATATTACATTCAACAGGAAAAGGCGTCGCCGGCTAATATCATTTGTTTACGTACGTGAAGCGATACATCGGCAAGGAGCAGAGTGAAGCGAAAGACACAGGCCTTAATCACAGATTTCTTTAAGCACTGGTTAATGTGTACCACCGTAAGTTAAGTTTTCGTGTTTACTTTTTTACATAAGGTAAGTTAATTTCCATTTTTTCATTTAATTTGTAGCATTTAATCTTGAACTCCGACCTATCCGAATTTCTTGCTATCCGACCCGGCTGGCTGCCCAATTAATCCGGATAATCGCGAGTAGTCGACTGTATTACGAATCGAAATATTTGCTAGCTCGCTGTAAATGCTTTCATCGACAAGTTTTATTGCGAAATCTCATTAACCGAATATTTTGCGATCTCTCTTCCATATGTAGCGTACATGATTTTTAATTTTATTTAAATATTCCTCGTTCATTCGCTGTTTTCGTTATTTATTTGTTTATTTATTTATATTCTAAAAGTAAAAAAAATTATTCGACAAAGATTAATTCCACAAATTATTCGTCGCGCGAGCCATGGGAAATAATTGTTACTATAGTCCGTTCAACGAAAATGTGCTGATGGAAAAAGTCGATATAAATCGATATGTATTATCCACTAACAGTGGCCCCGTAAGTGGATCATAAATACCGATTTATATCGACTTTTTCCATCGGCACATTTTCGTTGAACGGACTATAATAATTTATAATGAATCTTATCTAGAATATTATAAAGAAATATAAACAACTATCGGTTAGTGCGCATCTGTACAACTTTGCTATTTTTGTATTTTTTGAGCGCGATAACAAAGACCCTATGCCCAGAAGCAATATGAAGGGGAAAGAATCAACAATTAAATAGCAATTCGGTTAAAGATGGATAATATAAAAGAACTAAGTAGAGATGGTACAGTCAAAAACCAGTATTTTGAATAAAGATTTTTGAAGAGAGGTAGGGAATTCGAAACTGGAATTTTAGAGAAGAAGGAAAGCGAGAAAACGGCAGCTCAAAAGTCAGAAAATCCGTCAATCCATCGCCTTCCATGCCTGCATGACTAGGAATCCATCAGTACGGACTGAAAGAGAAGATAAAAGATTATGAATGAGAGAATATATTCGAAGAATGATAAAATCACAGGAGTACATGGGAAAAGCAAAACACATGGAGTGAAGAACAAGATAATCAAATAGTTTGTGAAGTAGCGATGGGAGAAAACGTAAATAAGTCTTCTTCGCTTATTGTAAATATAGAGAAAAAGGAAACGAGTCTAAAGGATTCGAGCGATTAATTTCTGAAAGGATATAAGAGGCTCTAACATTCCACACCAAGTTGAATCATCAGTAACGATATTCATGTGTAGAGGGAATAAAAAATTAATAGTGTTATGAAACTCCTGCATAGCGATAGCTCAAGATAATGATTCTTTTTTTTTTTTTTTTTTTTTTTCATTTCCTACCCTGGGCGCGCCAGCGGCCTTGACCCAACAACATGAAAAATTAACAGTTATAACTAAATAACCAGGCGGTCAGAAATGGAGAGGACAAAGGACAGTAGCAATGGGATAACTGAAGGCAATGGGAAGAAAAGAATATAGGTAGCGTTAAAGGGAGTAGGAAGACCCAAAACTAAAAGTTGGGTGTAAAGAAAAGAGCGTTCGTTAGAGAGTGCTGAACATTCGAATATAATGTGATTTGAATCACAAATACATTCTTAATTCAAGATTATCTGCACATTGTTGTTGATCTATATTACAAATCAGTTATGTCTTTAAGTCAATTTTTCTTTACTTTGATATACCATTTTTTTTTGCTTTCTCGTTTAAAATTTATTGCATTCTAACAAAAATTGAATTTCTAACGCCGTTAGTTTTCGACTGACGTGCATTTTTTTTCTGCGGCCTCAACCACAATAACTAAAAAGAATAAATACCACACAAATTTCATCATCTTTATCTTCACAGTAACTATTTTATTTCAAAAATAGACATAAAATCGACCCTTACGGTGACTGTTAAAAGATACACAAATACTTAAGATCTTTCAAGAAACCAGCATCCGAGCAAGTTTCATATCGCATTGTTCCTATCTAGAATTTATATTTACTATAGAGTAAACGTTTTATTCAAATTTTCTTATCAATTATAAAATAGTAATATTTTTTTACTTATATGTCAATAAATATTTGACTTAATTTTTTTGTATATTTCTTTCGCCCAACGTTCCAATGAACAGGCATTAGAAAGAGACAAGTAGTTTAACAAATAGTTTAAAAGATTTCGTTAGCTCGACGAGTTTACTATCTTAAAACCTATAGTATCAGATAAATTTAAAAAGTTTACCGATTAAGCGTTACAGCATTTTACTTACCCGCGTGAAACTCGCGCATATTCATTAATATTAATATATGTGTAAACAAGGAGGTTACAGAAAAAAAAATTATTTTGTTCTTCTAAAATTTTTTCTGAGCCAACATTTGGGATGATTTTTATCTTCATAGAGCTAAAATGAAGCGTTTGAAAATTTAGGTTGAGTGTAACAGGGAATCAGAGAATAAATAATTAAATTAACATTATACGACTAAATTCGTATTATGTTACTGAAGTCATTTTTGAGGTTAAATAATTTCGAATTACGTGTAAAAACAGAACAGCGAAAAGGAAATATCGTTTAAACTCGACTAGAATCTTTAATACACATTTTTTACAAAACTTCCTTTTTTGTAAAAATGCCATTACCACTCAGCGCTTAAATCTTCCCCCGACTGTGTTATATATTATAAAGTACATAAACGGCCATATGGTCAAAATTGTGCTGTACTGCTTATGTCGCTTTTCGTCCTTCTCTAGACTTTGTATCCCTTTTTATAAGTTGTAGTGAACTATTATAAGCCAAACCCCTCACTGGAGGGCTTTGGATTGGTCACATTTCTATCATCATAATACATATATTAAAATTAATATTGGCGCTGTTTGTGGTCCCTCGACTGGTACAGTGGAAAAAAAAAAAAAAAAATATTTTTAAATGGTTCAAAATATAAATATTTATAAATAAATAAATAAATAAATAAATAATTGTCCAACGTCGCAGTGTTAATGTTATATTTACGTTATACAAATTTCCATTCATTATTCATACACATATAATTGTGTAAATAATGAATGGAAATTCGTATAACGTAAATATAACATTAACACTGCAACGTTCGATAACTCTTCTTCTTTCCTGTCGATTTCCCAGTACGGGGTCCGCTCGGTGGCACTTTCTTCTCCATTTTCTACGGTCCCCGGCGTCCTCTATCCCGACACCGACTTCCACCATGTCGTTGTTGACAGAGTGTCTATCCACCGTCTTCCTGCTCCTCACAAGGCTCTAGTATGTTTTTCTCATGATGTGTGACCGTACCGTCGGAGTCTTGCTTCCCGTAATTTCAAACTTACGGGTGCAACTCCTATACGCTCCCTTATATCCTCGTTTTTTATATGGTCGAGGAGTGTGTATCCAAGAGACCAGCGTAACATTTTCATTTCAGCCACATGAAGTTTTTGTTCCATTTTCGTGATTGTCGCCTAGCATTTAGCTCCATATAGCATTGCAGGTCTGATAATCGTCTTGTAAATCCTCCCTTTGTGATGTATCGGTATTCCCTTGTCTACTATAGTACTCCGGTTAATTGTTTCCATTTCATCCATGCTGTTTGGAGCCGGAAATCTATGTCGCATTATGTATCCCTATCTGAAGTAATACATAATGCGACATAGATTCCCGGGTCCGAACAGTATGGAAGACAGTTAACCGGGGTACTATAATAGACAAGATAATATCGATACACCTCAAGGACAACTATTTTTATTTAATTATTAATTTATTAATTTATAATATATTGGCAGTAAACACAAGTAGAAATCCCATTGCAATATAAATATTAGTTCGCTAATAATATTTACCATTTCGATACCTTCTTTTTTTAAATTCGGAATACTTACATCGTGCGGTCGCTCGATAGATACGCCCAATATTATTTGCACAAACCGTAAAAAACACGAGTACTTATTAGAACAGATTAATCGTAAACACCTGAAACCTGCTTCACTTCTTGGAAAAAATTCGTGAACGTTGAATTTTCTATTAAGATACTAAAATGAACAAAAGTAACACTCATTAATACACTTGACTATTTTGATGAATGAATGAATACGTATATTTCTCGAATAAATCAACTTACATACGGTTCTCAATTTAGACATCTTGATTTTTATACCTTTGCCTTTCTTTTTGTTCTCTCGATTCTTCTTTATTGGCTTTGTCTGTTTAAACAATGATATATCATCCGGTTTAAATGAAATAAAACAAATAAAAGTAAATAGGGGAAACACGAACAAAATTAAATCTAATACACACGAGAATATTACCGGAAAATAATAATAAAAACAAAAAACGAATGCGGCAAATGAAAAATCATATGGTGGAATCAAGGACGGGATGAAAAGGTCGACCAATTCATTGCGCAGAGGAAGCTGGCTAGCAAAGAAAATTAAAACTAACATAGCACGTTAAAATGGAGACTTTCAGCGATTACACTGGTATACGAGTATTTCGATCAAAATAAAATTATAATTTAATTTCATCAACGATTATGAAATATCAGAAGTAAGCGTCGGTGTTTTTAAATGTAGTAACTGCGCGCCTTTCAGGACTACATATCAGATTAAAGTAATCGCGCCTAAGTTTTTAAATCATCTATTTATCGAGGAACATCAGGTGTAAGATTTATTGAAAGATAAGCAAAATTAAAACGCTTATTTAGCCGATGGTATAAATAGCAAACCGGAAACAGATAAATTTTGTAAATTTCGCGATGAAATATATTTATTCACAATTTCTGTACGTATGAACGATTTTAAATATTAGGCCGATTAATGTACAGACACACCTATATATACGAAGAATAATTTTAATAATTTTGCATTCGTTACGAAGCGATAAACGAATTTAATAGCGCAAATTTAAACTCGAAGCAATTAACCCGAATTCCAGCCAATGCAGCAAATAACTGAATTTAGGGGAACGCGTATGAATTTTTATGGTTGCGAATGTTAGACCTTAAGGGATCTCCCTGGTGTGACTGCCCAAAAATGAAGTGATTCTGAGGATTTTTTTTTCAAAGAAGAATTCCATAAAATATTTCCAAACTTTGGTAATATATATATATATATATGTATGATTCAAGTAATTACAATTTTTTTTTTTTTTTTGTATAAAAATATGGAGACACAAGCGACTTATGTAATTTTTCCCAGACCTCCTAAAAAAAAAAGTTGTTTCTCTGCTGCAGTGATTGCTGCCGTCAGTGTCTAAAAAGAAAAAAAAAAATTTCCTTCGACTTGAAGACATTTGCTGTACAATGACGTAGAGTTATGAAAAAATATTAAAATTTGACAAAATGACAGAATTTTTAAAAAATATATGAAATCTCGACTAAAAAATGGCGTTCTTTTTTTGTACAGAAAATTGACATTTTTTATCCGAACATAAAAATTCTACGTCATTGTATGACAAAAAAGGTGCTGAACACGTTAAAAAGAGTCCCAAGCCGATATGTTAATTTTTGTTTTAATTAGAATTACAGCAAATTTGAAAAATGACGTTTTAAGGAAAACGCGTTTAGAGTTACAGAATAAAATTTATGATACTTACAGTTAATCTGCTATTCCGGGTCCATACAATGGACTTTCCTGTTCTTAAAAAAGCATTTTTTGGGCAGTTGCAGCTTTCCTCCGAGCTGTTTGACCCTCTTTTGAAGCCGCCTGATGTCGTATATCTGCTACATGAATCCTATTGGCATCTTTTCGTCGACATAATTTTTTGCAATGGGCCCAATGATAACTTCCATTATTTGAAATATTTTTAATATAAATTGAAAACTATCGTTAAAAATTGCAACAGCAAAAAAATTAGCAATTACGATGGTTTTTGCGCCGCTGTGAAGGGTCTTTGGAGTAAAGTGCCAAAATAAGCCATTATAGCTTTCATTATTATTTTGTGTATTGCTTCCCTTGCATCTTTCTAGTAATTCCCGCTTACTCAATTCAGAATATGTCGGCTTCAAGGCTTCTGTAACCTGTGGGTCGAGAAGGAGATAGTCGTGCTTGAATTCAGTGATGTCTAATCCTTGAGCTTGCGTACCGCGATATGCACATCAACTGTTCTCACCTGTTGAGCAGTTTGCGTGATTCAGATTCTTATCAGTTGAAGTTAAGTGATAAAATATCGCCCAAACTTCTTTATACATACATTCCGTCAACATCGTTGTTAACGCTTAAAGCCATACGTATTAGATGTATCGCTTATACCTGCTGTTAACGATTAGCGCCACTTATGTTATACGCGTCGCCTATATCGATATTTACATTTAACGATATATCATATAGATGTCGTACATGCACGTCGTCAATATCGATTAATTCGGCCATTGTTGTTTGTATTCACGTGTTGTTGTTACCACGCCGTTGTGCTTTTTACCATCGTTATTGAGAAAATTCCGCATTAATGTTATTAAATCCGTTAACTAGAGAATCGCTATTTTTCGATTACTGCGTATTTCTCGGTTCGATAATTTGAACAATCAAGAATTAGAGAAACACTCGTCTTGATGCCTAGTTATTGCTAAGCCGTAGTATATTTTTGAAGTTTATGGATTACTTTGTCGGTTAATTTCATTGTATTTTTACTTTTGCCTGCTAAGCCCGTGGTTAGCTTCTTCAGATTTCGACACCGAGTTCCCATTTTTTTTTTTTACATGCAGGTATAGCAGTCTAATTTTTCAACTGCGATATCATATGCATTTAGATCCAATGTACCTCTGTACGTGGCACTATCACCATCGTCAATGTATCGTGTATATTTTACTCCATCATTTTCAATGGAACGATTAAACATATATTTTATGCCATTAATTTCCGTTTTCGCAGCTGATCCTGAATGATTTATTGTACAGTCCTCGTGGTTTGCTGGCCATTCTTCAAATTCATCAGGACGAGTGTCTATTTTTCTTTTCAATGTTTTATAACTCTTACAATACTTTGACTTTACGACTGTGTCGATGATACTTTTGCTGCATTTACTGGAAAGAGTTGTAACGTCGAATAGTGGACTGTGGCCTCGTCTCCAGTACCATCTCCAGATTTTGTCAAGTTAATGTCTGAATCTTCTTTTTTGGAAGTTTTAGCTTTTTCTTCGTGCACTGCATTTGTTAAACTTAATTTATAAACTGTTTTTGCTGCTTTATACATATACTAGGGAATTGGTCTCGCAGGCCGCTTCGCGGCCCGTTCTTTCGGACTTTAAACTGTATTACCTTGTAAATTTTCATAAAGTCTGCAGCGTTTATATATACTACTTTTTTTTTTGAAAAAAGAAGTACACCGATACGTCAATTAAAAAAGTGGAATTTAGATTAAAATATCAGAAAAACTGAAACCGCTAGCAGTATAATATTTGTGAGAGGAATATATTGCATTTAATTCTTTTTGGAAACTTTAGTATGCGGGTTAAAAAGAAAATCAATACGGTAAGCGAAAGTTAAAATATATCGATAGGGGTTATCTGAAATTTGATATTCTAATTCAAATTTAAAGCACTTTTTTTGTCAGTCGACCGCTAGAGAACAACATAATAATAAAAATATACAAAGTTTTGTGGATGGTATAAAGGAAATATTTAAAACAATACCTATCACTGTTATCGGCTGGAGTGCGATGATGGTTGACTTTGGTATCATTTCACTGCATTTCTGATTCTCGAGATCAATAATCACTCGACTAAATAATTAACGCAACCTACTTATGTATAAATTCAGTGAAATATAACGACGAAATTAGCCATACAGTATTAAGAAGAAAGAATTTCTTTGCAATAGCCAGATATTTTTTCATAAATTCATAAACTATATATGTTCCTGGATTTCAATAATGATTCAGAATATATAAATAAATAAATGTTGTCAAAACTAATATATTATTATATTAACTTTGTTCACACGGAAACGTCTAGGACACAATGTTCTATAATCATAGTTTAAATATTTAAATTTCAGGAACTGCTCCATTTCCATTGCAACTAATATTGATAATTTTTGTTATATTCTTTTAAAATTTTGAAATCCTAAATTTTAAAATTTTGGATATTTCATGTTTTTCTTGTGTTTTAGTGAAACGACGTTGATTAAAAAAAAGCTGTAGTTTTTATGAGGGCTATTGACTTTTTTCTTATTTTTCTCCCACGACTGTAATACTTCGGGTGCATTAGATGTAAAGCAAAAAATATAGAAAATGTCCCTAGTTCCATTTTATAACAGCTGGAGATATATATATTTTGAATTGACATCTTTTCGCCTTTATAATGTAGAAATGAATAAATGGGCAAAAACTTTAAAACTTAAAGAATCAAATTTTAAAAATTCGGATTGTGGCTTGAACAAAATTATTAATCTCTTTATTAGTTAAGGTCGAATTTTTCACTCTTAAAGCAATATGAGCATGAGGAGGACATCTTTTTTGGAATTTGATTACATGTAAAATATAAAACATTTCTCCGAAAATTTCACCTGACTTTCAAACTTTTAATAAATTATTTAATTTTAATTGGAATATCCTACAATATAAATCTGCACAATCGATATGATACTGATTTTCATTAAAATTTAATGTTATTTATATCCAATTAGGATTGTACGTCATCGTAATAAAAAACATTGGTTTACCTAATCTAGCAACAACTACCATGCCATCCTGATATGCTAATTGCATATAACGCGGACCATCTGTATATGATCTTCAAAGGTAAAATTTTCCTGGTTTTAGACCTCCTTCAGCTGCGATACATTCAACTATTTCACTTCGAGAGTATCCATTCTTAGGATTTTTATTTGATTAAATCTAATAAAAACCGTAATTTTTCTTCTTCCACCTTACACCGTATATCAACAAAGTATTCTTGCCCTAATCTATCTAAACGCATATATCTTGATTCTGATAATAACAAATATTTGTAATATTTTGCCTGAGATATTTTTTTTTATTTTTGTTATCTACTATATCTATTGGTTTAGATTTATATTATTTATTTTTTCTCTCGTCGGTTCTTCGAATTTATTATTTAGAATTTCCATCAAACCGTTCATGTGTGCATTTAACTTTTAAATTTTAGGGCTCCCGTATTTTCCGTATATTCCAGGAATTCTATTACATTATTTAAAAAAAAGAATGACTCTCCAGCTACCATGGAAAGGGCTGTGGACTTTTTTTTTAGTTTCCAATCTTACCGCTTTCAGCGTGTATCTTCCCAAATTTTGGCCCCTAAATATCAAAATATTTCGAATTTCTTATTTTTCTTGTATTTGGGGACCTTAGTGTGCAGGTTAAGAAGAAAATAAATACCGTAACACATATAGATCCGGCTGCGGAATTTTTTAAAAAAATTTTCTTGAAGCTTGATTTTCAAACTTTTTAAAATTTGGACACTTTAATTTTAAAATTTCGAAGGTCTCGTATTTTTCCTATATTTTAGCGATTGAAATACATCATTTTAAAAAAAAAAGTGAGGTCTCAGCTACCATGGAAAGGGCTGTAGACTTTTTTTTAGTTTCCGAGATTACTGCTTTAAGCGTGTATTTTCCAAAACTATGGTTCCTTAATATCACAATTTTTCGAATTATATATGTTCTCCCCATTCTGGAGACCTTAGTGTACAGGTTAAAAAGAAAATCAATACCACAATTTATACAGAATCGGCTATAGGGTTTTTTTAATTTTTTTTTTTAAACTTGATTTTCATATTTTTCAAAATTTGAGCCCTTTAATTTTAAAATGTTTGAGGTTTCGTACTTTTCCTATATTCTAGCGATTGAAATACATCATTTAAAAAAAAGAATGACCCTCCAGCAGCCATGGAAAGTGCTGTGGACTTTTTTTTAATTTCCAGTATTTTCACGTTAAGTGTGTATTTTTACAAATTTTGCTCCCTAAATACCAAAATTTTTTGAGTTTCTTATTTTTCCTGCATTCTAGGGACCTTAGTATGCAAGTTAAAATGAAAATCAATACCCTAACTTATGTAAATCCGGCTGAGGAATTTTTTAAAATTTTTTTTCTTGAAACTTGATTTTAACATTTTTCAAAATTTGGGCCCTTTAATTTCAACATTTTTAGGGCCTCGTATTTTTCCTATATTCTGCCGGTTGAAATACATCATATTAAAAAAAAGTTACCCTCCAGCTACCATGGTGAGAACTGTGAACTCTTTTTTACTGCTTTAAGCGCGTATTTTCCAAAATTTTGTTTCCCTAATATCAACATTTTTCGAATTTTATATTTTCTCCCTATTTTAGAGACCTTAGTGTGCAGTTTAAAAAGAAAATCAATACCGTAACTTATATAGATGTGGCTTCAAAATTTTTTAAAAATATTTTCCTTGAAATTTGGTTTCCACATTTTTCAAAATTTGGGCCCTTTAATTTCAAAATTTTGGCGGTTTCGTATTTTTCCTATAGTCTAGAGATTGAAATACACCATTTAAAAAAAAGAGAGACTCTCCAACTACCACGGAAATGGCTGTGGACTTTTTTTTTAGTTTCCCAAAATTTTTCGAATTTTATTATTTTCCTGTATTCTAGAGACCTTTGTATGCAGGTTAAAAAGAAAAGTAATATCGTAATTTATATAGAACCGGCTGTAGAATTTTTTAAAAACTTTTTTCTTAAAACTTAATTTTTACATTTTTCAAAATTTGGCCCTTTAATTTTAAAATTTTGGGGATCTCGTATTTTTCTCATGTTGAGTGATTGATGCACATTATTTTTTAAAAAGAGTGACCTTCTAGCCATGGTGAAAAGGCCTGCGGACTATTTTTTACCGCTTTATGCATGTATTTTTCCAAATTTTAGTCCCTAAATATCAAAATTTTTCAAATTTCATATTTTTCCTGTATTCTCGAAATCTTGACATGCACGTTAAAAAGAAAATCAAAACTGTAATTCACATAGAACCAGCTGTGCAATTTTTTGAAATTTTTTTTCTTAAAACTTGATTTTCACTTTTTTCATAGTTGGAGCCCTTTAATTTAAAATTTCTGTGGTTTCGTATTTTTCCTATATTCCAGTGGTTGAAATACATCATTTAAAAAATAGAGGGACTCTCCAGCTACCACGGAAATGGCTGTGGACTTTTTTTTAGTTTCCAGTCTTACCACTTTAAGCGTGTATTTTTGCAAATTTTAATCTCCTTATATCAAAATTTTTTGAATTTTACATTTTTCCTGCATTTCGAAGACCTTAGTGTGTAAGTTAAAATGAAAATCAATGTCGTAACTTATATAGATCCGGCTTCAAAATTTTTTAAAAATTTTTTCCTTAAAATTTGGTTTCCACATTTTTCAAAATTTGGGCCCTTTAATTTCAAAATTTTGGCGGTTTCGTATTTTTCCTATATTCTTACGATTAAAATACATCATTTAAAAAAAAGAGTGACCTTCCAGCTACCACGGAAAAAGCTGTTGACTTTTTTTTAGTTTCCGGGGTTACCACTTTAAGCATGCGCTTTCACAAATTTTGGTCCCTAAATATCAAAATTGTTCGAATCTTTTTTTCCATGACATTCGACCTTGAAATTTGTAATATGTTATTCCAAGGGGTATAAACTTCCAAAAAGTGTAAAAAAAACGACTTTCTGAAAGTGTTACACTAGGGAGATCCCAGAGCAATGTGAATGGCTTGACAACTTTCGAAATATGCTGCTACCGAAGGGAATCTCATGGACGCAAAGAAAGTGCTGCAGATGATGGGAAATAAAGATATGGAACTAATAGGCATCATAAAAGACAGAAAGAGGAAATACCGTGACCATTTCATGCGTGGATCAAAATATTCACTGTTGCAAATAATATTATTAGGAAAAATATCGGGCAAGGGGAAAGTCGAATGAAGGATACGCTCGTGGATGTACGACGTCAAGGCATAGTCGGAGATGAATACTGTACAATTAGTCCACCTTGCATACGAAAGATTTTTTTAATAAGGTTGCCTACGATCGAGAACGGTCACGACTTGAAGAAGAAGATAGTTTTTGAAATCGCAGATTACTGAAACAGACAAGTTGCGTCGCAATTTGACTGAAAAGCGTGATATACTTAATTCTGCTTGTACGGACTTGAAGAACGTACGATATTACGAGAAAAAAAAAGGGCATCATATTTATTCTTTTTTTTAGTTTTCATTGGGTACTAATTTTCCGGGCATCGCGATAATTTTCTCGACACTCAGTGTAATTTGTAGTTTCTTTAAAAATCCAACAAACCTGTAAAATTTTTTATTCATTTTTCTTTTTGTTTTTGATTGGGGATAGAGCTAAGTTGATTCTAACGTCAAGAAAGCTTTACTATTATTTTCTTTTATCACCGCGCAAGTCATACTTTGAAATATATTGCGCTATTTTAAGAATAAAATAAGCACAGATCAAATTTGGAAAAAAAGTATTTTAATTTGCCGCCCCGTCAGATTGACCGTAACAACGAAAATTCGACTCGGTTATTGCCAGTATCACGGACACGCTCGCAGCATCCTTTCTGACGAGCAGGAGCAGAATTAAAAAGAATATTTCCACTAGAAAACACTTTACTCCTTTTAAAGTCAAGACTTCCTGCTCCCTACTGTGCTTTCTACATTCTCTCCTTTTCTTCTCAGTGCCTGTTGTTCCTGTCATTGGTTCCTTTATTTCTGCCATTTCCGATCGAATTAAATTTTAATTAGTTAACCATTCTTCCTATTTTTTGTGGGTGAGGTCCAAAAAAAGAAAAAAAAAAAGAAAACACTTACCGTTATCTTAAAACTGAGAAATTAGTTCATTTCAAGTTGATTTCTAAAATGTTAAAAATAACATAGATAACGCTATAATTCACGCGATTAACTTTATTCATATCGAAAATCAACATTTGTGTTTTATTTTCATTTTACGGGAAAATTATTTTAAAAAAAATGGATTTTCTTCGCATTTTCGCGATGTGCAAATATGGGCGTAGCTACGAATTTTTCTTGGGGCATATATGTGTGCGCACGTATAGTCGTAATATATTAAAAAGTTGATATAAAATTAATAACTTAAATAAACACATAACCGAAATAAATAACAGCTTATTTAAAAAAGAGCTTTATTTACAGATCACTTAATTTTCAAATACTATGCAAATCAGTACCAAAGAATCAAAATAAGATATAGTTTATTATAAAATATACTTTACTAATTTATAAATTTCTTATATAAGTTTCGATTTTCTGTGATTATCTTTTTTCTCTGGGAGCGACTGTCCCTGTTACTTCCCCCCGTTTAGCACGCCATTAGCCTACCCTCCTGCCTTCCTGCATTTTCCTATCTCGAACTGCCTGAGATATGCAATTGAGTCAGCTGATCGGTCGTTGTGGTGCCGGTCGACGCCTATACTTACATATACGTGAAAATACTCTTATATACATAGTCACACAGGATATCCTAACACAGTGTTGCCTTTGAATTATTTAAAAGTTCTCTTCTTTTAGTGAGACTACATTTAAACGGTGCAACTTACTCCGACGTTTAAATGCGGCCTGAAAGTAGTCACTGTCGAGGGGGGAGCTTTTAAATAATTGAAAGCCAATACTGATGTGTCTACTTAATCTATTTAAACTGCGGTAGAGTAGTGTGCAAACGGTCGTCAGAGGTGGTCTGCGGGCGCCTAGGAAATTTTTGTGATAATCGCGGGGTATCAATTTCGAAGTACATTGTATTTTTACACTTTCAAATTTTTCTCCGTGTGACATCTAGACAATTCTTCTAGTGTCCGTGCCGCCCTCTAGCTACGCTCGTGTGTACGAATTTTATTACTAAACGGAACTCATATTGACATTTTTCGCCAGTTTTCCGTTTTGATTTTTTTTCTATTTCAAATTCCCACATAGGGAGGTCAACGGTCTGGCCTCTCCCCGTAAACGCCCATATGTGACCGGCGGTACAAAGGTGCTAAATAAATAAAAAAATAACACGGCATCTTACTCTGCTATAAGGTAAAAATGTGGATAAAATATTTTCCACGGTCGTATTGCAGCTGATATTGAAGAATACCGGTGGCGCTAAAGTGACCCGGATTTCAATCTGTCATTCATTTCCGGTCGAATGGCGCACATTACAATCGGTGTTAATCCGCCAACTGAGTGACCGATATAGTCCAACTGACTCCTCTTCGTCAGCTGTAAGATGTAGTTTATAACGACCGGTTGATCGTATAAAGCAGTCTTGTAGAAACTGAAATTATACAATAATAAAAGTGAAATTTTTCTTAAAAATTACCAGAATATCATCAGTAAATGTAATTATTATATAATTCAATTAATTATCGTGCTGAAATAAAGAAATAAAACAAAAAACGAAAAACTTTGAAAAAACTGTAATAATATTTGACTTGGATTCGTCGCGAGCTGCAGCAACAATATCAGCCCGGACATTTTAAAACAGACACCGAGAAAGAGATATGATAATCTACACTCGACGAAAGAGAAGAAGAATGAACAAAAAAGAGATGCACATGTCGAGAAAATGTGTAATCAACGAGATAATTACATCATTAAAAAAAGACCAGCCGCTCGTCGCGCCAGTTACTCAAAAATCAAAACGGCATTCTTTATTTATTTATTTTACGTGTTACATACCGAGGCTAGAGACACGGCAAGAAATTACAAAATTACGAAAATTGAAAACAAAGAAAAAGTGAAATTAACAAAGGTTAACAAAATTAAAACAGCTCTTTAATCAATTAGAAGATTTTAGAAATTGATTTAACCGATTAAGCACGGTTTCTTCATCGCACAACAATTTAACTGAATGGTATTCTGCTTTCATCAATTAGGAGATAATTAATTAGCAATCACATGTCTGGCATTGGGGCGCAGGTTCTTTATTTAATAGATATGTGTGTGTAAGCCAAGTGTGTACATAAGTTGTAGTCTGCATAATGTTACCGCCTGTTTTCTGCTTTCTCGGCTTGAAGAAAGCCACGGGGTTTCGTGGACGGTTTTGCGAAGCGTAATTTTTTTTCTGTAGGTAAATTTTGTTGCCAATCGTTGTTCCAGGTGTTATTAAAGTGGCGTTTAAACTACTGTTGCGTTTGAAGTTGACGCATGTTCCTTAATCGTTTTAATAGAATTTTCCGCATTTTCAAAGCTCTCTGTGTGCTGCACTGGGCTCGGTTGCACCATGGTGGCATAAGAGATATTTTGATGGTAAAGGATGGGACAGAGTCTGTCAGACTCTCGTAATAGCTAATTTTTCACAGTTTTTCCTAGTACCTCACTGATTCTCATACGTGATGATGTGGGAATAAGAAAAACGTCAGTTTAACTAAATAAAACATTTTATTAGATTACAAATAATAAGTAGCTCGCGGGAACTATTACGCTATTGAATTCAAATCCTGATACCATACTTTTGATAACTAAAGTATTGTTGTGTTCCTCCACTCCCGGTCAAACGTAAACGAATAATAAAAAAAACAAAAAGATCGACTTTCTGAATAAACTCTTTTTATTTCGCTATCGACCCGAAAGTGGTCCGTAGTTCTTTATTTATTATTAAATAAAGTAATTACAACTACGTGTAATGAGACCGAGTTTAGCCAGCCAACGGCTCGATTGACGGAAACGACTTCGAACTGCCGAACGTAGCAGAAAAACTCCGAAGATCGAAGAAAACCGAGAGGACTGGAACCGAATAGAACGGATATATAGACTCGACTGATTTTGGGGAGAAAACACGGATTCGACTTTGCCGTTCCAGCGAAGTTATCCGGAGCAAGCCGCTTAAGATGGCTGTATGAGGAGGGTGATCGACGAAAGAAATTAAACAAGAACAGAAATATGAAAAACAGAAGATAATCATGTTGCAGAAATAAGGACTACACTAATTGGTTCGGTTATCGACGAACAGAAAAAGGATCTTTAATAACAACACGGCTGTTCGCGAGAAACATCGTTGGACACACGGATCGAGCAAATAGGGGACGGAAATGCAATAGGCAGAGGTTAAGGGATGACAGATGTAAAACAGCGACAGGAAAATGCACTTCGGTTTGGAGTAAAATATCTAATCGATAGACAACGTTAAGTAAAAGAACACGAATAAGAAATATAAAGATTATCGGAATTGGTGATGGAAATAAGGCAGCGATAGCGAAACGAAAATGGTACAGATAATATTAATAATCATAATAGTTATAATAATAATAATAATAATAATAATAATAATAATAATAATAATAATAACTAATAACATAGAATAAAAACGGAAAAATAGGTAGGAGTACAACAATCTCCCCCTAAGAAAAAAATAAAAGAAGATCATAGAAAAACTTTAAATGAACTTATTTTATCTTTTCAAAAGAAATTTTATAGAAAAAAATTGAGGAGAAAAAAAAAGGCATGCAAATAAATAAGTAACAAAAATAAAATGGATTCGGTTAGATCCAAACGCAAAAAAGTTGTATATATACAAATCTTTTTCTTGTTATTCCGCGTTTAATTTCATTAATCGATTTTCTTTCCTGGGTCGTAGTTGGTACGAACACTCTGGGTTTTCCTGATTCGGTGTTTCGGATAATTCTGGTAAACATATTTCTTGTCGACGGCGAGAACAAGATAAGTGTTGTCGACTAGTTCGGGATACTCCTGAACTCCTGCAATAATTCCTTTTGAACAAAACGATCAACTTATAAAACAGATAAATTCCGAATACCAAAACAATTATAGATAAGCTGGTGTGAAGGAAGGATCCGCTAGGAAGTCTTCCATAATTGTGACCTTTCAGTTCGTCGTCCAAATCGTTTCCAAATTGCGCTAATTTATGCCGAATAAATTTTAATTCCTCCATATTCATGTGGTCTAGCTTAACAGGATCAAGTCGAGACGTAAGATTGTACTTATCTTTTTCGATACAACATTGGTCTAAATTCAAATTTATCGAGGGAATTGATAAGTTTGCGTGATCACAGTCTCTGTATTAAGTATTGTCGCTGGTGCGTAGCCCTTACAACCAATTTTTATTTCTAAAATTCCAACATCGAATAATTTGACATCTGCTGCTTCGCCAGTTTTCGCACAGTAGATCGATACCATTGTAAACCTCGGAGTGACAAATAGCCATTTATTGTCGGTCAACTTATTCCATAAGGTGGTCTGTAAATTAATCGCAATTTTTTCGCAATCCTTTGGAATACGAGCAGTTCGGTTCAATAATAATAATAACTCGCAAGGGGAACCTTCATTGATTTGATGAATTATCTTTTCCTTACATACATATATAGTTTCTTTTATTAACTCGGAGACAGTTATTCATTTCGTTGAACGTAGCATAATTAGTTACAGCTCTGCTCACCATCAAGAAGTCGAATTTTGGTTTAATGAAATAGAAAATGTTTGAGGAAAAATTAGATAATATAGGAAAAGGAACGGTGCGGTATAGCTTATATTCCAAGTTATCCACTAAGGGTAAATTTATCGCAAAAATAAGTAAATTATTGTAAAATAGTACGTCCAATTTTGCTATTTCGTAATATTTATACATATTTTGTAGCTTTAACGGTATCGGAAATTCTTGTTCATTTGGAATCTTCGCCTTCCAAATCATCATTGTCTGAAAAACAATGTTTCAACAAATTCGTGTGATAGGTGATACGTTTTCTTCCAACTAATAATTCTACAGTATTATTATTATGGACTTTAATTATTTTATACGGTCCCTTATAATTCGGCATAAGTTTTTTCGTGAGTCCCTTTTTGTTTTCTTTATTTAATAAATAAACTAATTGATTTTCCTTAAATACTTGCGGATTGAGTCCCTTTTTATCGTAATATTCTTTAGATCGTTGTTTAGATTTTATTATGTTTTCTCTGGCAATCTTATGAATAATATTCAAATGTAATTTTAGTTGGTTAAAATAATCGTCATAAGTGTATCTGAATTCGGGTTCGTTAGATAAAGAACTCGGCAACCGTGCCTTAGTTCCGAATATAAGTTCAAATGGTGTTTTTCCAGTACTTTTATGAATTTGTGTGTTATAACAAAACATCGAGTGAGAGATATAGTCATCCCAATCGGATTGGCTTTTATGAATGAAATGCTTTAAGTATTCTTTTAATGTTAGATGAGATCTTTCCAAACTACCATTGGTTTGCGGATGATAAGGCGTACAGAAAACATGACGTATTTTAAACAGTTTAGTAATCTGTTGAATTATATCTGACGTAAATTCTGTTCCTCTATCAGACAAAATGGATTCAGGTATTCCAAATAAATTAAAAAATTTAATCAATTCTTCCGCTACAGTCTTCGATTCGTGATTCGGTAAGGGTACTGCATATGAATATTTAGTTAGATCGTCTTGCATAGTGAGAACGAATCTATTTCCTTTTTCTGTAATAGTCAACGGACCGACTATATCGATAGATAATCTTTGAAACGGGTAATAACTTGCAGTAGTAATTTCCATATTGTTTTTCGGCGGTTTAAAATTCGTTTTATTTATCTGACATGAATGACAATTTTTTATAAATACTCTAATGTCTGTTTTCATATTGGTCCACGAATAATTTTCCTTAATCCTATTATATGTTCTGAAAAATCCACTATGACCTTCAACGGATGAACAGTGGTATTCGTTTAATACTTTATCTCGGTCGGTTAAAAATGTTCTCTTATCATTACAAATTATTGGTGTTATGTTTGTTTTATGGAAAAGAAAGAAAACCATATATTTGAACTTTTCATAGTCATATTCTGTTTTATCGTATAATTTTCGTATAAATATTTGCTTTTCTTTGTTTTTCAATAACAGATTTTTTAGCGATTTAATGGTAAGAAATAAATCATTGTAATTAGTGAGATCAAAATAGTTTTCCTTATAGCAGCATAAGTAATATTCCTTTTTTTCTTTCTTTACGTGTTGTACAGTTTTAATTTCGTTATTCTGAATTAATTTCCCTTTCCAATCTGAATTATCGTTTTCGTTTTTACAAAGAAAATACGCGATAGGGTTCTTGGAATTTATATTATCCGAAGTTTCGGCAACTGAAGAATACGAACCATTTTTCTTTTGGAAATTAAGGAATTCTTCATAGGATTCATTAACACTTATATTTTCGTCAGTTAATTTTAATATATCTGTTTGCGCTATAATCGGATTCCTCGATAAGGCGTCGGCGTTACTATTTACCTTACCGGGTTTGTATTTGATTTCGTAGTCATATTCCGATAATTTTAATTTCCATCTAAGAAGCTTTGATCCAGGGTCTTTACAATTGAATAGCCAAGTTAAAGCCTTATGATCAGTTACCACAGTAAATTTTCTTCCGAATAGGTACGGTCTGAAGTATTTCACTGCCCAAACTATTGCTGTTAATTCCTTTTCAGTGGTATTATAATTTATTTCGCTTTTATTTAGGGTTCTACTTGCAAATGCTACAGGTAAGTCTTGTCCTATTACACCTTGAGACAAAACAGCGCCTACGGCAAAGGAACTTGCGTCTGTAGTTAAAATGAATTCTTTTGAAAAATCAGGATACTGCAAAATTGAATCGGCAGTTAATATAATTTTAAATTTTTCAAACGAACTATTTTGTTCTTCCTTCCAAGTAAATATCGTATCCTTTTTTAAGAGTAAAGTTAGTGGTTTAGCTATTTTCGCGAAATCTTTAATAAATCTTCTGTAATATCCGACAAGTCCTAAAAAGGATTTTATATCTTTAGCTGTTTGAGGTACTGGGAAATTTATAATTGTACGTATTTTATCGGGGTTAGGTTTTAATCCTTGTTCCGAAATTATATGTCCTAAATAACTTACTTCCTTTCGTAAGAAATCGCATTTATCTACTTGAAGTCTTAAATTGTTATCTCTTAATCTCGAAAAAATTGAATCTAAGCGGTTTATATGTTCTTTTAAACCGGTTGAATAGACAATAATATCGTCCATATAGACGAAACACTGTATTCCTTGTAATCCTGTCAATATATTATTCATTAATCTTTGAAATGTGGCTGGTGCATTCTTTAAACCAAATGGCATTCTGAGATATTCAAAATGACCCAAATTTGTGCTAAAAGCAGTTTTTTCAATATCTGATTCCTTTATTTCTATCTGGTGAAAACCAGAAGCAAGATCTAAGGTGGTAAAATACTTAGATCGTCCTAACTGATCTAGAATTTCTTCGATATTAGGTAAAGGGAAAACTTCACCTATTGTAATGTTATTTAATTTTCTATACGCCATTTTTTTCTTCCGGAATTGTCAGTTTTCTTTGGAACTACCCACAGCGGAGAACTCCATGGACTTATTGAAGGTCTTATAATTTTTTGTTTTAACATTTTGCAAATTTGATTATTTACCTCTTCCTTAAGAATTTCTGGGTGGCGATAATTTTTTGATCATATAGGTGTATTTGTACTGGTGTTAATTTCATGTTTAACTTTGTTAGTGCATGGTAAGTATTCATCGCTATCTAACTGAAATATGTCTTTGTATTTAGTACAAAGTTTGATTATTTCGTTTCTTTCTTCTTTATTTAAGTGTTCTAAAGGTAAGATTTTTAATATATCAGAAATTCTATCCTTTTTATAAACGTTAGTATTGTCTTTTAAATGAATTACCGAAATAAATATATCGTCAGATATCGGTTCTAAAAATAGTTTCAATTTATGTATAATAATATTATCGTTAGTTGTATTAAGAACTGTGGCGATCGCTGTGGAATTTTTTTTATTAACTTTAACGATTGCTTTTGATAGGTAAACACCTTCGGCTATACGTATTTCTGGGATTAATCCTTCTTCAATTTCGGGATTTTTTATATCAATTTCTATTACTGTTTCGGTTCTTGGTAATAGTATTAATTCTTTCGTTTCATTGTCCTTTTCAAAAATTAATTTAATAGGATTTTTCGTTCCTTTAAACTGGATCGAACGCGATCTTTGTAATTTATTTTTGCTTTTTCTTTTAATAAAAAATCGTTTCCGATTATTCCATCTTTCGGAATATTAGTAGAACAATTAACAATATGAAATTTTGCTGTTAATACGATGTTTCCAAAATTTAAAGGAATAAAAGTGTAACCTAGTGTTTCGATGGATGCGTTCGCACATATACCGTTTAGAAGAATTTTTTCATCATCGTAAAATTTAGTATAGGCTTCAAGACTCGAAGCTTGGATTATACATCTATTTGCTCCAGTATCGATTAGAAATTCAAAATTTTTATTTTTCGCAAAATTTGATGTACATTCGATATACATTGCATTATTTACATTATATATTTTTTCATTTATCGTTTGGACACCTGCATTTCTTCGACACTTCGCGGTTCGGTATCCGTGACCGGAAGTCGGAAGGAGTTTAAATTACGCTGATCTTGTTGATTTTTGTATTTTAATTTCCTACATTCTTCGATATTATGTCCCAATTTTTTGCAATATCTACAAATTTCGTCAGGAGGTTTATTTTCTATTTTATTATCGTATTTACGAAAATGGTTGTTGTCCGTATAAAGGATTTTATGCGCCTTACGACATTCGTTAAAATCGTGATTACTTAATTTACAAAATTTGCAGTATTTTTTCGACGAATATTTAGTAAAATTTTTATTTTCTTGCATATTTAAAGCTTTTTCTTCACTTAAAGCAGCGCTAAAACATTCGTTAATTGTAGAAAATTCTTTCCATCTTAGAAATTGCGAAATTTTTGGGTTACTATGGAATACAAAACGATTCATGGCCATGTCTTTTATTGATTTAATTTGGCCTGGTTTTAAATTTTCGTCATTTTGAGATTCTATATTTTTTAAAATGCGAGCCATTAAATTATCTAGTCTTGAAAAATATTGAGTGATGTTCTCATTGTGCCCTTGTCTTATATTCGCTAATTCTTCTGTTAATTGTACATAGTGTTTTTTATCTTGGTACAAGATTTTTAATTTATTTTTTAATTCTTCCCAAGAATTATACGAGTAATTTATAAGATGCGCTTTTGCACTACCGCAGATTTTACTAGCGACAACGTATAATAAAGGTGTTTTTTGAGATTCATGTGCTAACTGAAACGCATTGTTTACGTTAGATAAAAAATCGGATAATAGTTCGCGATTTCCGGAAAATTCTCTAGGAATTAATTTAGCTAAAAAATCTAACGAGTATAATGGTTCTTGCGATGAGTTAGCCATATTATTTTATTTTTTGTATAAGCGTATACCGTTTAGTTAGGAATTTAGCGAGAAATAACGGAATAATAATGATAATAATAAAAACGAGAGTTTATGGAAAAAAGAAGTGAAAAATAGTGAGCAGACTCACCGGCAGCGTTGAGCGTTGCTCGTAGCGTGATGAGATGGATCTCTACGTTGAGTTGAAACCAAACGTCGCTGAAATTCGCGTCCTTCCTTCTTGTGTTCTCGGAACGGTGACTGCGACCGAAGTAAGCTAAGAACTGTAGACGAAGAGGAATGATGATAGCGAACGAAAATCGAAAAATCGGACGGTGATAGAACGATACTTTCGACGAGTTTCGTTAGTAATTAACGCGATTTTGGAATCCTACCGACTGCGCCAGAAAGTTAATGTTGTGTTCCTCCACTCCCGGTCAAACGTAAACGAATAATAAAAAAAACAAAAAGATCGACTTTCTGAATAAACTCTTTTTATTTCGCTATCGACCCGAAAGTGGTCCGTAGTTCTTTATTTATTATTAAATAAAGTAATTACAACTACGTGTAATGAGACCGAGTTTAGCCAGCCAACGGCTCGATTGACGGAAACGACTTCGAACTGCCGAACGTAGCAGAAAAACTCCGAAGATCGAAGAAAACCGAGAGGACTGGAATCGAATAGAACGGATATATAGACTCGACTGATTTTGGGGAGAAAACACGGATTCGACTTTGCCGTTCCAGCGAAGTTATCCGGAGCAAGCCGCTTAAGATGGCTGTATGAGGAGGGTGATCGACGAAAGAAATTAAACAGAACAGAAATATGAAAAACAGAAGATAATCATGTTGCAGAAATAAGGACTACACTAATTGGTTCGGTTATCGACGAACAGAAAAAGGATCTTTAATAACAACACGGCTGTTCGCGAGAAACATCGTTGGACACACGGATCGAGCAAATAGGGGACGGAAATGCAATAGGCAGAGGTTAAGGGATGACAGATGTAAAACAGCGACAGGAAAATGCACTTCGGTTTGGAGTAAAATATCTAATCGGTAGACAACGTTAAGTAAAAGAACACGAATAAGAAATATAAAGATTATCGGAATTGGTGATGGAAATAAGGCAGCGATAGCGAAACGAAAATGGTACAGATAATATTAATAATCATAATAGTTATAATAATAATAATAATAATAATAATAATAATAACTAATAACATAGAATAAAAACGGAAAAATAGGTAGGAGTACAACAGTATTTGACTAAATACCTTTCCATGAAATATCACAAAGTTCACAGCGCTATGTTGGACCCCGAATTAAATATCGAAATATGTGTTTCAAAATTAACGATAAATTTCAACCAATAAGTGTAAATAAAAGTAAGTAGTAAATTTCAGTTTGGAAAATTCAAACACCGTGAAATCGTAAAGCTGTATAAAGTGAAAGAGGAACTATCAGATTGAGAAAATTAAAATCAAATTTTCTTTTGAACACAGAATTATGAAAGGAATATCACTTGGCAGGCAATGCCCTTGCAAATTATCTGCCCACACTGCAGACAATGGCTGTTTTTGAATTTCATACAAATATATGTAGTCTTCTGTTTCAGCCTAGGAGGGCACTCGGACAGCAAATTCTCTTCTCCGATTTCTTCCGAGTAGCATCCTTTGGTGTAGGTGGTTCAGGAGGAGAAATTTGCAAGATTTCTCGGATCAAAGATTTCGCTTGATTTTTATTTTTTGGCTCAGAGAGTCCCTTCAACTGATGGGGCTTGACTAACTCTTCAGCAAGGTCTTTTGTGAAATCAAAACGCCTTTTCATAGGATTTTCTCGAAAACTCAAGAAAACAGTGTGTACAAACTAGCCCCTGTTAAGTCGACGATTCTGTAGAAAATAGTGAGAGGCCATCTGAAAGATTTTCTTTGCCTCGAATACGTTCCAGTTTTAAAATCAATTCCACGCTTCGTTTCATTGTAAAATAATATTACTTTAGGCTTGTTCTTAGTCTATGAAATCCCTTCAGAGTGTTGTATATTAGAATCTGCTCTTTTTATTGGAACAAAAAATACAAGAGTGATTTTGTCGTTGAAACCAAATAATGTTGAACTCACTGGTCTCCGTGGATTAGGAAAAAATTCCAATGGTATGTGAAGTTCGTCTTTTCGAAGCGTTCTCACACATATCTTAGCTCATTTCTCAATAGCCCCTGACACAGCTTAATTGAAGAGAAATAATTGTCTGCGTTGACGTTCCTACCTATAAATCATGTATGGACACCGTGTGAGCCTATAAACACGTTGTGAAAGTTTCAATATGGTGTTCCGCTGTTCTTCAGTCAATGTTATTCCATCGGAACCCTTTTGAAATAATCATCAAAATGGATTATGAATCTCTGGCAAATTAATAATAAAATAAGGAAAAATTAAAACACACGAACGTTACAAAACATATTGGTTAGACAGGGAACAGAGTCGCAGAGACTCCAATTTTCCAGTGGTAAGAAATGGGACAGAGTCTCACAGACTCCTGCTTGAACAAGAGTGGAAGGGGGTAAAAACTCTCTGTATGGAAACAAGAAACCTAACCTCATTTATCTTACATTCCTCTTCCAGAGACCGCAAGCTACTGGTCATTGCAGCCCAATCGCATCAGTAGGAGCCTTTTCCAACCCTTCCAAAAGCGCAGACTAATCTCTCAGACTCTGCCCATAAGCAAAGAATTAACAGTTAGGTTTCCGACTACAGAAATGGGTTGCTATAGTTTTTATTGTTGAAAAACAATTATCTTCCGACGATTGTTGCAGTCTATTAATTGTGCTCTGCAGAACGTTTTCTCCTAAGTTGATATCGGTGCATGGAAGAAATATGCATAAATCGTCTGCAAAAAGGAGTGATTTTACAGGTTTTTGCACGTGGTTTAAAATATCATTTATCGCAACGTTAAACAATGTTAGGCTGAGGACGAATCCCTGGGGAACTCCTGTCCGTATCGTACGTAGATCAGACAGAACGGATCCCAATCTCACTTGAAAGCGGCGCTCAGGGAGGAAGTTCGCAAAATAAACATACAAAGGCGACCTTTGATGTTCCAGGAGTGTACGGTTAAAATAATTGTGTATCTTCATATGTTGTCAAATGCTTTCTTGAAATTGAAAAAGACGGATGATAGGTCGGTCATATGGTACTCGGTGGTTGCTAATAAAATGAGGACCAAAAGTAACATTTGTACTAGTATCGGATAATTCTGCGTTGTTTATAAATTGGTTTCCGTTTTTAGTACACAGCAGATATACTCGTACACCGTGCACTCGTATATCGATAAATCAAACGATTACTAATCAGTTCCGAATGTAGTTTTGCGTGTGTACACCTGTGTTGCATATAATAATTGCCTGGTACACAACTTATATCTGTACAGCTAAAAAAAAAAAAAAAATGTACGAATAGGTTGATCACCAACCGAATAGTTGAGGAGATAATGATGATAAGTTTAAGAAAGCAAATAATTTGACCAACATGATATGTCTCGCGGGAAACATGTTGTCCCTAAAATTTTTTATAAATTCATAATCAATGTTCAACTACTTTTTTATCGTATAATTTTTCTTTTCATCTTTCTTCCATAAAGTGCAATAACACACGTATAAACAGTCTTCATCTGCTAGAATCTCAAAAAAAAAAAAAATAATGTTTATAAAATAATATTTTAATCTTAAGATATTAACATACATATAAATTATTATACATGTAACGGGACATTTTTACTTCACGCTACTGAAATTCGCGCTTACATAAGATTAACTTCCCCGACGAAACATAATTCAAATTAGTAGAGAACTTACACCTTTTGTGTATTAATTTCATTGTACTCGTATTTTTCGCTTTATTTGTATTAATTTAATTGTTTATTTTTAATCGTAAGAACTTTGACAGGCATAACATATTTTTACACTTGATTAATAACAAAAATATAAAACGTATGACATTACGATAATCGAAAATATTATAAAAAGTATAAAATATCGGCTGGTTTCAAATTATGAGATACAGTTCGTGAGAACGCATACGATGTAAGTTCATATTTAGTTTCAAAAAGCTTTAGGATCATCAGTCTGTTAAAATTTACCACCCCGAATTTTCTATTAAATTTATTATTCCGTTTTGAGCCAATTTTTTGCATGAACAATATGAGTTTACAATCAAGTTTTAATTGTGATACAAATCATTAAAAAAGATCAGAAATAAAACTATGTGGCCCCCTAAGATATTCCCTTGAGGGGGACAACATAGTTGATGTTCTGCAGATTATTTATTTTTGTCGCATGCCCTCTATTTGAAAGATAATATTTAAACCAATTTTAGGCGGGCAAACACAGCTCTATTTAATTTTAATAATGGCAACTGGTGATTTCCGGTATCGAAGGCTTTTCTCATTACGGAAATACACTATAGCGAAGCTTGCTCCAACTTCTAAATTTTACAAGTGTTATATAAGAAGTACATTCAAAAAATGCTGCATCCGTATTCCTCTTAGGTAAAAATCTAATAAATTGTTACCGCTAAACAATTTCAAATAATAACAGTAATTATTAAAATAGAGTTATTTTTAAATATTTCGATAATTTTCTTATCGAAGAATGAGACGACCCTTTTTATCGCAATTTTCAACTTCCGAGCCAGCGCTAAACTGATTCAGCCTCACTGAGCTTCCGCACAGATTAGCATAAATATATAGCTTGTACCTACCGTCAGGGACCACTACATAAAGTCCGAAAATTGACGATAGTAAATAAAAATTACCAAAAACGGAATTAACAATTGCATCGCGGAGGGAAGTAATGCCAATCATGCGCACATGATCATGCGCGATTGAATCGATATATGTGTGTATTATAGAGATATTACGATATCGGAGTATAGTTGGGAAAATTCGCAAAAGGTCAACAACGAAAAGAAAAAAATCGAGATAGTGGAATGAATTAAAAGAGTACTGTTGAGCAATGTGGGGGAAGAGGTGGAATACCTTGTAGGTAACCGAAAACTATAAAGACTTATAAAATAGTAAGCAACTCAGCTGTATATTACGGAGGAGAGTGAAGAATTTAGAATGGCGAAGGGAGAAGAACATTTAACAGTACCAGCCACAGCCCTAACATTTTTAGAGCCATCTGTAAAAATTAAATGCAAGGATCATTTAACTAACATAACAAGGCGATTAACAAACAGAAGAACGGTGTTCAACCAGCACAAACTGGCATAACTGTCTCTGACATTAACCATCCGAAACGACAACCCTGATATCATAAATGCTACCAGTCGAATTCAAAAATTATTCAACAATTTCGACATTAACCTTCCAACTCTTCCATTTCGGAGCGAGGAGGAACAGATGCACGCAAAAATGATCGGACCATCAGCCTAAAGGCACACGGTTCTAATATCTTCACTAAGATACATAGAAGGATTTCTAAAATAAGAACAATTTGGTTTTAGAAAAATGGTAGAAACTAAAGAAACAATTTTAGCTTTAGGAGCAATAATTGAAAAACGTATAAGTAAAAATAAAACTACATACACATCTTTCATAAACCTGCAAAAAGCTCTTTTGATAACATAAGCCGGGTGAAAATATTCAAACTACTAAAACAGACAGGAATACCACCGAAAGACAGACGAATCATTGAAGCATTACACAAAGATCAAATGTGGGAAGAACGCAAGAGCGGCCAAAATTCAAAAAGGAGCACGACAAGGTTGTTCGTTGTCTGCGATTTTATTTAATGCCTATATCGAAGAAGTAATAAGTGAAATTAAGCATAATATTAAATCTGGCATTAAAATACAAGGGGAGCTAGTAAATATGATCCGATTCTCGCCGATGACATTACTATAGTCGCGGAAAGTGAAAAAAACTGGAAAAGTCTCTGAGGAAAATGGAAAGCATACTGAAAGATAATTGCCAAATGAAACTGAATACAAAAAAGACGAGAAACATGGTACGCAGTAAGGAACTGGAAATATTAAAACCCACTTGCATCAAACTGAATTCAGTACAACTAGAAGAAGTAAAAGAATTCCCATGGATCTTCAAAGTATCATGGCTCAGGATGGAAGGAGTACTAGGGGAACGTAAAAGCGAGAATAATACAGGCACATTTGCGAAGAAGAAATCGATATGCTAACTCTTCACAATAAATATCAATAGATAAAAGAAAAAGATTGCCGGAATGTTTCGTTTGCAACGTCGCTTTCTATCACTGCGAAACGTGGACGTTATCGGCTATAAATAAACAAAACCAGAATGCATTTGAAATGTGGTGCCTGAGAAGAATGGTGAAAATCAAGTGGACAGATAAAATATCCAACGAAGAAGTACTACAAAGAGCTGAAACACGGAAACGACTTTTAAACACCGTTATTACGGAGCGCGAGTCCAATTGGTTGGTCATATATTGAGGCACGATTCCCTGACGAAAACAATAATAGAAAGAGAAATATACGAAAAATAATCCATAGGAAGGCCTCGGTATAAATATATATGACATGGATTTTGCAGGACCTGAGGTGTAGTAGTAGCTATGCAGAATTAAGAGACCGGTGGCAGAAAGAAGATAAGAATGGCGTGATGCTACAAAACAATCTTCGGATTAATGGCAAATGATGATGACAAAATAGGTATGACACTTTTAAGATACAATCTATATTTTATAAAATTTCAAAGAAAACAATAAATAAAAGTAAGATTTATTATTCAAAAATTACCATTAAGGGATTGAAATGTTAATGTTCATGTTCTAACAATTTGTTGATGCACATCGGTGAGGTGTTCAATTAAATTTTTCCGGAGATAAAATTTAATACCACACATTGGACATATTATATATTTATGTTTTATTATTATTATTATTATTACATTAAACGGTACAGGCGCCGGCTGCACAAACGGGCCATATGCGCCCGGGGAACGGAAGGGATACTAAATTGAATTTAGGAGGTTAAGGGAATGAAGGAAATGGAACGCACTGTGGATATGACACGGAGAATCAGCTAGGAGTTGTGATAAGGAAGGGGGGAGGCCATGCTGGGCTCTAAGTGCTATAAGGGAATGACAAGATGTTAGTAAATGGGGAATGGAAAGCTGGGTTCTTTGGCAAAAAGGACAAAGAGGGGGATCGGTGCGCTGTAGGAGATACGAATGGGTCAGGCGGGAGTGGGAAATCCTAAGTCTGGTAAGAATAATATTTTTCTTCCTTGAACGAAATGGAAGGGGGATCTGAGATAGAGGATCAGGTTTAACAAGGAAAAGGTTTTTTTGTTGACTAGAACTCCATACTTGTTCCCAGGATTTAATTATAAGGGATTTCAAGAAGGATTTCATATCGCTGGTAGAAGAGAAGTACGAGGATATGGCTGGAAGCCGGGATGCCTCCCTAGCAGCTCGGTCGATGGCCTCGTTACCAGGGAAACCAATATGGCTGGGGATCCACATGAAAGATATAGAAATTTGGGATCGAATAAGGAGATCGTGAAGGAGAAGGATGCGTTGTACAATTGCATTATCTGTGTAAAAGTTGTAGAGGGACATTAGAACACTAAGTGAATCAGTAAGGATGAGGTATTTAGAAAGAGGTGGAGCGGAGGAGAGGAACTCAAGACACTTGAAGATGGCGAAAGATTCAGCCGAAAATACAGAGCAGGATTTTGGAAGCCGGAAGCGATGGGTGGTAGGAGGAACAAAAAAGGCTGATCCAACATGGCCAGTGGATTTTGAGCCATCCGTAAAGCAGAAGATGTAGTTAACGTATTTGACAGTTTCGAAAGTAATGTATTGATGAAGGATGTAGTCGGGATATATGGATTTGGGTAGATGGATTAAGTTGAGATTGATATCTGGGGTTAGAAAAAGCCAAGGAGGAGGGTTAGTGTACAATGGAGCAAGGGGAGGATTGAGAATAAATTTTCTAATCTGAGGAAAACGAGATTCAAACTTATTTTTGATGTTAGTTGCACAGTTAGGAACACGCAGAGTAGTCTGACTCTGTTGTTGGGAGTTGAAAAGGAGCTCATTGATCGGAAGGTTTGAATTGACAAGAGTGGAAGTCAAAAAGTTAGCTGTTAGGATCTCCCTTCTGAAATATAGGGGCAGCTGTCCGGATTCACAATTAAGACTGGCTGTAGGACTAGTGCAAAAGGCTCCAGTGGCTATTCGGATAGCTGAATGTTGGATAGAATCTAAGGATGACAATAGACCCCGAGCCGCCGAACTGAACGCTTGGCAACCGTATTCTAATCTAGACCGGATTAACGATTGATATAGCAGTAATAATATTTATGTTTAGGAACACATTCGTCCGATGATTTTTCAGAATGTGACGTATTAGATTATACGAAGGTGGTTCAAATATAAACCGGAATTTCGTCATAAAAATTTTTATTTTATACTTACAGTGCTCATATTTTTTACAATTTTTCGAGATAACCCCCCTCGCACGCTACGCACTTTTTCCATCTCTCCGGCAATTTTTTTATTCCTTTTTCGTAAAAATCTCACGGCTTGTCACATAGCCATTTGCGCACGAACGATTCCACCTCATCGTTGCTGTCGAAACGTTGTCCACCAAGTGCTTCTTTCAACGGGCCAAACAAATAATAATCACAAGGCGACAAATCTGGACTGTAAGGAGGATGTTCAAGTGTTTCCCAGCCCAATTCGGCCAATGTCTCCATCGTGAGCCGAGCGGTATGTGGCCTGGCGTTGTCTTGAAGCAGTATCGCACTACGGATCGGAATTTCGCGCCTTTTTGTTCGATAGGCCGGTTTGACTGTGTTTTTTAGGAGGTTACTTGTTCAGTTAGGAAATCGACTGCGATCACTCCCTTCATGTCCCAAAACACGGTACACAACACCTTCCCAGCTGACTGTGTAACCTTCGCTTTGACTGGCGCTCCCTCTTTTTTCTTCCGCCACTCCATAGACGAGCGTTTACTCTCCGGCGTATAGTAGTGTACCCAAGTTTCGTCCGTGGTGAATATTCGCCGCAAATAAATTCTCTCCTTCCTCTTCATACCGCTGTAGGAGACGCGTACAAACTTCCCAACGAGTGAATTTCTGTTCAAAATTCAGAAGTCTTGGCACCCATCTGGCTGCAATTTTGCGATAACCTAGCCGATCATGAATTATTGTCTCAATACTACCTATGCTGATGCCCAATTCGTCGGTCATATCGCGTACACGGACGCGTCGGTCAGCCAAAATGAGTTGTTCGATGGCTTTGACGTGTTCATCTGTAATGCTGGTTTTTGGGCGCCGCGCATGTGGTATGTTTGACACCACTTCACGTCCTTTTCGAAACGCGGAACACCACTCGTACACTTGAGTTTCGGAGAGACACTCATCGCCGAACTGTTCGCGTAATTTTCGGTAAATTTCCACGGATTTTACGTCGTCTTTGACTAAAAAACGAATAATGATGCGTTGCGCAACAGACACTGGTACTTCTTTTTCACTCATGGCTCTAACTAGACTAAAAAGTGAGGTTACGCGGTTCTAATTGCTCTACACGATTCGTAACAAACCGGTCTAACTGCCAGTGCAACCACTTTTTCCACAATAAATTTTTCGCGCGTTTATTTAAAAATTCCGGTTTATATTTGAACCACCCTCGTACTTTCTATTCGACGAATATTTACAGTGGTTATATGAAAAATGCATTTTATAAAACACGCGGCAAAACAAAACACATTATCACAGGTCAGCTGATGTGATAATGTATTTAAACGTAAAATATAACAATAGTAAAAAAGTCTCGCATGCGCAATGATTTAATAAAAAGTCTTGAATATAATTTAGCGAACTGTTTGACGCAATGCAGTGTACAAAAAAAAACTGCTCACATTCCTGCGGCGATTGCTTTGTGTTTTAAGTTATTGTATTGTTACAGTTTGGTAATATGTTATTAAAACTTTTTTGGTTTTCCGGTATATTTTTTGTTTATACGGAAGCTATTTTAAATATTTTTTGGAAGTTCTATTTACTACACATCCCTGATTGCTTTATTTCACTTCATAAAGTATAGTTTATGTATTATTTTTTGCTAAATTTAATTTCAATTTTAAATCCAATAATAATTAGAAATTTTTTTGTCCACTTTTCGAATATTCATTTCTCTCTCGTTATATATTTGCGATATTTTTAATTTCTTCTCTATCGCGGATTTTACTGCGCATGTTTCATTCTCTCTATCAAGAACATTAAAACTGCTTCCTTTGTCCATGCATGCACGAAGTACATTTCGCCTGTATAAAAAAAAATGTTTAAAAGGAATAATAATAATTAAAATGTAGTCCGGGCGAACACCAGTTGCGCGTCGTCCTTGATATTGTACATTTTTCATTTACTTAGTGCTTTCACTCGAGTTTTTCTGTCTTTAATCTTCCTATCCCGCTTCTTTTTTTTTCTCTATCGATACGAATAGACAATCTTAAAAAGAATGAAATTAACTAGCATGCAGCATTTTGTCTCATGAATTTAAATTGTTTTAACTATCGCGCAATTCTCTTTTACTGGTCCAGTAACTATTTCGAAAAATGTAGAACGCGCCAGCAACACTTGTCATTTTCAATAATTTTTTTGGTTATTGCAAGTCGTTTAAACAGCTCTTCGCTTGCTTATAGACCACACATACCATATGTTTAGATCCAATTAGTTTATCTAATTTTGGTCCTTTTAATTTTCTAATTCAAGCCATTCTTTCTTAAAACTTTATTTTTTTTTGGTTAAATTTCAGAATCCGGCATACCTCGAAGCAGGTGCTTAAGAATATCTTTATTGCCACCTTGCCGGATTGGAAGAAACATTTCGGTTACTTTAAAACAGAACATACATTCGATAAACTAAGTGGCTTGTAGAAGGCTAATAAATATAAATAAAGAGCCAGACAACAATTGAAAATATCACAAAAACGAAAGTATGAAGATTAAGGGGGGCAGCGAAGTTTAGAGAGGGATTAGAAAGGCGTGCAGGTAAGAGATGTATAGGAGGATAAACATATGGAAAAAGGGAAAAAAACAAAAAGATCGTACGGTGAAGATTTTCTTAAGTTTGCATAAATATTGTGCTGGTAATTCCTAAAATTTCCAAAAACGCAAGAAATAACGTGTTCCCCACACCAGCGCCGCGAATATTACAGCTAAAACTTTTGAACGCGGTTAAAAATATGCGCATCCCCGTATATTTCTCCAGTTTGGAACATCCGGATTTCCAGCTTTAAAATTAGATCCTCAGGGCGCCAAAAGCTCGAAATTTAGGAAAAAATAATTTTTTCCCGGTCATATGATATATCGATGGAAAGATCGTTATTTTTCGAGAACAAAACCATAAATTATTTCCTTAACAAAATTTTCAAACCTTGATGTTCCAAACTTGAGAAATATACTTTAAGTATGTTTAACCGTGTTCAAAATTTTTCACTGTAATACTCGCGGCACCAGATGAGAGGGACTGCTTAAACTCTTTGGCAACTTTGAAAGTTGCGAAATACGGTTCCGAATTATACGAAATTTTTGTATACCTTCTGGTTTTACTTGATGACTTGGTGGAAGATATATGGTAGAGATTGAAGGTGGAGCGGGCGTACGAATTTCGATACTGGTTCAATACCAAATGCTAATATTATCTGTTGAAAGTTAATAGCTGCACGAACGGCTAATATTATTTCCCCGTGCGCACGATTAGCAAGCACCGGATTTGATTCGAGAACATTATAGTTTTTTAGTTTTAAATGTTGGTTTTGTTTTAAGTGGGTTTCTTGAATGCACGAAATGAACGGGTTTGTTAATCGGTGTTTTTTTTTTTTTTGGCTTTATCGGAATACGAGACTGCAGCGGTTTTTAGAATTTGGTTCGGATTGTTATAATTTCCGTTAGTAGTGTTAGTACGAGGGCTAAGATACGGAACGAGATCGCAGGTTTTGGTTTGGTTATTTTCATTACGACTTGTGTTAGTGTTGTTATGAACTGTAATGAAAGGAACGGACTCACCGCATCATTGTTTAGGTGGTACGTCCGCCTGATGAAAAACAGATGCGAATAGTATTTCGATTTGTTTAACAATTTAACGCACTGTGCTAGTAAATAAATAAAAAAAAAATAATTTAATAATGGTCTATCGTATTAAGATAGTCGAAAGACAAAACCGAATTGTTTAAAAATCATCTCAGTAGAACGACAGTCTTTGTCACACCGCGGAACTATATCGATATTTTTTAGTAAAGTAACCTGTTCGTCTTGCAACCGAAAGAAGTTTGATAACAAAATAACCAGATCGCCTCGAAATTCGGTTTTCAAATTAGTGACATTTACAAAATTCGTAAACTATCATTTCGATTACCGTGTCTCTCCCTCCCATTCGCCGAGAATCCGGGATCCAATCATCAACGTGCACAAACCTGCCTGCAGGGAGCACCAACATTCTAGCAGCCGCAGCAGAGTGATACGTAGCATCAATATTATTTCTAATTAATCTTTTTTGCGTGTTTTCGTTTATATATTTATTAAATGTCTTTAACGGTCCGCTATTCAAGAAAGATAGCTGTAGGGATTAACAAAATTACACATTTTAAAAAAAAATCATAAAACCTTAATATTAGTATTATTAAATCTAAACCAATAATTTAAAAAAATAAATAAAAATGAAATAAATAAAAAAAGGATTTAATTAATTTTTCTTCATAACCGTTACATTGCACTTCAAATTAGTCTAAAACTTCGATTCAAATTAGTATTTTGCTTTACTGTTTTAAATTATTATTAGAAAAGATCTCTGAAATTTATTAAGATATTAAATTAAAATAATAAAATAAAAATGGTAGTTTATTGAAACAATTTTTTACGTACTAGATAATTATAGTCATTGTTTACTTTCATACGGAATCCTCACCGCATGAAACCTCATGCTTGACTGAACTTGTTTTTTTAATAATTTTTCTAATTTTTCTTTCCCTTTCACGCTTCGAAATTTCACCGGATTGAAATAAGGTTGAGCGGCCCCCGGATGTATTCCGTCAGTAATGTGATGAAACAACGAGAGAGGAGTAGCCGAAAGTGTGAAATTTTTGCAAAACTGAAGTGGCTCGAGAAAATTTCATCGACCACTAGGCGATTCGGAAAAGATATCCGCGGAAGGGTAAAACGAAAAGAAACATGATAAACGTGAAATGTCCTTCGACAGTTTGCCTCACGTACGGTTCATAGCTCTCTTTGTAATAATCCGTGCATTCATTTTTTCGGTAGAAATCACGTCAAAACAATTGTCACGTTTGACTATTGGTATTTCTCAAAAAAGGATTGTTCATATTCGTTAGTTTTCTTTCTGATGATGAAAAGGATGGTCAAATATGCAAATTATTTTGACGCACGGTTTCTACCGAACCATATGGATAACTTTAATTAAACAAAAAATTAAAGTCCTTTCTCCTTTTTCTTTTTTTCTTCCTGTTTAATGTTTGAATAGTTGGCCGAAATTAAAAATTAATTACATGCAGAAGTGTCTAGCTCAAGAAGCAAGTGTGAATTTCGCGGGACCACCGTAAGTTCCGGATGTGCTAAATGCGGGAGCACGGACCATATCGAAGAAAATTGAAATATTTTATCCGTCACATGCGTGGATCGGATAAAAAATTCGAGTGAAAAGGCTAAAATGATTCTGGTAGATGTTTATAATGATTTGCTACAGTATAGCTTGATTCCGGAGGATTGGACTCAATTCGTGGTGGTTCCTGTCCACAAACCTGGCAAGCCATTTGTACTATCATCGTTCTTTAGGCCAATTTATCTTGCTAAATGATTATTAAAAATAGGTTAATACGATGGATTGAAAGGGAGAATATTTATTCCGCGGATTCCGACCGGGTAGAGGCATTTCAGATTTTGTAGCCACATTTCTATGTGATGTCTACTCTTCCTTCATTTAGAAAGAGTTCTTAGTTGCCTCTTTTTTGGATATAGTCGGGGCCTTCGATGATGTATCCATTCCTATCTTATTTAATGAAGTAACTAAAACTGGAGTTCTCATTCGAATGGCTAAATTATTATCTAAACTTTTCATAAATAGAAATCTGTTCTTCTTACATCCGATAACTAAAACTACCGTCGAACGATGTGAATGAAAGAAAAAAAGTGAGATAATTAAATGAGGGCTCTTGTCTAAGTCCAACCCTTTTTAACATTTACCTTATAAAAACTGCTTCTCTGTCAACAATCTCCTCTTCCCTTTTTTTTGCTGACGACATCCTCATTTACTCCACCCATCGTAGTATCTCCACCGCTAATTCCCAGCTGCAACATTACTTAACGATTTTGGAAAGCGCTTTATCTAATATTCATCTGTCTATCTCTCCAACGAAATCCTCTGCTGTTGTCTTTACTCTTCGTCCTTTTGACCCCTACTTAGTTAGTCTTTCCTTAAATAGTAATCCGATCCCCCTGGCTAACCATTTCCGTTACTTAGGAGTATTTTTGGATAGCCGTCTTTCGTTCCACAAGCATATTAACTATATATACGTGTCATCACTAAAAAGGCTCAACCTTATTAAGTCCCTTTCACATACGAACTGGGGAGGTGATCCGTGCATTTTGCTCATGTTCTACAAATCCTGTATCCGTTCTATTCTAGATTATTGCTGTTTTATTTATGGTAACTCTTCCAGGTCTTTGCTCTCCAAGCTCGATCGCGTCCAAAATACTTGCCTCCGCCTCTGTCTTGGAGCTCAGAAATCTTCTCCTATCCCTGCTATTCAAGCGGAAACCCACATTCCTCCACTCTTTATTCGGCGTTCCTATTTGGGCTACCGCTTCCTTATTAAACGTCTTCCTATCTCCTCTTCCTCACTTATTCCTTCTTATTCCCTCATTCTACAGGATTGGCGATTTAGTGCCAATAAAACACCAATTCTGTCTCTTATTTCTACTCGACTCCTTCAATTTTTACCATACATTCACACTTGCGATAAGCTCCCATATTTTTCTTTTAACTTTTCCTCCTTTCTTCATCCAATTAATTGCTTTTACTCTTCTGCTCCCCCTACAACCGTTCTGCATCACGCCGTTAGATCGGAATTTTTACATACCTTAAACTCCCACTATTCTAACCACGTTACAATCTACACGGACGGTTCCAAGAGCCCAAGTGGAGTTGGTGCAGCCTTTCTTTGTCCTTCATTAAATCACTCTGAGTCCTTTAAACTTCCTTCCTTCTGTTCGACTTTCTGTGCCGAGTCTATTGCTATCCTCCATGCACTTTTCTTCATCAGATCTTCGAAGGTCTCTCGTAATTTCCTTATTCTATCAGACTCTCAAAGCGTGCTACAGGCTGTTGCATCTCCTCTGCCTCCCCACTCTACTGATTATGTAATCCTTTTTATACGTTCCTTGATCCATGACCTCTTTCTTTTTTGTGCAATCGAGGTTAATTTCCTTTGGATCCCTAGCCATTCTGGAATAGAAGGAAATGAGTCAGTTGACTTATTAGCTCGGCGAGCTTCTTCTTCCGGCAGGTTCCTTACTACTTTTCCATCCGTCAATATTAATCTTCTGTCCTCTGCAGCGCACAACCAATTATGGTTTAACTCCTACTACTCCTCATTCTCAAACCCGGATTCCTTTTACTTGTCCATCCAGCCTTCTCTTCCTTTCTGTTCCTGGTTTCTTGACTTCCCTTTTATGCGTCGCTCCAGCATCTCGGCAATATGCCGCCGCCGCTTTGGGCACAGCTGGCTTCCCTCGTCGCTTTTCCGATTCTCTCTCGCGGCATCTCCGTATTGTCCATTACATCCTCTTAACAGTCAACATGTATGTGATCCTGATCACATAATGTTCGAATGTTCATCACTTTCATCTGAACAATCTTCCTTTTACTCCTCTCTCTTATCAAACAATGTTCCTACTCCCTATTGTGCTGCATTTATTCTTTCCCTTCCTTCTCCTTCTGTCATCCAGGCGCTTGATACATTCTTGTTGAATGTTTCACGCCTCATAAAAATCTGATTTTTTCTCTATTCCCATTTCTTGGGCTAATGTCCTCGCTGACGAACCCATAGTAAATATTAAAAAAAAAAAAAAAAAAAAAAAAAAAAAAATGTGGTCGAAATGAGAGTTTGTCGGCTAGCGACGAGTAAAAATAATTCAACACAACTTGTTTCATTTTCGGAAAGAAATTGTAAAATGCAATGAACGTGAAACAGTATGTTACATATTTATTCAAAATTTTCTAAAATAATTCCATTTAAAAAAAAACAAAATCAAAATTGTGTCAAAAATTTCCGAATTTCGTTTCTAACTTTTGACACTAGTGTCGCCGAGGGTTACCAATTTAACCGTTACGAATTACGAAGTAAAATGGAAAAAAATTCAACTTTTACCGGATCGCTTAAAATTTTATTTCTAATTTTATTTTTAGCTTAAAATTAATCCGTTATATTAGCGAAAATAAAGAAGAAACGAAATAAAAAAGGGAAGAAACGCTTCATTTAGATGTACAATAATATTTACGTATTGTTTTTACTGCCTACCTTTTTAACAAATTATTTAATGATGTGTTAATTTACGCTCTTATCAGTAATGAACTTTTCATTTCGTCCAAGTATAATTCTCATAGTTTGCACTTTCATATTTACAGTCTTCTCCTTATTAGCCTCGTATTACTCGATTTTCAGCTTCGTATCGCGTATTCTTGCTGCGCAAGCACGTACACAGCTTAAAGCGATTACATGGTATTTTTATGCGCAGCACTATACTTGAAAAAATCAATTACATATTTAATCGTCATACAAGTCACAGTGTGCGTATCTGCACTCATCTGCGTTCATATGATTGTCTGCACTTTGTCACTATTTTCCAAGTGACAGTTATTAATGATTATTTACGTTATTGTTAGTATTTGTTGACGCTAGATTTTGAATCTAAACCACAGTTTAAATGTCGATCGTTCCAGTAATTTAGCTCCAGCGATGACTTAATCTCAAAATATTATGGCCATTGCGTTATAGAACTCGAAAACAAGCAATGGAATGCGCGGTCAAAGTAGACGTCGATGAAAAAAAATCGAGCGAACCGTATTAATGACGAAAAACAGGTTAATCAAAAATAACTAACATAAATAAATTTTAACGCTTATTAACAATTATATATATATAATTGTTAATAAGTGTTAAAATTTATTTTTGTCATAACTATATTTATAACAACGAGTTTAAATAATAAATACAGTGAAAAATAACTATATCCAGTATGCGGTAAACTATTTAGCATGTAACGCATTAAAATGATTCACTCGCATTAATAGATTTAGAATCCCTTTTCACTTTTTGTGTTCAATCGCACTTAATATGAAAAGAGTTTAACATCAATCTTAATATTTTTCAGTCCTAAACAGTGACAGGAAAATATGTTGTCCATAACCAGATTTTAAGATCAATTCCTATCCAACTATCGTATTTATTTAAATTCTACATACTCTTTTGTCAAGTGTCCTTTCCATATTTTCCACATAATCGCATTAATAGAAATTTTCAAACATGTAGTAGTGGTGGAAGGGCCACGTTGTTAAAGGGGTAAATAGTTACACGCATTTTTACCGGGATTTAGAACTCTCTAGTGCATAGTATTGGACTCATTTGGTTCCTTATAACATCGTGCATTACATAAGAACGACCAATGACCCGCCGAGCGGCGTGCTGACAGGTTGTGGGCACATACCTTGATTTCAGCCAAGTAAGTAAACAACTCCTTTATGAAATCTTTGATTTCTGATGTACATTTTTTTTATTTTCACAACTTTCTAATGCTCGAACTTTTTTAATATATCTACTTTCAATTTGCAATATTGTTTTTTTCTGCTAGCGATATCCATTAATGGTGTGATTTCAATTTATTTAAAAAATCGTGCTATGGGGCACATAGTTACAAATTTTTGGGATAAGTTGTTACATGTAACAACTTGCTCCAAAATTTGTATTACCTTTGATTTTGAGGATGAAAGCGCGTATTATTAGTTTTTATCTGTCAAATCACCTTCAATGTGTTGTGTCTAAGATTCCAAGCTATCATTTCGTGCACTGAAAAATTAAATGTAGCCATTTTTCAACCTGACAGATTCAAAAAAGCTAAGGTATCCAATACCAAATGACTGTCCACTCTGTCTTTTAAGATCCTTTTTTAATATGTACGTTTACCAATTACACAATTAAATCTTGCCGTAATATAATTATGAAATATATGTTTTTAACGGACAAATTTAAAAAAAGTAGTAAGCTATATCTACTGTAAAACATATAGCGAGTATTAACTATGCTATTAGCTGCATTATTTGACTTCTTTATTGTGTATAGATTTCATATTTATTAAATTTAAATATTCAATGTTTGTTTTTCAGAATGAGAAACTATAAAAGAAAAACTGAGAGATCTATATTCACTTCGTTGAGAAAGCCAAAGAAACCAATACAATCATGCTGTCATTTCCACCGTACTGCTCCCACAATTTACAGCCTTTAGATGTGGGAGTTTATGGTCCATTTAAAAACTACCTTAATCATCGAGCATAAATAGCCTGGATGCATAATCATCCAGGACAAACAATGTCGATTCATGATCTCCCCCAGGTCTAGTGAAAGATTCACTGTCACTTGCCCTAAATCGTGTAAATATCATAGGTGGATTTAAATCGACAGGAATAATAACTAAAAGCTATTAATTATCTATAGAAATCTGTTTGCAGCAGACGAAGTTTATTTTTAATTTTAGGAAAAAGTGTTGTTTTGCCTAAGATTGAAGAAACTTACTGCCAAAGTAATTTGATTTTACCGTGAAGTAGTTTAAAAATTAAGATATAGGTACTATAATTACAGATTATTATTATAAGATTGTTTAAAATGTTCGTTTTTTTTATAACGTTTAAAAATAAACATTAAATTTTGATTTATCTTTGATGATTTTATTTATTTATCTACCGTAACAACGTGCCCCGAATCGAGTGCAAGTTGTACAATCGACTTTTTAAATTAAATTTCCCATTTTGTGAAAAAATAACGTAAATTTTAATAATTTTTTAGTAATATTTTATTAGCTGAATAGTTATATTATCGATAAAAACAATCAAATGTATAAATTATGTGATAGGCATAGGCGTACCTCGGTAAGTTTTTCGGGGGGGGGGGGGGGGGTCGATCCATTTAAAAAAAACACTTGACAGAAAAAAGGATTTTACTTAGTAATTATATATATATATTTTTTTTTTTTTATTTTTTTTTTTTTTAATTGGGCTCGTCAACCGAGGAAGAAACAATTAAGGGAAAACGAAAGTTATACACTGAGGCGATCAGCTATCGCTAATAAGAAGAAAACAATGGAGGGGATTATAAGTGTAGAAGGAAAAGACAGGATATAACGAGCACAAAAAGGAGTAGGAAGCCCCAGCCCAAGCAAATGGGAGTATAGAGCCGAGCGCTCCACCGAAAGAGCAGAGCACTCAAAGAACACGTGATCGGTGTCACAAACAACCGCATCCTTTGAATGGAGAGGACAACATGGGGAAGAGGTCGTAATTATATTTTATTAATAATCTCTTATATAATAGTTCTAAATGCGTATGTTCGTTTTCATTTTGAGAATAATTTACACTAATACATAGAGTTAGTTGTACTGTCAGAATGCCTGGTACCAAGCATCTTTTGACCCTAAAGCGACAATACAGCAACGTAAAAATCCATTTCGGGAGGGGTTTGAATCCCCAAATTCCCCCTGGGTACGCCTATGGTGATAGGCTTTGTCATATTGACAATTATCTAAAAATTGTAACAGAAATTTCAGTGGACAACAGGAAAGAACAAATGTATGATGGTCGTAATGCTTTCGAGCGTGTATTAAAAGGAAAGAGAAAGAGAAGAATGATTTATGAAAAAATATAGGAACTCGATTGATCATACGGTTGTATGGTCGGGCGGCTTATTTTTCACGGAGGAGGATGAGGAGGAGGAAACTGCACCGGCTTTGTGCAGCGGCATGTTCCGGGTTTCCAGTATGTAAAAAATAACGCCGATACAGCATAGAATGAAGACGAAACCGAGAAAGGTGAATCCGAAAGTGACCATAATGATAGGGTACAAGTAGAAGGTGATCAGCATAGAACAGAAATAGATGAAGCAAAGCATAGAGCATAGGCGGTGCCTCTAATGATAGTCGGAAACAGTTCCGGGATGATGACGAAGATGAACTCGTTAAATCCCACGTGCGAGGTGCAGAGATTTATCTAAATTAAGTACACGATGTTCGTAATAGTTCGGATTATATGTGATTTTAGAAGTGTTCCAGAATTCGGAATTTTCGCTAATTCGGTGCGACTGTGGTCCGCATTAGATCGAATTCTCGGGGTTTTACTGTATATTGTGACGGATTCGGCCGCCGTGACTTTCGATATTTCTCACGCTGCACCGAATTAAATATATGATAATGATTACTCCTTTTCCAAATTCTAAATTCCACATTTCTCCGCGTTTTGACAGTTTCTCAGGCCTCCGATTTCTATTTCTCCGGTTTCTTCGGGCAGCATACAAACTGAGCATTCTCCGACCGTAATGCTAGATCGACAAATTTCGTGGGAATTGACAATGTGCACGGCGCTAATTTGGCGATCCGGGCATATGTGTGTGTTAATGATATGAGGGTGGTTTGTCCGGTCTGGCGTTGTGTGCGTCGGAGATGCGAGTCGAGCTACGTCGAGGCGTGAGAAGTTTTTTCTTAGAACCCGAAAGAACCGACGCAGGCTATACCCGCCGTTCCACCGATTTTGGAAATGTTCTAGGAAAATCGGTGGCGTGTTTAATTTTTTTATATACATTTTTTATTATTAGGCAAAATGGCCGTTTTATTAGATCGTCGTCAAATTCACTTTCCTTTTTACCAAGTTCCTTCAATCTAACTTATTCTGATCGCTTCTACCATATTTTCCTCTCTTCGGACAATCTCTCTTGTTTTAGATGTGGCACATAAGGTCATAAAACAAATGATCGCAATCAGTTTATTGACGGAGAAGTAGAGGACTCAATAGAAAACATAGGAATTGTGACGGAAATCGATCCTCCCTTACGCATCTATCAGTTACTACGTTATAAATGCCTTTTTTTTTCTTCTAACGTCTCTAAGCGCCTATCGCTGTCAATTACTTCAATACTATCCTCAATAGAAAACGACCAAACTCAATCATATAAAGCCCCCGCCAAAACCTTACAATTAACGAAACTTAGAAAGAAATATATTAGAACTAAATCTGCTGACAATGCCCAGTCTCATTCTCCTGAAGAACAAGTTATAGAACAATCTTCGATAAGAGAACTTACAAAACCAATCGAAGAAATCATTAACGAAAAGTTTAACACTAAAGAATTTTCACTTTCAGCTTCAAATTTTTCCTTATTAATGGATAATACTAAAAGCAAATCATCGATTACAAATATAAATCGAACTCTCATCGAGTTCAGTGTCTCTCCGATAGGTATAATAAAAATGCTCGAAAAAACTTCTTAAGAAAGATCCTGCTTTAGAAGAGCAAAAAAATCGATTTTTTTTTATTTCCTAAATCGAGAAATAAGCTATCCAAGAATGTATTGACAAAGTCACAGATGTCAATTCGAAGTACTCTTGGAGATACGAAGCTAAAGAAAAAGGAGCGTCGAGCAGGTGTATACACACTCAGCCAGGTTCGGTTCTCGACTTTGTCTCTTCTACTCCGTTATACCAGTTATCTGTGCTAGTGTTTCTACTTTGAGCTTCTGTTCAGCTAGACTCAAGTGCTCTCGCCGCCCTTCTATCGGTGAGCAGTCGCTAGCGGAAGGTATCATAAAAAATTCAATAATTTATTATACTAGTAGTTTGGCAATTAGAAAAAAGATTGATTCTGTCTAAGAAATGAAGTGATAGCAACGCCAGAGATCATTATTGCTCCACAGACAAATCCCCTCGACACGAAAATTGTTCAACAGGCATCGATAGTTGGTGTGAATGGCGCAAAACTGAATGCATCAATCAACTACGGTCTTTTGAGCATCTTGTTCGATTGATTGACGAACGTTCGCCCGATTTATGAAGAACGATCAAATGATGACCTTTTAACGAGATGTTTTAGGCGGTCACAGACAAAATTCAAACGAGTCGTTCAACTCAATGGTCTGGCGCATCAATATTTCGGCCAAAAAGCTGTTGAAATAGCCGCCTACATGGTTGCAGGCGTGTTTAATAAAGAATATTCAGCGATTTCGAATACTATGCAGTTGTTGCATTTGAATATTGGCCAGCAATGCAGAATGTTTGCTGATACCACCGACGCGCAACGGATCGAAAACAGGCGCCAATCACTCAGCACCAACGACGGGACTTATACGGGGCTTGTGTAGATTCGAACGAAAGCACCAGAATGAGTTGTTATTTGAGGAAGCAGAAGGGGACTGCTGTATAGGAATATTAGCCGATCATTAGCGTAAGAAACAAACATTTATCTCTTATAGGAAAATTTTATAAAATGTGTTTTCTCGAGTTTTCATTTTTTCGATTTTTCAGAATTGGCGTTAGCGACAGCAAAAAAACTAAACGACACCTATAGGAACGAAAATTTATTCTCTTCAGTATTGAATTCTCTTCTGTGTGAACTTACAAAATTGTTGAAAAAGTATTTTTAGAGATCTTTTTATATTGAAAATACACATTTTCCTTTTTAAGTCTGAAAAAGGTAAAATTTCCTAGTTATTTTTACTTTTTTTTTTTTTTTAGTTCACCCAGAAGAAAAATGTATGATAATTAGAAATTTATTTGGTTTTTATGTTTTTGACAAGAATTGTGAACTGCATATCTTTCCCGCCAATTGCGAACTACAGTAGCAAGATGTTCTAGGAAAACAGTGCTCTGCAGTTTATTATAACATCTACTTAATAAAAATTATTTACACACTTCAAATACGTAAGAAAATATATACCCTAAAAAGTACCCTGGGGGGGGGCTAAGTTTTTTTTTCTTTTCCAAATAAAAATTTAAAAAAAGGAGCTTTTCTAGGTCTTCTAAAGCAGGATCCCCCTCCCTTAAATAACAAGTCGGTAAAAACTAGATTCACTAAACTAAAACGAAAACTAAACGGCGTCATCGATTATTCTTTTCCGTCCTTCATAGAATAACTTTCGCAACCAACTTTCCTACTTCAACAGAATTCATAATATTATTCAATGCATAAAAGTAATAAAGAATCATTCAAAAGCTGAAACTGTAATGGTTTCTTCGGTCATTTAGAGGAATTAAAAGTTCTCATCCATCGATACGAACCGTTCATTATCTGTTTGCAAGAGACTCGCACAAAACAAAATTGCTGCATTAACATCCCATCCTCATCCGTTCTTTGCGCGCCTGACGGTGTTTTATTAGCAGTAAAGTCTTCAATTCATTTCGAATAAATACACATACAAATTACCATAGAAGTTGTTGCTGCAAAAATATACCTTTCTACACCTCTCGCCATTGGATCAATCGATCTTCTCCCAAGCAATAATGCCTCCATGGAAGATCTTAACAGCATTATTACTACTCTATTACGCCCGTTCTTAATATATGACGATTTTAATGCTCACCGCTCATCATGGAGTAGTCCCAAGAAAAACAAAAAAAAGTACAAATATTAGAAAATCTAATTAAAAAGTACAACTTCGGTATAATGCGCTCTACTAAACCAACCCACTAGAATTTCTCTTTCGAAACCTGGTCTAAACTAGATCTGAAAATTTCGTCCCCAGATCTTCCTGAAGAATTTCAAGTCTTTGGTCACCATGGTCTAAGTGGCCGCGATCATCGCCGAACCATCGCAATTTGTCCGAAGAAATCACTTCATTCTTCTCCACCTTCAAAACAGAAATACGCTTACTGAAGTACAGATTGGTCAGCTTTCAACAATACCTTAACCCACACTTCGAATTTTCTAAACACACGAGAAAACTAGACCCGGAAATCCATATACGATGGTTTACTAACTAGTTAGTGTCCCACGCCAACTTTCCACTCTCCAAAAACAAAAATCCGCTTCAAAGCTATTCTATGGTGGTCTAGAGAATGTTCCGCTGCTATAAGAAACTGTCGCAAAACTTTGAAGAAATTGAAATCTTCACCTTTTTTTTTTTTTTAGAAAATCGTGTAACTTTCCAGAAAATCCCGGCACAAGTACGATACATTTTAAAACAAGCTAAACGTAAGTCCTGGCAAGAATACGTGAGCTCGATCGATCTTAAAACAACTTCGGCGATAGTCTGGAAGAAAATTCAAAGTATAAATAGGAGATCACTTTTTCTTTCAGTTTCCTGTAATATCATCAATAATTACGTTATTACTGACGCAGATTTAATCGTTACAGCATTTGCAGAAATACTAGCACCTAATCCCCTGCTAATACCGTGAATATCAATAACCACTGCCAATGTCACTTTTTCCCATCAAATGACGAGCCATATATGTAACTCACATTACAATCATCGAACTCAAATGCGCCATTAAAGACACAAAAATTTTATCCCCTGGCCCCAACCGAGTTCATGGACTCATCTTAACTCCTCAGAATCCATAATAAATTTTCTCTCTTCTATTTTTAATAAAATGTGGACAACACATACTTTCCCTGAATTATGAAAGACGACAGAAATCATTGCAATTCTTAAACCAAGCAAAAATCTGACTTGTATCAACAACAATTATCGACCAATTTCTTTATCATCGATAACTAGTAAAATCTTCGAACGAATTGTTAACAAACGGCTACTGTGGCTCTTCGAATTAAGAAACTTACGAAGAAACAATGCGGCTTCAGAACCAGTCGATCCCCTATAGATCAATTAATGCACTTAAGAAATTCCATTCAGAAATCATTTTCTGGCAAACACCATCATTTAAGTTTTTTTTTTTTTTTTGACTTCGTAAAGGCATTCGATGAAGTTCAAATAAACAAGATTCTGTCGACACTACAGAACTAGGATATTCGAGGTCACTTTGCCTTTTTTTATTATTCGAAATTTTCTCAGCTCCCGCCAGATCTACGTTCGAATTAAAGATTCAGTTTCATTGTGTTACAACCTATTCAATGGAGTTTCTCAAGGATCTGTTTTAAGTCTCACACTATTGAACATCGCCATCAACGACATTGTAAAGCAGATTTCTACCTTAGTTAACTGTGTGATTTCGTCATCTTCATCTCGGCCTCACATGTCTCTCTCGGTGAGGAACTATTACAAGAGGCCATCAACAAATTAGTCTCAATTGGTCGAACAAATTCAGTTTTGAAATTTCCACCTCCAAAACGATAGCAGTCCACTTCTGTCGAGTTAAAAAATGCAAGCAGAATCTAAACCTTCGATTAAATGGCTCACATTTCAGAACAATAGACATTACAAAATACCTCGGACTACTCTTCGATAGCAGATTAACGTGAAGACATCACATTAACAACCTAAAAGCCAAATGTACTACCAAACTCAATCTAGTTAAAAAAACAGGAAATAAGTCGTGCTCGTCTGCGTCTGGGTCACACTAAAATCTCACACGGTTATCTCCTTAAAAATCAATCTGCCTCATTTGTTCACACTGTCATGTTCCTATCACTATATATCACATTTCCTTATAAGCTGTCCACAATATAATTCTCAAAGAGAAATTCCCGAACAACACTTTACGCTCTAATATATTCTTTCCGACTCCCTCAAAGCTTCCCACAATCTGATAACATTTCTTAAATTAATTAACTTCTACTTTCTATGATTTAAGCACCCTTACACTAGAGTTATCGTGCCTCTGGCCTAGATGCAGTACACGGCATGTAAATCAACCAAGTAAGTAAAAAACTCTTTAAACTGGCACTGAACAGTTTGTAGCATTTTAAGCATGTGTTAACAGTTTCAGTAAAATACATTTTGAATTACATACAAACAGCGATTTTGTTGTTTTTTTTTGTATTATTTAATTTTTGGCTTCATCAACTATGCGTATTAATCCAGCGCAAAAGGAATTTATCTATATTTTCAGTGTGCAGCAGTGAGATTGGAACCAGGTCCTACATAAACGAACGCTACTACCTGACCAATTACGCTACGGTAGCTGTTGCATATAAATATTATTGTTTATGCATAAGTTAATAGTAAACGATTATTGTTTCCAATCGTCACAACTATTGCTTTATTGCTCATTTGTTATAAGTTTGCTAACGCTATTTAAAAGACATTTCTTAATATATACCTATACATACATATATGCATATACATATATATATATTTATATATTAATTACAACATAATTCTTAGGCTACCCCCCCCCCCCCCCCCCCCCACACACACACACATTAGGAAAAATGTCCCAATTTTATGTAACGTTTGTTATATTTTATAGGATTTTTGTGATTATGTTAATATACTCATATGGACTGATTTAGAATTACGTTGCAAATTTCGATAATTTTATACAAAGTATAGAATAGAAAGAGACAGAAATGTAACCTAGCGGGCATAGGCGTACCCAAATAAGTTTTTCGGGGGGGGGGGGGGGGGGATCGATCCATTTAAAAAAAAAAACACTTGACAGAAAAAAGGATTTTACTTAGTAATTATATTTTATTAATAATCTCTTATATAATAGTTCTAAATGCGTAAGACTTCTGTTCGTTTTCATTTTGAGAATAATTTACACTAATACATAGAATTAGTTGTACTGTCAGAATGCCTGGTACCAAGATATCTTTTGACCCTAAAGCGACAATACAGCAACGTAAAAATCCATTTCGGGAGGGGTTCGAACCCCCAAATCCCCCCCCCCCCCTGGGTACGCCTATGCTAGCGGGGTCAAGGGGCACAACCCCTTGCGAGGCCAAAATGGCCAAGTTATATATATATATATATATACATACATTAATGGTTATTTCATTTTTCCGACAAGGGTCATCAGGTAAAGTGTCTTGTCACGAAATTTGTCCCATATATAAGATTTTAATGCGATATTAGCGCTCCTACATCCTCTGGTGGTGAAAATTGGAACTCATTAGGAAAAGTGGCCTGTCACGAGAACTGATAAAATGTTTTTAATGCGATATTAGCGCTCCTACATTGGAACTGAAAGATTTTCTTCTGTCAAATGGCGTAGCCAATAGAAAACATTTACTCTTCTATAAGAATTATAGAAAAACTAGACCCGATGGTGAAGGGGACTCTTGCTTCATTCTGAGACCCGAAGAGGCAAGTTTTATTTATATGTATATATATCTGAATTGATACGGAAAGTAGAGGATCGACGGCAGTGGCGTGTAATGGTTCAAAATTCAGGTCTCGACGTCCGGAATCGGACTACGATATAAAAAAAGAAGAAGAAGAAGATATATATATATATATATATATATATATATATATATATATATAAACCTTAGTTTTTATTTTTTATAGTTATTAATGCTGACCTTTTTTAAATAACATTAAAAACTTGCGTCAATACTCTTCGAATAAATACGGACAACTGAGCAATGTTTGAGATATAGATTCTTTTATTAGAGATGGAATTAAACGGAACCGAAATTTGGAAATAATTTGTTTTCAAACCTTAAATATTAATCCCGTGATACAACTTCCACTGGATGATGATTGGTTGTAGTTTGTTTGGACTTATTTTTAAAACCATATGTTTTTCTTTCCGGGAAAAATAGAATATCAGTGGTATGAACTTTTAACAATTTTAAGTGGTTTTACTACTCGTGATACAATTCCGTCACGTAATTGTTTTCATAATAGATTAAAAAGTTTTATTTATATTTTTAAACACACTTCGCGTCGTGTGTATTACAGAAGTGAGTTATTATCGGTTGTAATTAATATTTACTTTTTAATTCACCTTATCTTAATTATGTATTCCGTAAAATTATTAAAATGTTTTCATTCGCACTGTTTTTTTTTTTTTAAATTTGCAATCTCTTATAAATAATTTCTTGATAAATTTAACGCGATTTTTTTTTTCATATTGAAGAGAAAATATATAGACTGGTCGCAGTGGTGTCAAACGGGAGAATTATGGTCCTTTCCCATCAAGTTTTAGTTTTTCTGCAATTTCATGAATGTGCAGTTTCAAATAAGAACGCGTTTGAACTGTGATGTAGATACCGTGATAGTTGTCACATAGCTGTAATCTACATGAAAGTTATTGGTTTCATCATGGCGGTCGGAGCAGGAAATAAAACCTGTTTGTTACACGCTATATCTATAGGCCTGATATAACTAATAGCCTTTCAGAATTCTTTAAAAATGCCTTGATGTCTAGTTTTCAACGGGAAATGAAGATGCACATTTTTCTGTTCGAAATATGACTAAAGTCATTATTTGATGATGTTATCAGTTATGGGCAACATAAATAATCTGTAGAAATAGTGCCGTACACCGCGCGCCGGATGTATATTTTTTTTTTCGAGTTTTGTTCGACGTATTTTGCGCGTTCGTCGCATTCGGCTAATCGTTAAGTTTTTAAGGTAATGCGACCTTTTTTCTTGTTTTCGGCTGGTTTTTTATTTTCGTTTTTCCAGTTGTGAAAATGAAAGTGAAAATTTAACAAGTGATATTTTAAATGTGAATTCTCGTTGGCTTATCGGCCGAAAATTAAAATACATCAACTGAAACATCAATACAACATTATTTGACAATATTAGACATAATCAGAATACTCTTCTCGGTCGGGAAGCAGATCTTACAACCGCATTAGAGACAGCATTTTCTGGATATTCCAAAATCTTCACTGATGGCTCCAAATCCGGTCGGAATTCCGATCCTGTTGGTGCTGCCTTTGTTGTTGACGAAGTTACTGTACAAAAATTCAAACTCCCACCTTTGGCATCTATCTTCTCAGCCGAGCTGTTGGCAATTGCCAAGGCCTGCGACTATATACTTAATGTACTTGGTAGCAGGGGCACATATGTTATATGCAGCGACAGCCTTAGCTCCCTTTTAGCGCTACAAAATTGCCTCTTTAAACCCAACTATCATCCCACTGTTTGGGAGATAAGAGAGAAATGTTCGATTATCATTTTACAGGGCGGTGTTGTGGAGTTTTGTTGGGTTCCAAGTCATGCGGGGATAGAACTAAATGAGGTGGCCGATAGGGCCGCCAAGGATGCGCCTTCAATGGGCATTGAATTTCCTTTTATTCCAGCTGGTGATTTAAATTCTGTAATTAACCGCAATCATTATACGTCCTGGAATAAGCATTGGCGATTGGCCAGGAAGGGTTCATACTTTAATATCGTTCAACCTTTTATTCCGACACACCCATGGTATCTCCACGTGTCAATTTCAATGCCTCCTCATCTCCTCCGCAGATATGTTACTATATTGTGTAGACTGCGTATGGGGCATTCTCGTGTGTCACATAATTTTATGCATGCTGATAACCAGCGACAATGCAATAACCATTCGTCTGTTAACTTTTTGGAGGACATAAATCATCTTTTGTTTAATTGCGAGAAATTTGAAGGCAGTAGACATACTTTTTTTAATAAATTGATATCCCTCGAAGGTATCCACCGTATTCCTTGCATCATTTGCTAGGATGCGGAGAGAAGGCTCAATTTTTGATTTTTAGGTTTATTTTTCAAAACAAGATTGTTATTTAACTTATTTGTATGGAGGACTATTTTTTTTTTTTTTTTATTTTTTTTTTTTATTTTTTATTTATTTATTTATTTTTTCCTTCGCTCCCGGAGTTTGTTTATCCTTACTATTCACAAGTATTTATAATAATAGTTCTGTCAAGTGCGTCCTATATTAATTGAATTCAACCAGAAGATATGATCATCGCCGACCACGAAGATATGGTGCAATTTGTACCATCTTAATCTAACGAGCAAAATATTATGGCTGTTCAGTTGAGTCTGGAATTTCAAGTTCCCGGGTACTGACCAGAACAGTCAGGTTATTGATAAATGATTCCAGGCAGACAGGCTGTGGGTAATGTTAATTCATTTACGGCCATAGTTGTCCGGAAATTCAAAAAAAATATATTTATCTTGCTCAGTTGGTCCGGATAGATGGCTGGTGAATTGTCCTTGTCATTAGATTTTCATTTGCTCATTTTTCCAATACGTTTTTCTTTATTCATATAAAAAAAAAAAAAAAAAAAAAAAGGAAAAAAGGGAAAAAAAGGAAAAGAAAAAGAGAAAGAGAAAAAAAAGAAAAGAAAAAAAAAAGAGAGAAAAAGAAGAGGAGAAGAGAAGAGAAGTGGAATAATTTAAACTTATTTTGATATGGAAGTGGCCAAATGGTAAGCTACTTAGCCGCCAGGCCATAAAAAAAAAAAAAAAAAAAAAAAAAAAAAAAACCTCCGTATTAATAATTCATATATTTATAATGAGTAGGCTTAGATTTTTACCTGCAATGAAACAAATCTTTCTGTTTTTTATTACGTGTTTTGTTGCTTTTTTTTTGTTTAGTACTACACCTCGAGAAAAGTTCGATTCAGTTCTGATTTGGAACATTTACATGGACGACCGAAATAAAAATGAACTCTCAGAAATTCATATAAAGTGTTCTAACAAAATTTAGATAATGTTAATTAGACGTATAAAGACAAAATAAACAGGTGACTAAGAACAACTAATCTTTAAAAAAAAAAGAAATTAGTTGTATAAAATTTTGTGAAAAATTGAAATTAGCATTACGATAATTCGATGAAAGAAATAATTCCCGAAATCGCGATATTTTCAGTAAATTACTTCAAAGTCCGTATTAGTTATAATTTTAAAACAACATTTAATACAATTCAAAATCCTATTCAGTTACACACATGGTAAGGGGAAAAAAAATTAAAATTTTACGTAGCATATTATTTTTTATCAACAAGAAGAGAAACAAATTAACGGAAGTCAATTTTTAGCAATTCACTGTGTCGAAACTACGGTCTCCAATTGAATCACTATCAAATAGCTTTTCGTACTCGAATATTTATATAACCGTTGTATATGTGAAAGACTTTTTGAGTTTTTTGAGGATTTCTTTTTTTTTCTCTAAAGTTCAAAAAATGTGATAAACTAAAAGAAATTGCACAACAGAAATTGCCAAACTCACTGAAACTGTAATATCTGAAAATTGTAAATGCGCTGTGAAAAATTAATAAAACGTTTTGAACTGTTGAAGGAAAAATGTGATAAAACGGTTAAATGCAGAGAGACCTTCACTTGACGGTACACTTAACAATTTCCCACAGTTTTTTATTTTCGCCCGACTACTCATTCCGGTAAAATTATTCCACACATATTCATATACTGTTCAATCGGTTTCAATGCAAAAATAAAAACATTATAGTTCTGCTGAAGGATATAGTTAACCAAAGTTTGAAATTTCACATTTATAATTAATCTGAATGAAGCCCAAACAGTACTCTTAAACTATAGTAAATAAAAAAAGCTGAATACAAATTTCATTGTTGCTACGGAAGCAATGATGCGATAATTTTTCAAATAAGAAAAAAAAAACTTTCATATAGGGATCACACTTAGAAGCCGCTAACTTAGTAAACTTTAAAAATTTCGCTATTTATAGGGAACATTTCCCTAAATCGATTTTTGAATCGACCGCTCTAGGTAAGTCAATTTTTTTTTTTTTTTTTTTTTTCGTTTATTTCCTATATTGAACTGCTTAAAGGCATACACACAATAATTTTAATAATAAGGAAATAATTGAAGGAACCATGTCAGCCGAGTAAACCAAGTATCGTACCGGACCCAGTACGCTTCTTTGTGGGACTCCGGCTTGTATCATATAGCGATTTGATGTGAATCCTTTGTATTCAACTTTAAAGCTTCTCTTATACAAATATGACTTCAAAATTTCGCAATAGTTATGCGGTAAAATATCGCTCAATTTGTGTATGAGGCCTTCGTGCCATACACGATCGAATGCTTTTTCAACGTCTAGGAATAGCGCTGGACAGAACTGTCTGCCTTCGAAGTTTCGCTCTATTATTTGAGTGACCCTATGCATTTGCTGTAAGGTTGAGTGCTGGCTCCGGAATTCAAAAATTGCCAGTTAAGGATAAAATTGCAGCTCGATCAATAACAGGTTTAAGCCGAAGCAAAAAAAAAGTTTTTCAAAGATTTTAGCTACAATTAGCAGGAGAGAGATTGGTCTGTAGGACTGAAGTAACATTTCCCAGGCTTAAGGATAACGATGATTCCACTAATCAGTAAATTGAAGAATTCTTAGAATGCCATTGTAAATATAAATGAGAAATGTGACAGCCTTTTTTAGGAAACTCTTGAAAAATTTCAGCTGAGATGTTATCCTATCCCCAGAGATTTCTTGATTTTTAATTTACCGATGGCTTTAGCCACTTCCTTGAGAGTAATGTGCGGAATATTTTCCGATTATTCGATTGACTTGATATTATAATCTCAACATTGGAATTTATATTGTTAGGCTTAAATACATCTTCAAAGTATGAAGCGAAGGCCTCGGCTTTCTCGCCATTCCCACTAATCGAATCACCGTTACCGCTGCGAACGGGCATGTTGGTATCATGCGGATGTTAGTTTTCCACAATGAGTAATCTTTCTATCTTTTCGGGGAAAGATGAAGTAAGTACTCATCGAAGGTCTTGTGATTATTAATTTTACGAATCAGCTCCGAAGTTTCTTTACTCAATTTGTTGAAGATGGTCTTATCTTCAGCATTTCGAGTACATTGCCACCGCTTGCGCGCGCTGCGTCTTTTCAGAACCAAGTTCTGTACCAAGCGAGGGTACAATAATTCCCCGTTGGAAGCAAGCTTATGTACGAGAGTAGCTGCTATAGCAGAATCGGTGACAATTGCTGTAAACTTACGCACTGCTAGATCCAATTCGTCTGGTGATTTGATTCTTACTTTAAGGTTTATGGAGTTTTCAATGATGACTCGCATTTTATTCCAGTCGGTATGTTTACTAGTTAGTCCTCTGCGCACTCCTTGTTTAAACAGAACAGTATTGCTGAAGGATAAGATTACGGGAGAATGATCGGAAAAGAGGTCCGCAATATTTCTAAGATCCATGTAGTTAGTAGATACGTTTCGTGCAATAAAGAAGTCTAATAGATCCGGAATTCTGTTAGGGTCTGAAGGCCCTAGTAGGTAGGTTGCTGCGAAGGATAAGAACGATCCGCTGATTTTGTGCACTGATTTGAGCGGTTCTCTTCCCCTTTCATCTGGATCATCCCCAATGCACATTTTTTTGCGTTGAAGTCGCCTCTGACAATCCATTTTGTACCCAGTTTAGCAAATAATCCGCTAAAATCAACGGCATCAACTGCTTGATTAGGCGAACAGTAGATCGCGAGGCAACTGCAGTTTTCGTATGATGCAGTTGAATGCTGATGCGAGTAGCTTGAAAGAGGCTAGAGAGTATATATATACTGTATTTCTTTTCAGCGAACGTAATAGAATTTTTAACGAAAATAGCACTGCCGCCTCGAGCTTTACCCCACTCGGATGATTGCAGTGGTGAGTCGAGTAAGCCTTGATTTTCTTCAAGCGAATTTTATTGGTAAAGCGCGTTTCAGAAACTAACGCAACGTCAAATATTCTCACGATGCAGAACATTTTCAAACTCGTTTATCTTCAGAAAAAGACCATTTTCATTCTAGATCACGAGTAGAATCTGTCGTTTTCGTTTTTGCTGCTTGCGCATAGGTGAGTTTTCTAAAGAATTAACGCCAACAGTTAAATTTTCTAACAACTTTTCTAGAGTTTTGTTGGAATCTAGAAGGCTCTGCACTAAGGCTATTAGATCAGCGAGAGCGTTTCCTTCTTGGTTCCTCGGCGGAGCTATTGCATTTTTCGATTTATGCCACGTGTAGGAATGACTGTCTGCGAAGCCGAAGCAAAATATGAAGTTCCTTCTCTTGTGGTAGATGAGGATCTGGTGGCCAACGAGGATTTCGATGTGAGCTGGGTAGATTCGGGCGTCGCGGATCCAGCGAGCTGGAGTTTATTTTTAAAAACTGGACAGCCTCTGTAGTTTGCTGTGTGCTCATCGCCGCAATTGGCGCATTTGCACTTGGGACGATTTAGGTTTCACGCATGCGGGAGTTAAATGGGATTCCGCACATTTGACGCACCTTGGTGTTTTTTTTTTTTAGAATGACCGATAGCCTGGCAGCGCTTACACTAAGGGGGACGTCGTATATTTGCCCAGGAAGCTCGGTCTTAATTTTAACGTACCGCATACGAGTGATGTCCAGTGCCTCACTGTTATTTTCAGGCGGCTCGAGTTTCACTCGAAATAACGGAAGGTTAACTAATGACTATAAGTCTCTCCGTACTTTTTCTTTATTTGAATGTTAGTAACACGTCCGGCTTCATGAGTCCAACTTTCAATAATTCAGAAGCGATGTCATCGACATTAGTTGTCGGGTGTAAATAACGAATGAAGAACACGAACGGTTTTTCTTCCTTCAACTGGTAAAAGTACACGCGATAAGGATATTTTTCCTACTTGAACGTGAGAGTCGCAGTTAGATAACTCAGCAAGTAACTTTCTGAGCCTACGATACTCGTCGGGAGATTTAGGTTGAATTTTTAACACGTTACTTGCAAGTGCTTTTCGTTTTTTCCTTCAAAAGTTTATCGAATGCAGAAATGTTTTGAATACCACTAGTAAAGATAGGCGGGGGTTTAAAGGACAGGGATTGTGCCATTTCCTTTATTCTTGGATATTTTTATCTGCCTTGATCGGATCAGAAACAAACGTTTGATCTGACGTGCAGCTTAAACGAAGTAAAGAATTTTCTTCCCTTAGCAGAGCAACTTCTGCTAACAGTTTCTCGACTTTCTTTGATAGCTCTTCAATCGCGTTCATATCGCATGTGACCGAATTATTATAATACTCGAGAAAGTTACGATACGAATTTTTTAATAATGCTTAAATGGTAACATCGCCGGTTCCGATCGAAATGGGTTTGGTTTAGCGTACGACATCAAAATGACAATTATTATGCTTAAACGACAAGATAAACGAAGTTAGAAAGAAAGACAGAGAGGAAAATATCCTCACTGACCGGAACAGAATTTTAAAGAAAACCGTGAGAATATTTAAATATAACTGAACAATTTTTTTTTTTTCTTTTTTTTTTTCTTTTTCTTTTTCATAGAAATAACGAGACGAATGTATGAACTGTCCCACTCGCCAACTGTGCAAAAACACGAACGCAATGAAAAGCAACTTGCCACGACACGATGATGACAACTGCGAAATCCAAATTATTAAAAACAAAATTGCACGAAAGATTTCCAACCCCGTTTTTTTTTTTGTTCGGCTGTCTGAAAGTCGACCTTACATGATACACTGTTAGTGAAACGATAAAATGTATTCAAGTTTTACTATAATCAGGTCAATGCCAACTATTGAATCCGAGCGATGTTTTTCAGTTTTTAAAGGATAAAAACATTTTTAACGAATATGCGATGACCAAAAAAAAAAAAAAAAAAAAAAAAAAAAGGCTTAATAATTTTGCCGAGCAGCAAAATTTAATTCATAATGAAATTTAGGATTCTAATGAAAAAGGTCATTTGAATACAGTTTATTTCGGCAGGGGAACGGATAATGAAATTCAAATACAGAAGAAAAAGTGTAAATGCTGTTTTTTCTTCTTCTTTTTTAAAATTTGAAATTAATTCATTTCGACGATAAACGCATATTTTTTTTGCGTACTGTAAATACAGTGATGTTGATTAATTAATTCGGACACGCTTAAAATTTAATAATAAACGTGAAAAAAATGCCATTCGAATACAATTTTTGAACAAGTAACGAAATATATTGTTGTAGTATCCTATTACCGAGAAGAAATGCGCAAAAGTGCTTTCGAAATATTTAACTTCATAAAAATCAAAAAAATTTAAAACATTGCGATTTAAAAAGGTAACAACGAAAATATTCGGATTTTTCGAAAAGTAAACAAAAAAAAAAATCATTTAAAATTTGAAAAAAAAAAAAATTAATACTTGGTAGCTTTTTGCTCTACTATTACGGCAGATATTGTTCGCGGCATCGACTCAACCAATTTAGCAGTTGATGTAGCCCCGGTGGAATATTTTTCCATTCACGTAGCAACACCTCTTCTTTCAGCTCCTTTCTGTTAGAAATTTCATTTTCACGTACCTTTTCGATGCAATATTTTGCACAAGTTTTCCATCGGGTTTATGTGACTGTGTGTGGGAATTTCAATCACTTTTGAGCAATTGTAAAGCAACCCCAACTGCGACATAGCCCCACGATTTATGTTTGGAGTCATTGTCTTCATAAAAACTAAAACGCTTTTCCAGCCCCAAATTGGTAGTATTTGTTTTTAAATTCTTCTATTTAAAACTTTAACATACATTTCGGCATTCATGTTGCCATCGATAAATTCCAAATTCCCCGCTGCTGAGGCTGCGAAACACCCCCAAACCATCACACTTTTGCTTCTCTGTGTTTTTAACTGTGTAGCGTTTAAATTACGTTTTTTTTTCTAATTCTTCTTTTGATTTTCGCCGCACACTTTCGAACGTCCGTCACTAACGAGAACATTAAGGATTTACTTTCATCCGTTAAAATATCACCGATTTCCGATAATTAAAATCGCACTCTGTTGGTTTTCTTTAGCGAAATTTAAGCGCTTCCTTTTTTCGATTACGTTCATTTACGAGAGGTTTTTTTCGAGCAGTACGCTTCTTTTTAATGACTCGACGGATGATCCGAACGGATGGTGAACTTTCACAGTTAAGAGTGATGAAGAAACTCCCCGAAGCTAAAATTTGGCCCCTTATTTTGTAGGATTTTTCTTTATTTCCTTCATTATGAATCGCTCGTCCCACGGTGTGCCAATTTACGTGGTCGTTCTTCCTGAGAAATAAAATCTAACCTGTTTTCGAGATCGACAAATATCGTGTATTATACCGTGTACCTTTTTTTGACAATAAACAATTTCGCGATTTCACGGTAAGGCCTTTGCCTTTTGCGCGATTAAAATTGAGTTAATTTTCGCACTTCGAGGCTCGCGTATTTTTACCTTTTCATGACATTTTCAATCGTACTTTGCGCGAAGATGGCACAACACCTAGTGTGACCAGCGATTACGTAAAAGCCTTTGCGTACACAGGTACGAGTCAATTGATGACAAATAAATGAGTCATCTTCATGAAAGGCACATTATCAGCTAGATGTCCGAATTCATTCTTGTTACCTTTAAATGATGAGCTTCTTTTTTTGCAATTTTAATTTTTACGGGATGACTGCGGTAATGTAAATTACTTTTTATCGGGTGCCCCCCCCCCCTCCCCCCCAAGGCATTACTAGGCATTACTACAGCAAAGATATTTCGTCGTTAGTTGAAATTGTGCTGCAACACGTATTTAAGTCACGTTTATTACTGAACTTTACGCGTGTCCGAATACATTAATGTTGATAGCTGTAGAGTTGTTTTTTGGTTATCTATTAAATTAAATTTTACCTTAAAATACTCTCTCCTTCGGGTACTTGGCAACAAAAAAAACAAAAGTTTTTATATTTTATTCAACATTTAACGTTATTTTTAATTATCGTTTTTATTTCGTAATATGTGAAAAAAATTAAAAATTTTTTCTCATTTATTATTCTGATGTTACACTGAAAAATTAAAATTCTATCAACTATCTAAAATGATAATGGTGCTCTTTATAAATTTTCTTTATCAATCTCGCCTGTTTCTCTTTTAGTTTCACCGAACTCTGCCATCCTCCTAAAATTTTTACTATACCTACGCTTTCGAAATTTCTCCTCCACAGGCGCTAATTGAACAGGAATTCCACACAGTGTTATCAACTCTCAATTTCCATCTCTTATGTAGCGGGCGGGGGAGTCCGATATTTTGGTTCCACGGAATTATCCAGTAGCGGATCTCTCCCTTGTGTTTTCTAAAGGGGTTTTTTTTTTCTTTTTTTTTTTTTTTTTTTTTTTTTTTTGAGTCCAGCGCAAGTGAAATTTTTGCACATTTACAATGATATCAGGTTCTACTTGAACGAAATACCACTGCCTAATGTCGCGGTAACTGGTTGAAAAAAACAAAAAATACTAAACGGATTAAAAATTGTTACAAAATCAAAAAAAAAAATTATTCACGATTGGTGGCCAATACCATTCGTCCGTGAAATGATCCGTGAAATAACCTATCGGTATTGTATTTTTGTTTGAAAATATATTATATTTAGTTTTGTTCCTATAATTTTGTATAAGATGGAACCACTTTTTTCGTATCAGTGCAGTGATGTTGCAAATGTCTCCCCACTCCACCCCATAGAAATTTTAAAGAAGTTACGTGATTAAAATCAGTGCTTTGATTCCACTTTAGCAGCGTTGACAATTATTGTTAATTTATGTATTATTCTGACTTATAATAACCCAGGTGAAAGAACAGTTTCAAACTGATTTAAAAAACATTTTTATATAGGTTTATTTGAACTGCCCTGACCAGCTGCTCTAAGCCGTAGTGTGTCCACTACGCAGAGTAGATGTTTTCATTTTGAAATTAAATTTATGACGTCATCGTTGCCGCTGTCGTCGGTAATTATTTTGTTACACTATAATTTCTATATATGTACATGTTTGTATGAAAAAAAGGTACATACATAACAATAAGGAAGCATTAATAATAATCACATAGGCGTAAAAATGTTCATGTTTAAAAATATTTAAAATAATGAAAAATAAAATTATACGATAATGGTTACATCTAGAACTAGACAACATTTTCGGCTATTTCAAATGTACCCCGAAGTATTATAAATTAGTTTATTTGTACGTTACTTTCAAATTAATGCTTTCAGCATACTTTATAGTATTCGAAAAATCACAAACTGGTTCGTCAATATATGTATTATGCAGCTGCAACTGTACCGATATCGATAAAAAAAAACAAAAAAAAACCCTATAAATAACTTACGGGCACGGCGAACCATTATTTTCACAGTCCCATATAAGTCATAGAGAGCGTTCCGTTATCTCGACGGACTGAAAGGATATGTAGGCTACTTGCGGAAGACTTTCAATCACTTTTTCTCATCTTCTCGGAGGTGTAAATTTCGTTACTCCAGAGAAGCTGAGCGGTTTCATTATACACTGACACATAAGTTCTAGTTATCAGTTATGTAGGTAACATGGACGATCCACTTCGTAATATGTATCTCTAATTGTCCTTTTCTTTATGGCGTTTTTGAGTATATTTATAAATTTGAAGGAAAAAAAAACGACAACATGGATGCGAAGAACCGTTTCTCACTTTGAAATCGCACAGTTCTATGTAGAGAATATTACCTGATTGTTATTAATATATACATACATACATACATGCGTAATATATAAATATAAATATATATATATATATATATATATATATATATATATATATATTAAACTTTAAATGTTAATTGTTTCGTAGAACCTGATGAAAAAACGTAAGATATGTACAGGTAGGAAAGTGGTACAAATTAATTGAATTGTAACAGTAAGATAAATATCTGTACAACTAAGTAAATGCCGGTGACGATCGATTGTTCGGTAGATTTTCCGTTGTTGTATTGGTAAACGATTGTCGGTAAAACTGACGGGAAACTGTGATTTTTTTCGTACGTATTGGTTGTCCGTAAGTTGGTAAAGCGACCGTTGGCCGAGATCGTTTCAGTTCCGCTTAGTTTGTTCCGTTCTTTCGGCGACTTGCTGCCCGTTTCGGGCATTGCTTGCAGCTGACGCTGCTGCTCGTTATTTGTTTCTTTGGCAGCGATGGATAGCTCGGTGGCTTTTTCCGGTAAGGATAGTTCTACGAGAAAAATTAACATCGAATGAAAAGAATAATCCACTTAAAAGCCGTTCATTAGAATAAGGGAAAATGTTAAAAGCGATCAAAAGCACTGATATAAAGTTGTGTTGAACGGATTCTTTTATTTTTTAAATAAATTTCCCGCCAGATGGTAGGAGGAGGGCTGTCGAATGAAATAATCACCTGGCCATGTATCAGCTAAGTTTTTAATGGCAAGTGTCCAAGTCGCACGAAAGAAGTAACATCCGATCTAGAAAGTGCAGGGTTTGGGAAGAATTGAACAATATTTTCCAGTTGGTGGGGGCTGTTGATGTATCACCTACTAGTCTGGATCCCTTCTCATTAGGGCTTGCGAACAGCGGTTAATGCGATCATATAAAAACCAGCGCGCGTAGCTATCGCAAAGTACGATTAGCGAGCGTGGCCGTTGATTTATCGTTACAGCGTGTTTTTTTTCGTCGGTTTCGGAGACGATCGACGAAACTAAAACAAAACGAGGTCTTAACGAACTTTTTACGAGCAACTTTCTTTCAAAGTCACGCTCCAACTGATTATGTGGTTGATGACAATGGCCTGAAAGGATCTGCGCCAAAATTTCATCATCCGCTGAAAACTGCTGGTTTTGACTGACATTCGTGTTAGCCGAATCACGCTATAAACGCACTAGCTTTAAATTGGTAAAGTCTAAAACTGCTGCTCCTCGGATGTGGAAAATAATGCATTATTGGTAGTGTTCTCGTCGCGATAGTCTAGTTGCTAGAGCGCTTGTCTTCCGCTACGGAAGTCTTCGATCCCAGGCGACGACAGAATATTCGCGTTAATCAGTCTACTACAGCAGCAAGCACACACTTAAGGGGATACATTTATATATCGATAAATCAAACATTTACAATCAGTTCCAAGTATAGAGTCTTGTACATACAGTAGCGTTTTATATTTTCAGCCGACGAGCGATTGCATCGACGTGAATAAGCCTCAATCGTTTTGGTTTGTCTAGTCACTAGAGATGCGCAAATCAAATCCGCTAGAGCAGTTTTGGGTACATATATACTTAACCTTTTTTTTTTTTTTTTTTTTTTTTTTGGTCCGGCAAGAAACCATTTGGCCACCAACAACCTCTACAAATAACCTAGACTAACAGAATAGTGTGTGGCAATATTAACACTGATAATTAAACATCCACAATACCATTCAAACACACATGGCCGTCATGATATGACATAGCCCACGAGTGTCAAGAAGGATATGGAATTAACATTGAAAATTACACTCTCACAATACAACTTGACCACACATGGTCGCAATGATTGACATAGCCCACGAGTGTCAAGAAGGATTTCCGACTACTGAGGATATATATCCGCTTTTCAACTCCCACTCCGATCGAGTTATGGATATTTCATACCTAGTATGTATAATCGTAATCTTTGTCTATGTATTCAACTCCAACTCCGCATACTGCTTGGAAACGCACAAAGCAACAGAACGTCCATGAACGCGCTGTGCATGCGCGCAGCTAACACCTTTCGGAGTTGAGATATATTAAATCACCCGGCCATAAATAAATTCAACTGTATCCGGAAGGGCAACATTCGTTCGTTGTGTGACGTCTTTCAGCTTTGAGATATATTAAATCACTTCGTCGGAAATATATTCCCGGCTATGTCCGAACGCGGATATATTTCCCAGCGTATAACTATGTCCAGAATTACCCATGCATACTAGTCACTGACATACATACATATATAGCCTTTCTCACGTTGGACTGCAGCATGGAAACTAGAGGTTGCGTCCCAATTATTACGTCAACCGCATACGAATTAGAGAATAACCTCATACTCGTGTGATCGAGTGGGAAATGGAAGAAGACATTATTGAAGGAGGTTCAAAAAATATGAAAAAGACAAAAATTTCCTATTAAGCAATTTTGTTCAACGTATTTCTTACATTGATTAGTGGAAATTTAGAAATGAGAATTTAAAAATCAAAAACAATAGTATAAAATTGAAAGAAAACAAGGTGAAAAAAGTTACTCCAACTTCAATGGACAGGCAAATAGACATTGCTGAAGGTCTGAAAAGACTGATATTGCAATCGGTTTATAAACGAATACTCTGTAATGATAATGGAGATAACGATAGATACAAATGCGGTGCGCTTCTACCTGCGTCGTTTTTCTCGGTTAATTGTAAAAGTAGCGATAGGTGCAAGACCTAATAGCGGGAAGTGGTTTAAAAGCGAAATACAACAAAATAAATATCACACTCGACACGGTTCTGTTACACCAGGTGTGTGTGTGTGTGTGTGTATGGAAAAAGTAGTGTGTAAAAGATCCACATCGAGGACAAAGGACGCCGCTGACGCTAATTAGGCCTAGTACCAGCGCGAAAACTAGAGCAAGTTTTGCCTCACGATCCGCCTCCGCTCACTGTGGTACCAGCCACGAGCGCAGTGAACGCACACCGTCCGTTACCGCGTTTTCCGAAGTTCGGGACGTAAGTATTCTAGTAAGGTTTTAAAAATTAGCCCATCTGATCGCCCGCATAGCCCCACGTACTCATGTCACGCGAGGCGCACTATACATATCGTCGCATGTATTGGCTATGACGTAATTTTTAATTTTAATTTTTCGATGGATAGGAGATGTGAAATTTTCGCAGGGTGCTAAAAACGTTCGAAACTCGACACTTAGAACCTAAATTTTAAAGGAATTTTCCGGGTCACGCTCTGTTTCGGCATTTTTGAAATTTTAATTTTTACTTTACAAGACGTACAGAAAAGTACGTAATTTTCATCGGCCATGCAGACCGTTGCATCGATCATCTCGACCAGATGCAGCTACATTTTTAATTGTCTTACATCACCGCCATACACACGCGCACACACATTCCGATATTTTTCATTCAATTGATGTTGCAAGTCGCTGTATCGTTTCCATTGTTTTATTTCACCAGCTCACACACGCGTACACTCTGTTATTTCTATAAATCGCGAACTTTTTTTATCAATCACGGATGGGGGGTATATATAATATATTGTTGTTTTTTTTTTTTTTGTCACGTCGTGGAAACCAATATCGAATAATATTTGTCATGACACCTGCTGTTTACTTTTGAAGGCGTATAAGAAAATAAACGTAATTTTTATTCGGTCAGTTCGTTTAAAACTTTTCCTTGTCCGATCCATTATGCAGAGCTATGTGTCTATCTCACTCATCGCTAAACCACACAGGGCGGTCCAGCGCACACTTCTGCTATCGCGCCAGCGTTCCTTTCTTTCATAATAATATTTTCCAAGCCGAAGTATTATAGAGTTAGCCGATGTATATTCTTTTCGCATCCAAAAATTCGTTTTATTCATCTTTCGTGTTCTTTTTTTTTATTTTTTCTCCAATTCGAAAACTTAATCCTACAAAGTCCCGACCGTCGCAAATGCGCACCACCCGTTCCTACGCACTCCTCTACCATCAGTTAACTCATCATCGACCATAATATTATCTTCAAGTCTATGTAATATGGAATAAGTCCTTTCTTTTTTTTTTTTTTTTCGCCTCCAAATTTTTTCCCCTACCGTAAGGGTTCAAAAATTAATTCGAGTATACTCGATTTGAAAAATTCCTTCTTCCCTCTACTACCCGCCTTGCACAAATTACCAATCATCCGTATTTTTTTTCACAATTATACGCACCGGCAACTACCACGAAAGCGCACTAACTGCTCCCACGCTCACATCTGCTACCGCTGGTTTCCCTATAATTCATAATGATTTTTCCGAGTCGAAGTCCATTATAGAATTAGCTTAAGCCTATTTTATTTTTCGAACTCCAAAAATGTTTTTTCCAGATCTTTTCACGATATATTTTATTTATTTCTACGACTCGATCAAACCCTCGTCTACCGCGAAAACACACCACCATTAGTTCCTACACACATTTCTACATTATACATTATCTCATTATTACAAATTAACAAATTTAACTGAAAATGTATAATCAAAGATTAAATGTATCCTTTATGCCCCTCTATCCGTTGCAATCAATTTACGGAGTATACGTATTTTTTATTTTATTTTATTTTTTTCCCGTGTTCTGCGATCGCACCAACCATTAAAAAAGCCTACTATCCGCTCTCACACATACATACATATATCCACCGTCACGATTATACAGCGCCATTATAAATTTTTGAATAAGTATTAACAAATTTCACGCTTCCAATCATTTTACCCCGTTCGTAAGTTTGTTTTATTTTTCTCAACTCAGTCGTCGTGAATGCGCACTATCCATTTCCTCGCATAGGTTTCTGCGTCTTCGACACTGTTACCGTCAGGTATTTGACTTCCGATTATTTTGTTTAATTATTATTTTCTCGTCAGAATCTAACCTTAATTCCATATGCCCTTTCATCCCTCTTACAGATAGTATGTAATATTTTGTCTGATCTTAGGTATCGTACAATTAACCTAAACACATATTTTTCAGTTCTTTCTTGTTTTTTTTGTTTTCTTAAATTTTTTCTCCAATTCTAAAATATAATCCGACAAAGTCTTAACCGCCGCAAATGCACAACATCCGTTTCCAAACACACATCCGCCACACTCATAGATGATGTTTGCGTTCCTGCACACGTTTTACATTTAACATTGTATTACCAAAATTAACCGAAAACGTATAATCGACGTACGAATGTAACCTTAATCCCCTCTGTCTCTTCCAATCATTTTACCGATCGTACCGTAATACTTTTTCATTTTCTCCAATCATTAGTATTCAAAATTATTTGGAGTATCCCTCTACCCTCACAGTCTAAAGTTCCAATTCTTTTTGTAATATTTTTTATTTTCTGGGTATGCCTACAAGCAGCTATCGCAAAAGAATATCATTCGCTTCGTTTTCATGCATACACGTTACCACGTACCCTATACATATGCATATCATATTATGAATTTTAAAATTAATAACCGTATACTTCTATTTTTTTCAAACTTCACATTTTTACACAATCTTTCTTAAATACATACACGTGTGTTAGACTCGCGCTTTATTTAGTATTTCATTTCGTAAATATTGTTTCGCGATATATACGATGCAATTTATGAATCGCTTTTGTCAATTGTATAAAGAGAGAGAGCGAGCGAGAGAGAATGAGAGAGAGAATGAGAGAGGTAGAGATGTTGGTTTTACAAGACACGGTGTGTTTAATGAAAACGCGGTAATAGATGCAGATTAGGGATGTAACGAGTGAGGAAGAAAGGGAGTTTTTTTCTTTTTTTTCTTTTTTCTTCCTCACATCTAGAACTGACTATATAGTGTCATTTACTAGATTATTAATAAGATCGTGAATTTCAAGATCATCAGCCGATCCCGAATTTATTCATTGAACAGTCACACTAGGGGTCAATAACGTTTCTTCTTTTCAACCTGTTGCGACTTGTTGGTCGTTGTAGTAAATTCGTTGCGAGAGTATTTTCATTTCAACTTCGACAAGTGATAAAACTACCAGCTTTACTTCTTTAGTAACATATTTCACTTGTAAATCTTGATGTAGTGTTTGGTTGGACAAATACCATGGTGCTCCTGATCATTGGGTCGTAGCACTTTATTTTGATACCGTTGTATTCTATCCGCACTCTATACTTTTGGAAGTGCATTCCCAAAATTCAGCTGCGTACAACCATAACGGTTTTAATACCATGTGTGGTATAGTAATGTTTTATTTGAAATATGTAATTGGAAACGCGGTCCAAGCAACCAATGAAGTTGTCTTGTTTTCAAATTTAGTTCTCTGTTATTTTTGTCTTGATATGATGAAGCCACGTAGGTGTAAGTGTTTCATCTAGGTGTACTCTGAGATATTTTACGGATGAATATGTTTTTATTTGTTTGTTATTTACAAATATTATGTGATATTTGTTACGTACAATTTTTCTCTTTGTAAAAATAACTTTTATATTTTCATTTATTACTATTTTCCATTTATTCAGCCGATCAATGATTTTATTTAGCACATCTTGTAAATTTTCTGTGGACTTTTCTCGGTTCTCATGCGTATGATTGCCATGTCGTCAGCGAATGTTGCAAGTAGTGCGTCATCTGTCTCTGGCATAACATAAGTAAACAATAAATACAAGAGAGGACCAAGAGTACACTTCCCTGAGGTACACCTGCCTCAATTTTATATATGGATGATTTTGCTACATTTACTACAACTCGGAAAACAATATTTGTCTTGTAAGTAGGATTTCAAAATATTGTAATACTGAATTGGTAGTACTTTTTTGCATTTATAAAGTATTCCCGGATGCCATACTTTATCAAATGCCTGTTGTACATACATCAAGGAAGACAGCCAAAGTAATTCATTTTTTTTTCAAATGTTTCTTCAATTTTGTTAACCAGACGGTGCACTTGTTATACTGTTGAGTGCCTAATTCGGAAGCCAAATTGATGATTTGGTATTATTTCTTTCTTGTCTATGAACTTTTGTATTCTCTTTTTTAAGAGTTTTTCGAAAACTTTGGCCAGAATTGATAAAAGTGAAATTGGCCGATAAGAAGTTGAGGAGGTTTACCTGGTTTTAAAATCATCATAACATTGACCTAATTTCCACAATATATGTAGGAACATATTGAAGATTGTAAATATAAGTTAACTAACGCGTTCCTTGATAACTCTTCCAGAATAGGCCCCGTTATGAGATCGTAAAGGGAGTGGGATGAGAATTAGAATATTTTTTTTTTTTTTTATGCAATAGGTTGACTATAAGAAAACTTTGAAGTTGCCAGCAACTATCTCTGAACAAGCCATATTGAGCAAAAAAAAATGTCATTTTTTCTTCATGGTACAATAGTCATATTGACTAACGTTGTCAACTGCTACGAATGCGCACCGTTTGTTTCCACACGTGTATGGTCACCAACCACTGTCGGAACCTCTGCACACATCATACTATCGTCACCAGCAGTACTTTCCCTGAGTTCATAATATAGTTTTTATTTATTTTTTTCTATGTGTAAGAATTTTAGAATTAGTCAAAATATATAGATACATATATATTTTTTTTTTTCGCTACACAAAATTTTTTTCAAGTCTTTCGTAATATGTCTCGCAAATAAATGTACGGTACAATTAGTTGTCGCTTCTTTACCTCAAATATACCTGTATAACCATTTTTGTTATTCTTATTACAACCTAGTGTTCGGGAAATCGTGGAGAAATTCTCGTCGCTCCGTACGTACTAAGTGATCTATTTCCAGAAATTGAAATCGTACATAAGTATTTCAGAATCAGTCTAAGTATATTTTACCACCTCCAAAATTTACCACCCCCTTACAGATCATCAACTCTTTTTCATTTTTTATTTTTTTTTTTATTTTCTTATTTTTTCAGTGATATTAACCGTATTAATCCTTGACTTCCATAGTGACGGATTCGGCTGCCATGGCTTTCGATATTTCTCACGCTGTATCGAATTAAAAAATGATAATGATTACTCCTTTTCCAAATTCTAAATTCCATATTTCTCCGCGTTTTGACAATTTCCCAGGCGTATCTGCTCCGATTTCCATTTCTCCGGCTTCGTCGGGCAGCGTGCAAACTGAGCATTCTCCGACCACAATACTAGATCGACAAATTTCGCGGGAATTGCCAATGTGCACGGCGCCAATTTGGCGATCCGTGCATGTGTGTGTGTTAATTATATGAGGGTGGTTGTCCGGTCTGTCGTTGTGTGCGTCGGAGATGCGAGTCGAGCTACGTCGAGGCGTGAGAAGTTTTTTCCAAGAACCTGAGAATTGGAAACCTTTTTTATTTTCGTTGCCCTTTAAAAAAGGCCTAAAGCTCTGCTTGGCTGAGCTACCAGTCACGATACACCGTGGAGTATCACTATCTTTTTTACATAAACTTCCGATGATTTTTTTTGTTTTTTTTCTATTCGTCTTTTCATTCATCATCGCGGAAGTGTTGGTCTTTTAAAAATGACCCGCGAGCAGGGACATTGAGACCTTAACAATATCTACTCATTTTTTTCCGAATTTTCCAAATAAATATTATAAATAAATCCAAGTATACTATCTCAGTATCAAAAACTTACCTCATATCTCTCATCAGTCGTTTTCTTTTTAAAATCTATCGCACATATACATATATATATATATTTTTTTTTTTCATCATTTAATTTTTCCCAATTCGCAAGTGACATATGGGAAAACGTATTATTGTCTTCATGCACGTCGAAACTACTCTTCATCACTCCATTAGAAAATAATATTTTTTTAAATTATTTTCATCATCATGAATATGTTAGATTTTTTTTTTTTTATTTCTTTTTCCATGCATGACAAGATCATTGGAAACACTACATCTACGAATGCATACACCGTACACCTCCTGCAACCTATTATGAATTTTTAAAATTATTCCAATCTTACTATTTTAGTATCAAAAGTTATCGTCTTTTTTCCGACCGTACATAATTTTTTTTATAATATCATTAACCTACGAAAGCACGTCATTCGTTTTACTGATACCGAAGCAATTTTTCCCTTTATACTATCAATCCTCTAAATTTAAAGTAAAGATAAGAAGTTAGTATAAGTATACATTTGTGCTAGTAAAATTAATATATCAATTCATTTTTCTATTCCTTTGTACATTTCTGAAAAAATCATGGAACGTGTTAGTCTTAGTGTACTATTTTATTATCTGAAATCAACTATTCCTTCACACCACTTTTACGATCGTACTTAATTTTTCTTCTGTATTATCATTATTTCAAGATCCTACAAAACCACTTTATAATTTTGATCATATTGAAATCCTCATACCATTCACTTCTTGCTGTACGTTGTCAACGGTCATTGCAACGATACAAAATTAGTCCAATTATACTATTACGCTAGCAAAATTATTATATCACCCCTCTCTTTTTTTCTATTCAATCATATGATTTAAAATTTTATGGTATATTTTCAGAATTACTACCGACCGCTTTCCATACCGAACGAGGCTTTTCAAGCACTACGGACGGCTTTCCGCTCGGAACGTGCGGAGGCTTTACAGGCACTACCGACAAATTTCCGAAGAGGCAACACTACTCTCTATACACAAACTGTAGTATACACTACATTGATATGAAAAGAATATTATCTTTACCTCTCATATTATTTTTATCATTTATGTTTTTAATTAAATCGGTTGCAAGATTCTACGAATGACCACCTCCGGTTCCAATACCGTTCTTATGCGATCGTTCACTTTCTGTTTGTGACATATATTTTTGTAAGTTCATACCGAACTCGCTTCATACTCTATTATTCATTTTAGATGCGAAGACATACAATTTTTAACGAAGCAAACAATTCTTTGCTACGCTAATGATTGAAGACATCCTTTTCCAGAAACATAGATTAGCCAAAACTTTTACTCATTCAAAATAAATTGAAGTAACTTTTCCTCCATATTTTTTAATACATTACCAAACTTGTATATAACACACGACAATCTCTCTCACTCATTCGAAGACGACTGATATTTCTTCATTTTATTTTTTTATTTTTCATTTATTTTTTCAAATTAGTCAGCACCGAGTCTCTCAATGTATTACTTGCATGTACGCGCTCGCATATACAAGTATGAAAAAATCAGATTTTATTATTACATATTTCGATGGATACATCTCTGGCACAGTTTATTGAAAAAAATCAATCGGAGCTTCGAAGGAAATTTTCATACCAAACTCTGTTTTTTACATTTTTCTTTCTAAATCGTACAAGAAAACCCGATGAGCACGAAAAATACAGTGGAGAGAGCTCGCAGATCATAACGGTCAGAACTGACTGGAACCGAATGAGGATATTTTTTAAATAACAAACTGGAAACTACTTTTCCAAAGAAGTGTTATTAGATTGTACCATCCTTTTCACTATAGGGTGACATAGTGAAGTTTGTTGCCATTGCATGAACGAATATGTAAGTTGGTGGGCTTTAGTGAACACGAGCACGTGAGAATATACAGGTATGATAACAAAGTCCCAGAATAAAATGTTGATAAAACAAGCTTTCTTTATTGATAATTCCCATCCTAAACCTCCCAGCATATATGGAAATGCATATATATTTTTCAATTGAAATAAGATAATGTATAATGTAGAAATGTGAGCAACGGTGGTATGTTTTCGCGGTAGACGAGGGTTTGATTGAGTCGCAGAAATAAATAAAATATATCGTTGAAAAGATCTGGAAACAATTTTTGGAGTTCGAAAAATAAAATAAGCTTAAGCTAAAATTCTATAATGGACTTCGACTTGGAAAAATCATTATGAATTATAGGGAAACCAGCGGTAGCAGATGTGAGCGCGGGAATAGTTTTTGAATCCTTACGGTCGGGAAAAAAATTCGGAGGCGAAAAGAAAAAGAAAAATGTACTTTGACTTATTCCGTATTACATAGACTTGAAGATAGTATTATGATCGAAGATGAAATAACTGATGGTAGAGGTGTGCGTAGGAATGGGTGGTGCGCATTTGAGGAACGTTAGCGATAGCAGATGTGTGCGCCGGACCGCCCTGTGTGGTTTTGCGATGAGTGACATAGACATAGGTCCGCATAATGGATCGGACAAAGAAAAGTTTTAAACCAAGTGACCAAATAAAAATTACGTTTATTTTCTTATACGCCTTCAAAAGTAAACAGCAGGTGTCGTGACAAATATTATTCGATGTTGGTTTCGACGACGTGACAAAAAAAAAGCATCAATATATATAGAACCCCTCTCCGTGCGTGATTGATAAAAGAAGTTCGCGATTCATAGAAATAACAGAATATGCGTGTGTCTGTGTGAGCTGGTGAAATAAAACAATGGAAATGATACAGCGACTTGCGACATCAATTGAACGAAAAAAGTCTTCGCGATTCCTGGAAATATCGGAGTGTTGTACGGGTGTGTATAAATGTGTGTGCGTATGTGTATAGAGGTGATGTAAGACAATAAAAAATGTAGCTGCATCTGGTCGAGATGATCGATGCAATGGTCTGCATGGCCGATGAAAATTACATACTTTTCTGTACGTCTTGTAAAGTAAAAATAAAAATTTCAAAAATGCCGAAACAGAGCGTGACCCGGAAAATTCCTTTAAAATTTAGGTTCTAAGTGTCGAGTTTCGAACGTTTTTAGCACCCTGCGAAAATTTCACATCTCCTATCCTCCGAAAAATTAAAATTATAAATTACGTCATAGCCAATACGTGCGACGATATGTATAGTACGGCTGTGTGTGCGAAACGAACGATGCGTGACATGAGTACGTGGGGCTATGCGGGCGATCAGATGGGCTAATTTTTGAAACCTTACTAAAATACTTACGTCCCGAACTTCGAAAAATGCGGTAACGGACGTTGCGCGTTCATTGCGCTCGTGGCTGGTACCGCAGCGAGCGGGGGCGGACCGTGGGTAATATTCGTTCTAGTTTTGGCGCTCTTACTAGGCCTAATTAGCGCCAGCGGCATCGTTTGTCCTCGATGAGGATCTTTTACACTAGTGGAAAAATACCGCGACGACATTCCTATTTGTGAAATAAAGTAAGGACAATAGAATTTTCCCGCTATTTTACACAGCGGTCCCCTCAGTTCAACGTAACCGGATATCTAGAAATTAGTTTTTTTTGCTAGCAGATGAAAAAATATTAAATCTTCCAATTATAATTTAAATTAAACAAAAATAAATAAATAGACTAAATTTCCGAATAAAGTGAATTCCTCTACCTTGAAGGCGTATCTTTCCCTCCGCTTTTCCGATGGTATTTTCGGAAATACAGTTATACTCGCCGTAGTCAGACTTTTCTAATCCTTTTATTTCTAGAGTCATGTTGGTCTTGTAGCCTTCTTTATGCGCTTCGGTCACATTCATTCTAGAATTTGACATGATTAATTCACCTGAAAATTCCGTAACACTTAACAGTTTTACGAGTCAACAAATTTCAAAATTTTTCCTAGTAATTGTGTGCTTGTGAGTATGGTGTGTACATGTCTGCATGTATGTATGTAAATATATGTACATCCATATATATACATATATATATATATATATATATATATATATATATATATATTTGAGATTATGTTCTAGAATTATTCGATATACAGTGGACGCTGGTTATTCTGATCACGTCGGGATTTCAGGTCTTGATCGAAATAAGCGGCGATCATATTATCCGAAAATTGCATAGTCAATAGACTAAATCATCACTTAGGCCTTACATATAGTGGACATACGTGAGTATGCCTGCGTATTTTACTGCATTAATGAAATACACAGTAAGTAGACCATGGATTATACGTAATATGCATCAATAATTCTTTTTTGTCAAGTATTTTTGTTGATTTTTTATTTTTATTATTACATACAGCATTGGACTATCGAATTTTCTGTACAAAATTACTTCAAAACACAAAAAAATTACAAATTACAAAATTACGGCAAAACGTATTCAGCAATATTTAGTCGTATTTTTCGTTTACAGTACACAATAAGCCGTTCAAGGAACATTTTTTTTTTTTTTTTAAAAATTAAAGTTGAAAGTTACGAACACATTCTGTTATGATATTCCTAGTTTTAAAAGTTATGGAAAAAGTCATTTATTTTGGTGTGTTTAGCTATGTCTGTTGTTTTATTAAAAAAAGTCTCTATATTGTATAAACTTCTATATTCCTCTTTTCCACCACCATATTCCTCCAAAGCTCTTCGGATAGTTGTCAAGGATTCGCGAAACTTCTTTTCAATTACTAGCTCTCTGTCTGGCTCTTCCTCTGCATCATCTTCGTTATTTTCATCGCCCGTGTCTTGTGTGTTCTGCATAACTTGTCCACGTCATTCATGATTTCTGCAACTGGTAACCCACTGTCAATTTCTAACCATTCACTAAATTGTTCTTCTTCCATATCTGCAGGCCTTTCACGTTCGACTGGTTTTTACATTTCTTATAGAGCAGATTTTTCCAACCTCTTGAAACAATTTAAAATGCATTTTTCGGAAACCATACTCCAACTTGCAATGATTATTTTTGTAAATATATGTATGTGTCCAACCTTGATCGTAATAAACGGCGAAATTAAATTACCTGATCATAAAAACCGACCAAAAACGCGCATACATTTTTGTGATTGGAATTCGTTTTTCTTGATTTGATCATATTAAGCGGTTTATCAGATAAACCAATAACCGGTGACCACTGTATTTGGATTTCCGAATTTTTATCGTACTAATATATACATACATATGTATATAAAAAATCGAAACATATCATTTGGCTTTATATTAGAGCGCAAAGTTTTATACAAACCTCTGTTATTAACCCACTGGTACGTAGCGCGAGGGGAAGCTTCCACCGAACACTGAAGTATTACGTCACTCTTTAATGGTGCCGCAATTAACTGATTGTTTACTTCGACCGATGGTTTAACTAGGCAATACAAACGAATGCGAGTTACTAATTCGTGCGGACATTGAACAGATAAAGTGATATTTAAAAGAGAAGTAAGAAAATACCCCTGTTAAAAGTGTTTTTCTTTAGTCTAAACGTAAATTAATTTTGAAATGTGACGACAAAAAATATAGACTTTCTCGATTTATTTTGCTTTTTTTTTTTTTTTTTCGAGAGTATAAATATTGTTACTAAACGAAATGTTACATTAGATCATAGGAACTCGATTTAAATTGTGAAAATATAATAAAATCCCGATTAATTACTTTCCGATCAACATTCACGGTGTATTCCGAAAAACTAGTCCGGGTTTTATTATAGTTTCATAATTTAAATCAAGTTCTTATGATCTCGTTTTGTATCACAGTATTCACATAGAACAGATACGATTAGAAATATTATTTTTACAACAACACGCAAACTATATTATAACTCGGGCGAAGGAAATAACGTTTTAATAATGAAATACTGTCGTATACATACATACATACATGTGTAAACGAAATTATATGAATTCGCAAAATCGTACACGTTGATAGCGGCCTCTAGTGTACCATTTAAGCAATACTAGTTTTAATGATAGTTGCTAGATGCCGCTTCAAAAATTTACGATCAATTTTTGCATTTCATATTGGATGAATCGTGAAATATCATTTTCTAACGCCGGAGGAGCTAGAGTTTCGTACCAGGAGATATGTTTTATTTTTCGCATAGGAGACGATTTAATTCGGATTTATACGGAAATCGTTCGGTTTTCTTTATTTGCTGCCTGTGAAAAATTCACTTCAAACCGTCCGTTTAGCCCGATAAAAAGTTTAAATTCTGCTCAGTACTTGGATATTTTTTAATACCAGTTATAGAAAAAACTAGTCCTTGAATTAAGTTGGAACTATAGTTAAGCCTTTCACACGTACTTTTTCGCGCTGGGTATTTTCATACTTCTTTGTGCCGCTATTTAAAGTTTTCATGCCTAAATAGTCCCTCGTTTTACATTATCATACTTGTTTTCTTCTTCATTTAATCAGTGCGAGCTGTTGTGACTCTAATTAGCTTTTATTGCCTTGATACATTTCGATGATTAATTTTGAAAATATACCTGAAATAAGTGAGAGGACAACCTTAAGAATCCGCTTAATACTATAGTGTTATATTCCGGTCTCGTTTCGCTTATTTTAATGTTAGCTTCCCGTTTGCAGTATTGCATTAGGCCCACATGGCTTTATTCAGAACATTTCTTCCATTAACCTGTCTATCTTGTAAGTGCGCCAGCGACATTGTTGTACTATTTGCATATTGTTACGATTTTTTCCGTAATTATTGCTATCTTTAAAATTATTTTTATCGTGTGTTACTTTAGCGGTGGTTTGGAAGTTTTTCACCGACTATACCGATTTATTTATTTTGTTTTGCTTTTTCTTTTTCTGAGGTGTATAACATTTTCTACATGTATAGATTAACACGTTACTGAGTAATAAACACGTACAATTTACTCGAACATTGAATAGTTTACTCCTGGTCGGCGGTACAGAACTTCTGGCTAAACAAAAATATGTTCCCATATCTGTTCGGTCTACTCGAATTAGCGTTAAATTTTCTGAGCTGATTTCGGCTCGTGATTCTAAAAGAAAAAGAAAAAAAAGACGGATTAATTTTATTTGATCTGTGAGCAGGTAAATTTATATTTATTAAAACTATTGAAAAAATTCGTCTTTACAAATTAACCGGAGTTTTACTCCTACGAGGCATATCGACACGGTGTGGTACACATTTTTTAGCTGAGAATATTCGGTTAATTTTTCATGATATTGATTACAGCAGTTCAAGTCGAGTTAGATCAGTTTTCTAACTGCAGAAGTACATGTTAGCGGTAGTAGGTGGTGTTAAATCGAAGACCATTTCGTTTCGACAACTTAGAAATACTATCGACAGATGGCCGGACGCAAAGTACGAAGATATAAACTATCGCGTCAAAACGAAATTTCTAATTTTCTTCTCAGCAAATAATAATTGTTGTCAAAAAGATCTAATAGCTACCAGTTTGATATCTTCGAACTTGTTCATTCGTTATGTTCGAGAAGAGGTTAATAAGTTGATCGCTTTGATAAATTAACGATAGCTGAAAGTTCCTTGCTAATCGCCAAAGTGACTGTGGACTGTGAGACTAAAAACCTGTGCAGACTTCAATTCAGGCTGCGCTTTTATTCCCGGAGACTATCCAATATGAATGATCAGTTAGAATCGGCCAGTCACACAGATGATTTACTGCGAGGAAATGAGCCGCCTAAAACTTCCGAAAAAAAATCTGATACGTGACATTTCATTTCTGAGTGCTTTTTTCGAAAATTTCATATTCGGTAGGAAAAGTTGCGGTAGAGGACGGGGGAACAATTATGGTACAAAGTGTGTTCTGTCAAAGAATGGGAACACAAAGCCAGGGTGAATGCGGGTTCTGTTATATAATAAATCGCCAATAAAGTATCGTGGATTAATTAAGCTTTTCATTATCTACCAAACTTAATTAAGCTGAATATTGCGGATCAGTTCGTTTTCTCTTGCGATCGATCCGCCTTTACTTTCCCAGATTTTTCTACTGTAATTAATATTCGATTTCGAATTAGGTATACGCATCTGAGAGCCTGGTACGAGGTAACTCTGAAAATCCGGTGACCTCTGGTCCGATAATCGGTCATCATAACTAGTAGGCTACTGCGCTGCCTGCACAAAACAATTTTTAACTCTGTACGATTAAGAAAAATCAGGCCACGTTCTAGTGCCGGTGAAATAGGCGAGATATGAGAATAGTTTGAATATCGCAAAGCACGTGCTAGTAGTTAAAACACATCAATGGAGTTTAGTTTTATGGTGTGAAAAGGGTGAAGGTTTAAAAAAAAAAAAAAACAAACGAAATAAAACATTTTGACACATGTATTGTGACCCGAATCTCACCTACAGCGTCATCTGTTGAAATTTAAAATTATTATTTTTCGATATTTCATATGGACACGGCCATAGCCTAGTGAAGAATAAGCTATTTTCAGACATTACCATAGCAAAGTGCTTTAAGAATCTAGTGTAGCCGAAGAATTTAGTAAATATTAGAAAATGTATAAAAAAAGAAATAACATACATCAATGTGTAATACCGGGATGAGGATCGGTATAGGGGGCCATCGGAATAAAGTAACATTCTGCATTCCGAAAGCATTGATGAATTGCGTCGACTCAATAATTGAATAGCTAAAAACTGATAGAGCCCCAGGATGGAATGAAATAAAGAGTAGAGACATTAAAAATAATAAATTGATATTTTCGTTATGTTTGATTTCCTCCGTAACTGTGATTGTACACTATAAATGTTTTAAATTAATAATCTTAATTACAGTTACACAGTTATGTATTCTATTACACGAAATTAATCACTATTACATAAAATGCACAACGTCATTTATTGAATTGTTTTAAATAAAATCAAAATCAAAACAAAGTAATTCATAAATGTATAAAAATAAACTTGTCCGACCGGTTTCGTCTGTTTTAGACATAATCATGGACTGAAAAAACAGACGAAACCGGTCGGACAAGTTTATTTTTATACATTTATGAATTACTTTGTTTTGATTTTGATTTTATTTAAAACAGTTCAATAAATGACGTTGTGTATTTTATGTAAAAGTGATTAATTTCGTGTAAAAGAATACATAACTGTGTAACTGTAATTAAGGTTATTAATTAAAAACATTTATAAAGTGATATTTTCGTCTTCAATAATAAAATTAATTAATTGCTCCGTAAGAGAGCGTAAGATTCTTCAAAGTGCTGAAAATTGGAATCATTAGACCTTTTGAAAAAAAAAAAAAAAAAAAGGCAGCCATGTCCGATATGGGAACTATTGATTATTTTAATATCATCGATTGCTAAATTTGTGTAGAGAATCATTTAAAAGCTTATATAAAAAATAATAATATCTTATTTGAAAATCAGTTCGGCTTCAGGAAGTAATGACTAAACCAGTGTAAATAAGGGCCTAGCAAAAAAGTTCTTAATAGGCATTCGATGTTTTAAACTGTAATAAAGTAATTTCAAATATGTACAGAATTGACATAAAACAAAACTAGAAGAAATAATTCATGTTTACAAAATAGGAAAAGTATAAAGTTTTTAAATTTATCTTCTTACAGTTTCGATATTTCTTATATAATTTATTAACGTTATATTTTAGGTTTTGTAGGCTTGCATTCCACCAATAGATGGTTGATTTTTTTTTAAATTATATATGAGTGCAGTAAAACGGTATTTACGTAACCGCTGAAATTCCTTTAACCAATTATCCACAGCGAATACCGAATTACATGAAACTTTTAAATCTATTTTATATGCAAATTTAGTTATATTTTTCTCTAATTTATGATAATTTATTGCTTTAACTTATTCTTTATTACCCTTGTTAGCGGCTAAAATGCAACGTCGCATTTTAGCTGTGTAAAAATAAATTAAGTCCGGTGCAGCGTGCAGCTGATATGCGATCAACAGCGCTCGGCCGTTCCTTATCTCTGTTATCTGTGCCGGCTTTAATTCATCGTTCGATTCGATTCGATTCGATTAGTATACCTCGTTGTTGTGTTTATTCGGTTTTTTCGGTAATATCGCGTTTTTCGTATTAATATCCCCTTTTTGTCGTTCTCTATATTCCGTTTTCGTCTCCTTTCGTATCGTTTTCCTCATTTTCTATCGGTTCCTTCATTCGTATTCCTCTTTACGCTATTTTCCATCATTATTACTTTCTTTGTCGTTCAAATATTTGAAATAGCCCTTTTCAGGGCTTACGCCATATTCGTTTCCGTCGAATACACATTTTTAAATTATTCTGACTCTCGGCAACTTATTTGCAAAAACAATTTGGTCCTCCGGGCCGGATGCTATAAGGTAAATCCGGCGTTTTCGTATTTAGATTAAATTTTCGTGTCGTTCGTTTTTTTTTCTTTTCCTTTTTTCTTTTCTTCGTTCAAAACGATTAAAATGCCGATTGAAGCCGATTTAAAGCGCAAGTCCCGGGTTGTTAAACGAGACATTCACCGGCTAGTCGCAACGATTCGCAATTTATACACGGGAAATGTCGATGACGAAGTTCGTAACAAGTTACGAGTTTACCTGGCCGAACTGGTTGAAGCAAAAAATAAATTTTTCCTGACGGTGGAAAGTCAGTTGGGTCAGTTGGATGACGCGAATGAAGAAAATTGCGAGCAAGAAGAAGAAAAATTACTCGACGAGAAAGATGCGGTAAGAGATCTAGTTATTGATATAATAGCGAAAGCAAATATAGTTTGCATGCCTAAAATCGACTCAAAACCCGTTAACTCGCCAGCCCGCGACTCGTTCGAATATAAAAGCCATTCGTTCGTAAAATTGCCAAAAATCGCAATGCCGAAATTTGATGGCGATTTCCGAAAATTTAAAGACTTTAAAAGTTTGTTCGGAAAGCTGATTCACGACGAATCAGCAATTCCACCAACACAAAAATTGTATTACCTCAAAGACGCGTTAGTTGGCGAAGCCGTCGCATTAATTCGAGATATCGAGTTGTCGGACGAGGCGTATGTCGAAGCGTGGACTCGTATCGTCGATAGATACGACAATAATAGAACCATTATTCGTACTCATTTTCGCGATTTATTTTCAATACGCAAAATAAGTTCAGAGGCAGAATTACGCGGGCTTTTAGACAAAGTAGATTTAGCGTTAAGAGGTCTGAAAATTTGCGGCGAAACTCCAGACAACTGAAGTACGATTATTTCTTATTTCGTTGCTTCTAAATTAGACGAAAAAACATACGAAAATTTTGAACTATCGATTTCCGACAACAAAAAATTTCCGAGTTTCGATTCGTTACGCAATTTTCTAGAGAAAAGGGCTAATAATATCGAATCCCGCCGATTTCGATACGATTCGCAGCCAAAAGCTGATGCCGTAAAGCGCTCCTTTCATGTGGTGAGTAAGCCAAACTGTATTGCTTGCGACAATCAACACTTGTTGATCGATTGCGAAAATTTCGCAAAGAAATCGCCACTAGAAAGATTCGAATTAATAAAAAAAAGCCGTCGCTGTATTTTGTGTTTTCGGCTAAATCATTCGGTAGCCGTTTGTAAAGCGAAACCGTGTAAAATTTGTCAGCAAAGGCATCACACTCTATTACATTTTAAAACTATTAGGCCGCATTCCCCGATTAGAGACGAAAACTCCACCGCCAGCTCACCGGAAAATCGCGCGGTTCAGAACCTGAGCACGAGCGCGCCCAGTTTGTCGTGCTTGAAAACCGAATCGCAAGTTAAAACCGTATTGCTCCCGTCTGCGGTAGTTCGGTTCGAGTGTAACGGAGTCAGCGGATTGGCTAGAGTACTGTTCGATAGTTGTTCACAAGCGACACTTGTAACCGATGCGTTCGTACGCAAATATAAATTACCCGCTACAAAATCGCACAGCGAATTTTCGATAAAAGGTGTCGCGATATCGTCACAGCTTTGTTGCGCGTTAAAATTACGATCTCGATTGTCCGATTTCAGCTTGAACGTGAACGCAAATGTGGTGCCGGCATCCGCGTTGTCCTATCGGCTAGACTGCCGATCGTTGAAAAGCCGCCTCCGTACGTTTTCTTCCGACCTACCTCTAGCCGATACTGCCTATTATAACTCCGTGATTAATCGATTTATTAATTGGTGCGGAATATTACGAGAAATGCGTCAAAAATCGGACGTTAAAAATTGACGAAATAACTCTCCGTGACACGTGGTTCGGTTGGACTCTGAGTGGACGAGCTTCACCAGTTTTTTCGAAATCTCGAGCCGACTCGAGATCAGCTTGTTCCTCCGAAAAAAATTGTTGCTTTTCGACCGTGAGCATCGATGCTCAGTTGAAAAAATTTTGGGAGATAGACGGCGCGAATCCGCCGATGACCGATAACTCGCTCGAAGAAATTAAGTGTGTGAAGCACTTCGAAGCGACACATTCGAAACTGCCGACGGGGCAGTTCACGGTAAGATTGCCTTTCAAAAAATCAGTGAGTAGTTCGAATGTATGTAAGTAGTGCTACATCGGTTACTGGATCTTCTAAACCTGCTATTCAGCCAAGTTCCGCTAGTGGAGAAGTTATTACTGCTTCATCATATTCAATTGCTCATCCTCAAAATCATCCTCAGACAATAATTATCAAAATTTTAGATACGGTCGCGTCCGAGTGGCAGTCACAATTTATGCATGTGAAACGCGCGGATCATAGTATATTCATGAAGAATATTTTATTAAGCACATTAAATAGGAAAAAGGACGAGCCTTCAGTTTACAAAAATCGCAGAACGCCTGCTTCGATAGTTAAACCGTCTTCGTTGGTGACAAGGACAGCCGAATCGATAGTTTCATTAACTGGCACCAGTGAATCGTCAACATCCTCGGTTTTGACGAAACCGGCTGAACAACCAGCTCCGTCATTATCGACGGCTTTGAAGCGTTTATCGGCAACTACTAAATCCGTATTACCAGCAAGTCAAATACCACAACAGCCACGTTTATCTCTCTCCCCCACTGCTCCGAACAGTAATGGTACGGCTAACAACCAGTCATCAACTTCATCTTTGCCTCCACCGCCGCTGCCGTCTTCTTTTTCAGCGACGGCTGGCCAAAATCGCACGGCGGTTTCGGCTGCGCCGCCAACGACTCCACGTATCCTTCACTCACCGAATAATTTATGTAATATCAGGGATGCGTTGGTCGGTAGAAATTTCAGTACTGAAACCTCTCGAAGGAAACCTATTTGTCCGATCGAAACACTGAATCAAACATTCGAACCATTGAAGTTTTATCGAATGGAACTGTAACCAAAAAGTTAACCAGTTCCGTTGTTCCACTTCCGGTTACTGAACCTGACAGTTCAGTCCGGGGGGGAGCTGTTAGCGGCTAAAATGCAACGTCGCATTTTAGCTGTGTAAAAATAAATTAAGTCCGGTGCAGCGTGCAGTTGATATGTGATCAACAGCGCTCGGCCGTTCCTTATCTCTGTTATCTGTGCCGGCTTTAATTCATAGTTCGATTCGATTCGATTCGATTAGTATACCTCGTTGTTGTGTTTATTCGGTTTTTTCGGTAATATCGCGTTTTTCGTATTAATATCCCCTTTTTGTCGTTCTCTATATTCCGTTTTCGTCTCCTTTCGTATCGTTTTCCTCATTTTCTATCGGTTCCTTCATTCGTATTCCTCTTTACGCTATTTTCCATCATTATTACTTTCTTTGTCGTTCAAATATTTGAAATAGCCCTTTTCAGGGCTTACGCCATATTCGTTTCCGTCGAATACACATTTTTAAATTATTCTGACTCTCGGCAACTTATTTGCAAAAACAACCCTTGTATATTGGTTGAAAATTAAAAAATATATAACTATGGTCACTGTGGTTAATTTCATGAGATTCGCTAATTAGATGTGCGATGTTATTTGTAATGAGTGTTAAATCGATCGTGCTATACTGATTTTTCCGTTTAAACGTATATTTATTTTTAATATTTAATACCTTTAAATCATGAATTTGTATTAAATTAAATAATTGTTTACCTCTAGGGTTATTTATTTTATCCCAAGATAGGTGTCTTGAGTTTAGGTCATCGAGTAGTAATATAAATTTAATGAAGTTATTATTTATAATATATACATCTAAGAATTGAAAGTATTGATATGACAAATTATTCGGCGGTATATACGTTAATATGAAATTTACTTTATCTATTTGGATTACTAGCACATTGTATTCATTATGTGTACATATACAGTTTATTGATACGATAAATAATTTGTAATTGATTATGTCGAATAGTTCTACAATTAATGGGCACATAATTATTAGTGGATCTATCGCAAATAAACGTAAAATCAATATTTTCCGTAATTATATTGCTTAATAAGATATCCCTTGCTAACTTACAGTGGTTTTCATTGTACTGTAATATTTTGAGCATTCTAATTTCTAGACTTTTCTGAAATTATGTGTTTTCGCTATTATTTTCTTTTTTCATTTTATTCATTATATCAGTAATTTTTATTTTAATTGGTCTATCATTTATGCTCTTTCGTGTATATACTGCAATTGTGCTATAAGTGCATCACTGTTTATCTGTTCCAACTGAAATAGGTTTTTAATGGTTTCAATTACCTGTTCAATAACGTAATATATATATAAGACACCTCAATTTCTCGAATATGAAGGTAAAATACTTAAAAGTTTAAAACAAATGAAGAAATTTATGGATAAATTTTATATAAATAAATTTCAAGAAATATGGAATAATTATAATGGAATAACGTATCAATTTTTCCCAAATATAATAGATAGATTTAAAAATAATCAATACACGCCAAATTTTTTTAATGTTTAATTTATAACAAGGCTTACGGTCTATTTAAGGTATATTTATATAAATTTAAGATATCTGATTCTGACAATTGTGTAATATGTAATTTTAGAGATGATGTTTTTCATATATTGCAAGGTTGCAATTATAATAATACCTAATAATAGACACTCTGTAATTATGATATAAAATAACTTGTACAAAATTATTTTAATGAATTTAACAAATTTGCAACTGGAGAAATAAAATTCCGGAAAAATAATGTACGTTTGTAAGTAGTAAAAATATAGTATATATTGTAAAAAAAAACTGTAAAATGGTAATTAATATAATACCAAATACTTAATTGGATAGTTATATTAATACCGTTATTATAATAAATTAATATTTTAAGTAAATAAATCTACCCGAAGTTGCGGGGAAAGGGAGAAAAAAAAAGTATAGTTAAAGTTAACGGAAAACAAAGTTTCAAGTAACTATATACAGCGTACGGGATAAGCTATTGCCTTATCTCAAACGCTTTTCCTAATTTACTCCGATTCATTTACAAACTACGAGTACATTAAAAAGTTCCACCGTTTACGCATATTGATATCGCTCTGGCCACATAACATAAAGACATCAAAATTGCCGAAAAACATTTCCAAGAAGATGAGTAGATTACTGCGGGCCTAAAATTATACTTCACTCTACGCAATGTTTTTATATGAGCGATATAAACACGAACAATAGATCAAACAGTGACGTGGAAAAATCATATTAAGGAAATATTCAGTCAAGACAAACTATTCCGGCACTACATAGATTAAAACTAATGTTAGCTTATAAAACTGTATGGTTATTTTTTAATTCCATAATTATGTTCAGAATTATTTATGGAATACAGAAGGAAAAGCAAAAGAAGAAACGAACTAAAGAAAGTAAGATAATTGCAGCGGCGATGCCCAAAACTAACTTTTCTCCGCCGGACGGCGGGTAAAAATAGGTTCACTGGTGAAGGGAAAATGAGGAGTTGTCCCGAAAAGTATGTTTTTTTATTACGGGCTTTATGAATACAAAATGCATAAAATACATCTACCGAACGTAATTAAAGAGTAGGCAACAGGGAATTATAAAGATTCGTATTTTAAAGAGCCTGAAGGAAAACACAATAAAATTGAAAATGTCGACGAGTTGATACTCATGAAACTAATAGAAGCCATACTACAGAGGGGATATAGGCGGAGAAAAGAAAATTGGACGATGGAAGAGCAGAGTTAAAATGTGGTCAATGAAGTGGTGTGAGAAATCTCAGTACTAAAGAATTTATATATTTTTGTCTGTTATGTCTTTTCTTTCTGAAGTAATTTATTAGTTATTACTATATATTATACGTTTTTATTTATAAATATAATAATTCACTACCATATCCCCTTTTTGGATGTTATTACCGATAGATTCGAAGAATATAGTATAAGATTATTTATGTAATATAAGTATAATCTGTGATGATAAATGTTGATAAGCGTGTCGGGACAACTGCGTTACGGGCAGTATTGCTTAGTGGGATCCATAACTTATTCAGAAGAAAAAAAAAAGAAGGAATTTGTCTCTTTTTTATTTTTTTATATTCATCGTGTAGTCATCTCGGTTTGAACCATAGCTAACGAAAGAGATAAACAGCACTTTTTTTCATTACCTATAGGAATCTGAAACCTGAATGCACAAAACAAAGAAAATCAGATTTATCCCATTTCATCGGTTATCGCGGCTTTAGCTAAATCGTAGATTCGGTTCTGTGCCCTGACAATAGAATAGATCATAAACATCGATTCCCATTAATAATGTCGAAAAACGTTTGAAAATAACGACTAAGTCTCTTCTAATCTATACTTGTGCCCTAAAAATAAACTGGGTATAGGGAAATTTGGGAAAGTAAATTCGCAATATTTTTTTTAAATTCTTTTTTTCCCCCCATTATATAGAATATTTATTTAGTATAATTCACACAGATATATCTAATAATTAAGGCAACCGTATTCATTGACAAATATATATATTATTATTTTTTTTTTTGGTTCTCCACTCCTGATGTGGTCGGGAAAATTTATTAGGTAATAGAATAAATAACTAACTGCAATATATTACCATGAGTAACTCAATTTTATGAATACCCCATGGTTAAGATCCATTAGGCTTAGTGCATTATAAAAATATTAATTCCAAAATTCCTGGAACTTAAAAAAGGGTATAATGCTCGCTTACTTTAATTTAATCAAGTGAAAGCGAGGAATAACGTTCATCTAATCGGGATAAATTTTGGAAGTTGAGAAAAATACTGGTTTTAAACTATTTTTGGGGCATACAAAAGGGGGTGTGAAATCAAGCATTTCGCCGAAGCGAAGACATTATAGCATAATATGGATGGTTCAACTGAATTTAAAATAAACACTACAGTATCGAATCAGACCACCATCGATCGGCTGCTATGCTGGTGAGATAGGTGCTCTGGTTTCTTAGGTTAAAATTGGGCGAAAATCAGGAGCAACATCTGACCATAGAAAACAGACCGTTTCATTGCGAGCGAAGGACGTTCAAAAAGGACGTGGTCAAAATGACACAGGGCTTTGTCGTTCGGATGAAGAGGACGGTGTGGATGGGAATCGCAGCATGAGGAGTGATTGGCCCATACTTTTTCGACGAGACGGTGAACGGGGAAAAATACCACAAAATGCTGTTAGAATTCGTCGAACCGGCCTTGAGATGTAAGAAAAAGCTGTCAAAAACATGGTTCTAGCAAGATGGCACCACAGTGCACACAACGAGCGAAACGATGGCAGTTCTGCGACAGCTGTTTGGAAACCGTTTAATTACGCGAGGCGCGGAAATCGTTTGGCCGAGTAGATTTATCGGCGAGCGATTATTTCTTATGAGGGGCTATTTGAAGTCCAAAGTTTATGTCAACAAGCCGAAAGACCTGGCAGACCTCAGAAACGCAATACGCCATGTCACGGCCGTGATACCGAGAAGTATGCTGAAAAAAAATTTTGAAAACTTCTCGTAAAATGGATATGCATCAAGCAAAATTGAAGATATTATTTTTAAAAAATAAGGGAAAAAAAGCAAGTAAGTTTATATTTAAAAAAAAAAATAAAAATAAATTTTTCTTAAAGCATTTTCTCTTTGTGTTATGATTTTTTGAAATACGATTCACTTCATTGACGGACCCTGTACAACATTTTATATCAACTTTAATATTTGCTCGGTCATAAATGCATGCGTATCTTTTACCGTCAACTGTAAATCTATTTTAGAGACGAATTTTTTATTATTAGTACCATTTCCTTGCGCGTAAAATGTGAAATTGAATATACCTGTCTGAATCGGAAACTTAAATTTGCATAAATAAACTTTAAACATACCGTGCCCTGGGTATAAACTATAGATTAAAAAAATTTGGTACTGTTGCGAAGTCTTTTTATTATTCGTGACAAAAGTAAAGAGAAGCAGTATCATTATTTTAAGTCGAGTAAGTTGTTTTCATAATTAAAATCTGAAATCCTCCTCTGTATAAATATTTGCTCTGTTCCTTTTCCATTCGCTGCTTCGTTTCTTTCTAACGAATAATTATTTTCTAATAGATCCTAATATTTTCAAAAAGTAATCATAAAATGCAGAATGTGCTATTCACCCTAGAGAATCGTTCATCTTCTTCTAATTTCTTCATCAAATCATTTTACATAATTTTCATCGGCTACCCCTATGTAGAGACGATGATCTTAAGGATAATTATTCAGCTTTACCTCAAATTTATTCAGATGTCATTATCTTTAGAGATATGAAGTTTTCTTCTGATTTCTACTTTTTTAGCCGAAGATGAATTATTCACTTGAAAAGTCGACTTTAGACAATTAATGTTTAGGAAATATCTCGTAATTGTGTAGCTGTATTTTTCACGGATTTTTTTGTGAAATGCATTATTGAAAAATCGTCGCAATTAGTTGTTAGAGTGCTTGACTTCCGTATTACAGAGGTCACACGAGTTCGATCCCGGGCGACGACAGAACTTTATTCCAAAGAATTAAAATTAAAATACTCTAATAATAATCACGTGGAAGACAATGGCAAACCACCACGTATAATATGCGCGCTAGGTCACAGTACATAAAAGGCATAAGTAGGAGACTGCATTTGTGTAAATCGGTAAAAATCAAACGATTACTAATCAGTTCCGAATGTAGTCTTGCGTGTGTACACATTCGTACTGCATATAACACAATTGCTTTGAACACTTTGCCTATATTTATACAGCTAAAAAAAATGGACGAATAGGTTGCCTATCAACCGAATGGTTGAGCAGACAATTATGACCGCCGTGTATATTCTTTAGCGATTCGGTTTCGAATGCGAAAGCCAGTATTGATGAATGCGCATCTTGTAATGATGAATGCCGATATATATATATATATATATATATATATATATATAAGAAATTTGTAAAAATATTTATCGGAAAACTGGGAAAGCGCTGGAGAAAACAGTTTGAAACGCGAATGCGGCATCATTTGAAAGAATTTTCAAAAGTAACGTATTCCGTTCAAAATTCGACTACTGCACACTGTGCTAGTCCTGTCTGTCTAAATTAGATGCAATTATCCGCTCTATCTCGGCGGTGTCCTTCAATCTTCTCCGATTCCTGCAATCTTGGCTGAATCCAATACGCTACAGGGTGTCCCTCCGTAGATCTTATTTAGCCTATCGGTTCCTCATGAAACGTCTTTCGTTCACAGTGTCTATTCTTATTCATTCGTTGTTTTCCATTTATAAAAACAGGCGTTTCACACCTAGGAAGATTCTCCTATTTTAGCTAATGCATCCGTTCATCTTAGTCTGTATTGACCTTATACAGTTTCCAGTAATAATCTCCATTTTTTTTCCTTTTCTTTTGTCTGTCACCCTCCCAAAGTACTTTTTCTACTTTTATCTTCCAAATCCCGCCCCCAACTTTAATTAAATCGGAATTCTGTAGCGCAATAAATTTATTCTTTCCCTCACATGTATCCCCCCTATTTTCGCTGACGGCTCTAAGGAGTCTAATGGTGTGTGTTGGTGCTTCTTTTATCCTACCAGATTTTAACCTTACAGAATCATTTCGCCTTCTTTCCTTCTGTTCCATCTTTACAGCCGAAGAATTGATGATGGCTATCCTTCGTTCCCTTCTTTTCATTTGGTCTAACTGCTTCTATTCCAACTACATAATTATTTTTGACTCACGAGCGCCCTACACAGGCGATCTGCTCGCGCATTCCGACACTCATTCTTGCGATTTTATCATTCTATACATACGACGTTTCATCCATCTTTTTTCTGAGTGCTCTACCACCGGCCGTATGCATTCCGACTCTTTCTTGCGATTTTACCGTTTTATGCATACGATGTCTCATCCATCTTTTTTCTTCGTGTCACTCTATCCGTGTTGCTTTATTGTGGCGGCTGCTCAGCTATGTGATTATCGAAGATGATGAGAGAGCAGATTGGGTTGCTGCCTCCTCCTGTTTTTCTCTTTTTAACAAAATCTCATCCTCTAATTTCCTGTCACTATGTAAAAAATTCCATCTTAAATTTTGGCCAGATACATACTTTTTTTTTTAAAATTTAAAATAAGTTGTAGGTCTCACAAAGTATGCCCGTTGTGCGAGTTCCCGACACTCTTATTAACGTTTATTCTAAGTATAGAAAATTACAGAACTATTCCTGCTTATCCTGTACATCATAATGTATTAGTCAACTTAAGATTATAATATTACTTAAAACATAGTACACATATACAAATACGTGTACATACACCGTAAATACTCATCTAAATATCTTTAAATACGAATAAAATGAAGAAAGTAAAGAAAAAAAGAAAAAGGAAGAAAACGAGCAAGGAGGGACGAAAACAAATACATAAAAAGAGAACAATAAAAGAAAATGATATAAAATAGAATGATTCGAAACGTATCTTCTTGGGTTTTACTCTTTACATCATTCTTTTATGTACTTTCTTTTTCCACACGCACCAAGTCCCCCCCCCCTTAATATATCATTAGGGATTGTGTACTTATTAGTTTAATTAGAACTGAATCGTCAGTATTATCAATTCGTAAATTTACGCCCCCCAGGGGATAGATGTAATATAGATTATTTTGGTTTCTTGTTAATAGAATTTTTTCCCTTGAAGGTTAATTCGATATTATTGACATTAAATTCTAGTAATCTATAATAGTAATAGTACACGTCTTGGGAGACATTTTTCCTTCCACACATAATTGATCTAAAGTCGATTTATTTCCAGTCGCGGAGTATAAGTGTTTCAAACACCTTTCCCGCATTTTGCTTATTTTATTTATTTCCGTTTTCTTCTTAGCCTCACATAATATATTTGAATTCCATATAGAATTCTAGACATTATTATTGAATTATAGTATATACACAGTATAATGTGCGATATGCCAGAACCTGTTTTATTTGATATAAAGCTAGAATTGCGACTGTCTTATTTTCGAATTTAAACTTTGAATGTGTTTTTTCCAGTTCAAGGATTTATTGATGTATATAGCTGGATATTTAAAATTTTCTATATTCTCAAGCGATGGGCGCAACAACACAAATGAGTATTGTTATTTATATGAAGAGTTCATCTGTGCCATATCATTATTATGAAGGGTAATCTTCTGATCGTGTGTCATATGTTTTTTTTACACTTCATTTTCCTGTAACGATCGTTCCTTTTATCTATTCTGTACTACTTAATCTTTCTTCTGTTTCATGATTCCCTTCGAGTTTCCTTTACTCCCCCGTTCTTCTGTTGTTTATATTATTCGTCTACGTTTCGATCATTCTCTTCTAGTATCCTCCCGTCACCGTCTCTCCTTAGTTTTTTTTCCAAATTGCCCTCTCCATTCGAAAGAATCAGCGGTTTGCGACGCTGATCACGTTCTCTTTGAATGATCTTTCTTCTGAACGTTGTGTTCTATATTTTCATCTGTTGAAACTCGGGCTTCCTACTCGTTATAGTGCGCGTGTCCTTACATCCTGTCCTTTCCTTTTCCTTCCATCATCACAGCTATTAGTTTTTTTATCGGATAAACATAGTTTAAAAACATATCGCGAGATAGAACGAAATGGAAAATGATAGTGAGTTAAGCTGCAACGGAAAGAGTAATACAATAAAAATTTAATTGACGGCCCTCTTTTCCTTTTCACTTCTTTCTTTCTTTATAGCGTCATATTTAATTCCTGAGCGTCGGCGACTACCTCTGTTCGTACATCTCAGCTGTACAGATACATTTAGTGTTCATAGCAATTGTGTTATATGCAGTACGAATGTGTATACACGCGCAAGACTACATTCCGGAACTGATATTGTGATTGTTTGATTCATCGATATACGAATTCAGTTCAGCTTATGTGTCTATTATGTATGTACTAACTAGCGCGTATATGATGGTATGCATGTTTGCCATTGCCTTCCACGTGATTATTAGCGAGTATTTTTACTTTAATTTTTGTCGTCGTCCGAGATCGAACCCGTGACCTCCGTAACGGAAGTCAAGCGCTCTGGCAACTAGGCTATCGCGGCGAGTTTCCTTTTCACTATTTCTGAGGTCCTCGGTTGACATGCTTAAAGAAGAAGAAGAAGAAGAAGAAGAAAAAAGAAATGGATACAGACCAGAGCTATACGATCGAAAGATTAAAACAATATAATTAGAAAAGAGAAAACGCTTGGCATGTGAAAACTTCTTGTGTAAACGATGATTTTCCCCGGAAAGAATTTAAAACACATAGAGCGACCTTGAAAGGGCAACTGAGCGCGCACATTTTTTCTTCAACTTGACGACGACGACAATCACTTGAAATGTGCGAGATGTAAACTTTCAAACACGGATAATACAACGTTCAACAACTGGCTATAAGCCGAAAATTATTTCTTTTGTTTTTCGTTCATTTTTTCTTCTGTCGAGTGCCAATTTAGAGGAAAGCAGCGAGTGAATAAGAAGTGGAAACCGAAAAAAAAAACCCCAAAAAATTGAAATTACGTTGCTACACCGCCGGTAAATCAAATAGAATGCGCACGCACACGCACAAGCATGCATGTGCACTGAGAAATTGGCGGCGCGTATGCTCGAAAGAACAGAGAATTGCATCTGGTCGAATCTGAACAAAATTATCGAAGAAGAAGAAGAAGAAGACGAAGAGAGGGTGTGGAGAAGGAGGAAGAAACGATAAGTAAATGAATGGTGAGCTAAAAGGGAACAAAGAGCAAAATGAAATACATAATAATAGTAATAATAAGCGGTAATAAGTATTATAAAGAAAAGGGGGCCGAATGGGAGTAGGCAAGGAAAAGAAATGGACAGGGCCGGCGGACGCAGCAGCCGCGGCCGGAGCTCTGCATTTGACAGTATGACTTGTTGGCTTTATTCCGTTCGGTTCGGAACTGAACTGACTTTTAATAGCGAATGTGGGAACCGCTTTGCAGAAGTAATGCCGAGCAAAGCGGCTAGTTATCTAGTGATAAAATGAACAAGGCAAGAAGCATCGCACTTGCAGCAGCACAACTATCGCTATTTCGGTGAAAAGGCAAACAGTCGGAACGGAATGCATTGGTTCGTGATGAATAAAGACAAATATATAGAAGCTGCCACTTACATGCTCACTTGAACTGCTCCGAATTACAAACTTAAACTGCGCCATGAAAATACTTTCTTCTTTCATGCCGGCAACGCACACGTACGCCTCCGCAACGTCCGACAGAGCATTGTTGCATGTATACGTGTCCGTGTCAATGCAACATATTCGGCAGTCGTTGCATTTGCCACACCCTCCGCTCCCCGCTTTCCCGCTATTAATTTGTAAATCGTACTTTTTACATCGACCTTGTTCCTCCGTAATCTATTACGCGATGCTCCCCCCCCCCGAAACATCTTCCACCCTACTACTCCCCTCAACCGCGTTCGAAAAAAAATCCAATCTTCCCATTTCACACTGCAATATGTTCCCATCCCCCCCCCACTATCAATTTTCGTTTTGCAAATAAAATTATTATTTTGTACACTTCATTTTCGCGTTTATTCGTTGTCGTTGTCGTTGTTTTTTTTTACCAGTTCGGGGATTCCGCGACTGTATATTAAGATTATTCAAGAATTACACCTTGTATAAAAATTCCGGTCACATTACGACGTTTCTGGAATGCGCATCGTCGAGGAATTTTTATTAATTTAAAATATACAACTTAACTGTCGACTGAAATAATCGATTATTCAATCGATATTTCATTAATAATCTCGCGTCATCTAGGAAGGAATTCACATGAAGTTTACTTGAAGTGTAATTTTTATTCCATTTTCGGACCGAGTAGGAAGTTTGACGTTGCGCATATGCTTAATGTATAATATTGTAAATTGTTTTTTGGTTATTTATTGCAATTTTCAAAATAGATTTCATTCTGTTTTACGTTATACCTGATAATGGATTACTGTATTATTACACATTTATTAATGGTAATTAATGTGTATTGTAATGTATACATTAAAACTGTATTTGATTTTGTGTATAACCACTACTAGCGCTTTGTAGCGCATTTGTGGATTCCATTAATAATAATAATAATAATAATAATAAATTGAATTGAATTGAATTTAATGATTACGGATAACGGATAGGCGGACATATTAAACTTTACTTAATTTCGAACGCGTAATAAATTTTTTTGTAGTAGTTTGTCAGCTATAACTGATTATCGTGTTTTCGTTTTTATCTGCACATATCATGGTTACAATAAAGAAGGGAGGGGCCCTCGAAAGATTACTCGCTACAAACAGATGCGCATATCATGAAATGACTGCGACGACAAATATTATTTTATTATACGTTGGTAGTGACCGAATAAAGAAAGCGGGCGAATTGGTGTGGTCCGCAAGACCGATACGGCTACTGCAAAAATTGAAGAGAATTCAGCAAGTAGCCTATCCTTTTCTCTTGAACAGTGAACCCCATATCGTCGGCATCGCAGATTTCACGAGGAGACGACGCGCGTCAGTTGCCTTCTCTCCTTTCTCGGATGATCTGCGTTTACGTTCATCCAGGTTATTTCTATGCTATAATCAATATTTAATTTCAAATACTAGTTACCAAGCACTGGAACAGCGAGCACTGGAATAGAGATAGCTCCCAAAAATCATTTTTGATAATTTAGTAACTAGACTACCGTGTGCTACTGATTTCTTTTAACAATGGGAAAACGGTGTCAGAAGAAGGGGAAATTCGTCTATCTTCTTTGAAGAAGATTTTATCGAGCCCATGAAGATGGCGGTAAGTTCCGGACGACAAGTCCAGAATCGGGGTTTTTATTTTTTATTTACACTTCCATCGTTTATCCTTACACAATGCAAATTGCATCAAGGTTGCCGTTCAAATACTGGTGTTAACCTTTCATCGGTCATCCCGATATGTGTTTTCTAATTCTTCTGCTGGTATCCATGCAGATATTTCCTGGACTGTAAACACACATTCGTGTTGGTCTAGTTCCTGCAGATATATCACGTTTGGTATGGAAACTATGCTGTTTATTCGATTTGCGCTGTATTTCCCTTGCATCAGACTATATATAATTGTATATATATATATATATCCTCCTGGGGGCACTTCGTTACAACCAGGGACCCCGAACTCAGGGGAACGGGCGCATCCACAGCCGGGGGATAGTGGAATGACCATCAGATATGTCGGTTAGCTGCGAATAAGTTTCGTAAAAAATAAATAAGTAGTCGCGGACCATGAGCAGCGGCTATTGGTGGAAAGTCTCAAGTAGACGATCACAATAGTGGTAGGACAATGAGTTGCGAGGGCGTGGAGGGGCAATCTGAGAAGCTGCCTGATAAAACTCTACATAAGTCTGTTAACCAACTCATCCTCGGCGCGTGGAGACCGCCGCATAAGTCTCCGTTGCCACCTTCTCAGTAGCAAGCTGCTGCCTTGCAGTTTCAGATTTTAATTCTAGGCTAGGGTGTCACCCCGAACTTATCTTTCCTCTGCTTAATTTTTATCTCTAGTCTCCTGTTATTTCCATTTACCCTTAAACCTTTGTCTGGCTCAGTCGTCGTGGAATTTTCTGTGCCACTAATGCAAAGCTGGGTAATCGGGGAATCAACTGTGCTCTGGTTCCCTCATTCTCTCCACTATTACTAAATTTTCTTTTCTTATCCTTCCCTTTGCGCATAAATTCTATTCTACATTCTATATACTTGTCTTCTCCTTCTGCTTTTCTCCTATTACACGTGTTACCTTTTCCTTTTATTTCCTTCTTATTCTTTTTCCTTGGCGACAAGATGAAAGTGTTGGTAGCAGGTTTGAAACTGGAAGCTATTAACTGAAGCCTTGCACGATGAGCGGGGTACATCCTATATGCTCGCTCTCAACTGGAATGGAGTAGCAGCTGAGTTCGACAGTTGGATGTACGACTGGGTAGGCCTGTTTAGGACTCCCGCTGCCTACCGTAGTCACGGAAGGGGTTAGAATAGATACCCTAAAAATCGGCTACTCCACATTATTCTGACCAGATTACCGCTTCTGGTGGGGGTACCTAACTTTTCCGTCAAAAAAGAAAGAAAAATAGGATTATTACAATTAAGCTTGGATTATGGAATGTTCGAACACTAAGGGATAATCGAAATAACGCAGAAAGAAGATCTGCCCGCATAGCTATGGAACCGAAAAAGAATCACATTGATATTGCAGGTCTTTGTGAAACTAGACTGTTAGAAGAAGGAAATTTTGTTGAACCTATTGGAGATTATGTGTATTTTTGGAAAGATTATTCAAAAGGTCACAAGCAAGTTCATGGAGTCAGTATAGTTCTGAAACGCCACTTGACTAAGTTCCTGGTCGGTAACCCAGTTGGCATTGGAGCAAGAATACTATAAAACCTTCCTTAAATATAACCGGAACATAATTAGGGCATATAATTTGTGCTTATGCTCCAACTGTGGATGCTGACGACTCTCTTAAAGAATCCTTTTACGATGATCTATATAAGATTTTGGATGAAATTCAAGCGGCGGAAAGATCGTTTCTCATAGGAGATTTCAATGGGCGCGTTGGAAATGATACCACCATCTGGTCACATGTGATAGGTAAACACGGCCTGAAGGGATCCAACAGAAATAGTCTGCACTTGCTTAAATTTTGTAAAAAACAAAACTTAATTATAACTAATACTCATTTTGCCTTGCGCGACATTTATAAAGGGACTTATATGCACTCAACATCTAGGCATGGGTATGCCGACGTACTTTCAGAAGCGAGATGCACATTACCCGTGCAGTGCTAGGTGCTGAGTGTGATGCTGATCATAGGTTATTCAAATCTGCATTCGGGTTCAAAGGAAAAAAGTTGCTTTTCATCCGCTTCAGTTTATTTCAGCAAAGTATAATACAAATAAGCTAAAGAAAAAAAGTACTCAAGATGAAATTGCTCAATATCTCGGCAAGGAATGCTTGGCAGGAAAACAAAGCTTCTGAAATTCCGGAAATTCTTTGATTCAGTCAAATCCTTATTCGGACCGTATCCCTATCCGAAAACACTGCTTCGAGATAATAGTGGCACCTTAATTGTAGATAGTAAGAATACATTAGGCAAATGGAAGCAGTATTTTCAAGAATTAGTAAACATTCCCTCAGTAGATGACCACTCCTCAGTTATTGAATGCATACCAGATGCTCCAAAGTTAGAAGAATTTCGATGAAAATATAACCCACTGAACAAGTAGAAGCTGCATTGGCTAGTCCCAAAAGCGGTTCGGCAATAGGCCCTGGTAATATTCCGCCAGACATATTGAAGCTGAATCAAAAAAATCTAGTCATAATTTTACAACTGTTCAGTAAATCTCGTTCGTCAAGTCGTATTTTGTGTGTTTATTATATTAATTGTTCAGACTGATAGACGTAATTTACAATATGAGCATATTCGATCCCGGGGGAGGCCCCCAGCCACCGCCGGCTACAGATATCTGCTGCGCTGACCGCTTATCTGTTAACTGCTACGCTGATAACAATGGCGCTACCACCTCCGATAACGGTAATAATAATTATACTACTAATAGTTGTAATAATCCGGCGAATGATGCGATGAATGTTACTTTGTTCGATCCGTCGCTTCATTCTGGCCCATATTCCGTCATTATTCAATCTGACTCGCACAACCTCGCTAATTATAATCCGCTCGGCGTGTGCAAAATCTTATCGGCGTACGACGGTATTAAATACTTTCAACGGAATGGTGTTAACAAAATTAAAGCCATATTTGACTCCGGCTTATCCGCTAACCAATTCATTTTAAGAATTCGCAATGACTCTAAAGTCAAGCACTTAAAAACCTTTATTCCGAATGCCTTACTTTATCGCTATGGGGTTATACTGGGTGTAGATCCGTCAATATCGGAAGAAGAACTGTTTAACACCATGCAAAGCGACATCCCATTTAACAAGATCAGAAGGATTAACAGGCGGAAGGGTGATAAGTTCATTCCAACAACGGCAGTAGAGGTCCAATTTGTTGGTCACTCTCTCCCTCAATTCGTATACATGTACAAACTACGTTTTCCAGTTAAGCCGAGCGTAAGACCCCCTAGACAATGCCGTAATTGTCTACGATTTTCTCACATTGCTCAGCAATGCAGGTCTAAACCTCGTTGTCTTCACTGCGGTCAACAACACTTATCTACAGATTGTGCGGAGGAAAATGTGGTAGTCCCGGATCAGGTTACATGCTTGAATTGTACCGGAAAACATCTAACTACTGACAGAAGCTGCCCTGTTTATCTGGAGCAATTCAAAATTCAGAAAATAAAAGCATATGATAACCTCTCAACACCAGAAGCAATAAATAAGATCAGAAGTTCTGAAGTTTCAAATGCATTCTCGTATGCCGATGTTGCCAGTATATCTCGTTCGGTACACTCCGTAGCAGGATCGGTCAGAAAGAGTAGATATTTTCACAAAACTCCATCTTCGTCCCATAATCGGTCTCCTTCGTATACTCCGCGCTATCCTGATCTTAATGCGACACTCATTTTTCCGTCAGGAAAACCTTCCTCGTTTTTTAAGGGTACTCCTAATTCTGTAACAACTCCTCCTCCTAAGGATATCCTGGAAACACAAAGTATTCCTCCTTCTAAAATTAGCACTATTCCATGCTCTAATTCAGATCCTTCACAGTCCATAAACCTTCTCCCACAACAACAGTCTAAGGCTCAAGGTCGTGACGAATTATCTCCTACGAGCTCTCTAAGCTCTAAATCTTCATCCTCAACCGAGATTCCCATAAAAACGAGGAAAACTTCCAATGTAACTTCAAATCAAAAAAAAAAAAAGTTAATTTTCTCTTTCCAACTTGTCTAGTATTATTAGTTGTACATACTACTATTAACTTATCGTAATTCGATTTTTTATATCGTGTAGATCACGTGCATACGTACATATGTTCGATTTATCATTATAAGTTTGTTTTGCGTTTCTATTATATCCGTAGCGTTACTTTTTATGTTGTAAGTGTACTGTAGCACTTTCCGGGCAATAGAATTCTTCATTCTTTCGCGGATTCCCTATTCCTTTTTGCATATCCCTCTTATTACAACTTTTCTTTTTTTGTGGTTCCCTTATTGTTTTCTCATTCACTTATGGTCAGGTCTATAAGTATTTTGCAGTGGAATTGCCGAAGTGTCAAGAAGAATTTAATTAACTTGCAAGCTCTTCTTGCGTCCAATGACTTCGATCTGGTAGTTTTATCAGAGACTTGGCTTGAACAGTCTGCCAACCTTTCGTTACCAGGCTATATTTGCTACAGAGACGACCGACAGGATGGATACGGTGGTACTGCCATTCTAATTAAACGGGACTTTCCTCACAGCATAAACGAAATTGGTATTTTTCATAATTCGCGAGTTAATGGGTTGTTAATTTCAGTTTTCTTGAGACATAAGGTTGTACATGTTTTTTCAATATATTGTCCCCCTAATGCATATTTTCCTGAAAATGACTTTATAGATTTAATTAATGGAATCCCTGATACCGACTATATTATATGCTGTGGCGACTTCAATGGTATTCATCCACTATGGGGTTGCTATAATTCAAACCGTATGGGTCGACAGATTATTAATATCCTAGAAAAAACTAATTTGATTCTAGGCAATGATGGTACGCACACCACTATTCCAACTCTTTCGCGACCCGCTAATGCTTTGGATTTAACGTTCTTTTCTTCTAACCTTACTTCCAATTTTCACTGGCAAGTATTGCAATGGCCTCTTGGTAGCGATCATCTACCTATCTTTATTAGATGCACTTTTAGATGTTCACATTCGGTCCTTAACAAGGATATAGGTACCCGTTGGGTGCTTCCGGATGATAAGGTCCCCAAATTTACCAATTTATTGCGCGTCCTAAGTAATCAGCTCTTAGAAGCTAACCCTGACAATACTTCCTTATACGATAAGTTTGTCAATGTTCTGTATTACTCATTGCAGTGCACTGCAAAGAGAGGGACTGGCTACCTTGGTAAGCGACTCCCTATGCCCTGGTGGAATGGAATTTGTGCTGATATGGTCAGAAAAAAAAATATACTGTTTCGAGTTTTTCGTCGAAGTAGGAGCATGTCAGACTATGTGGAATTTAAGAAGCAGGAGGCTCTTACTCGTAGGTATTTGTTGCAGTGCAAGGCGCAGTGTTGGAAAGTTTTGTTTGCAATATCAATCGAAATACGCCTATTTCGTTAGTTTGGTCAAAAATTAAAAAAATCAAAAGAAGATTTGAAGGAGACAGTTCATATAATACTACTTCACCGGAATGTTGTGATGGATTTATAAACAACATTGCACCATCATATGTACCGAATTTGCCAGAAATTACTCAAACCCCAAGTTCGATGATACTATCTAATAGCAATAGTCACTTTCTCTCTAGAACTATTGATATACAAGAACTGAAAATGGCATTATCATTTAATAAAATATCGTGTCCTGGCATGGATGGCGTAACCTACCATATATTGAACAACCTACCGGAGCCTGCTGTTAAGATACTATTAAATATTTTTAATTACATCCTAACCACTAATCACATTCCGCGGGAATGGAAGAAATTTAAGATCTCCGCTCTTCTGAAACCCAGTAAACCACCGCGCCTGTTCTCTTCATATAGACCCATTACCCTTGCGTCATGTATTCGCAAAACCTTTGAACGGATCCTGAATAATAGACTCTCCTGGTGGACTGAGCACAACAACATCTTCCCAAACAACTTATTTGGCTTCCGTCACGGAATAAGCAGTTTGGACTGTGTAGCCAACCCGCTAGCTAACATTTATCAGTCTTACATCAAAAAGGAATATCTAATCGCGTGCTTCATTGATATCAAGGGGGCATTTGATAATGTTCGATTGGACATCTTATCTAAGATATTAGTGGAATTAGGCATATCTAAGAACTTTGCAAACCTAATACACAGTTTGTTTTCGGAGAAAACGTTGTGTTTCCAACACCCCACACAAGGGCCAGTAGACAGAACTGTCTACACTGGTTTATGTCAGGGATCAGTGTTAAGCCCGCTGCTATTTAACTTATATATCTTAAAAATCCTTAATTTAGAATTGGCGAATAACGGTTTTCTATTATCTTATGCAGATGACATTGTTCTTTGTAGTCGCAGTAAAAACCTATCTGAAGCTTCCACCTTGCTTAATCGCGATATTATACGGGTTTGCAATATCCTAAATGATCTTGGTTTGTCGATTGCTCCTTCAAAATGTTCAGCAGTAGTGTTCTCATATCGCTCAATTAACCCAATTCACAGTGTTGTTTATATTGCCGGTGCTACTGTCCCCATTTTGTCGGCACATAAGTACTTAGGTTTTATTCTCGATTCTAAATTAAACTGGAACCATCATGTAGATTACATGTATAACAAACTTCTAAAACGGTTACCCCTACTCAAGGCCCTCTGTAATGTCAATTGGGGTAGCGATCCGTGCACAATGAGTAAGTTATACAAAGCATACTATCACAGTATTTTAGACTATGGTTGTTACTTCTTTCATAATTCCTCAGCAACCAATCGTAACAAATTAGGGAGGATACAGAACACATGTTTACGACTTATAATTGGTGCTTGCTTACCTACTTCTATCGCTGCTTTGGAAGTTGAAACCAAGATCCCTCCTCTCTCTGTTAGATCATCGTACCTAGCAGACAGGTTTCTTATGAAATACTGTCCTCCAGCCAGCTTCAATTTACTTAATGCCTATTTGGATGTTAAAAACAATTGGAGATTTAAAACTTCCAAAATGCCTCTATTATCTTTAAGTGCGGTTAGGCTTCAGAGATATTCTTTTATTACCATACCGTCATATCCTTCATTGATCTTTAAATACCCATACTCACATAACTGCTTTAAGTTACAGGTAGATTTGGATTCTTTTCAGTTCGTTAATAGGCACAACGCTAGCAGAGTATTCAATGCGATAATTTCGGACCATTGGCCGAATTTCCAACCGATTTTTACTGATGGTTCTAAATCTTCGAATTCTGCGGGTGCTGCTTTTTTTATACCATGTCTTAACTTAACTAAAAAATTCTCTCTTCCTCGTTTTACCTCTGTGTTTAGTGCCGAATGTGCTGCGATTTTCAAGGCTTTGTCCTTTTTAAATTCACATATATTCTCTGAAAATATCATTATCATGTCTGATTCTATGAGTTGCTTATCAGCTTTGAAACACTTATCGTTCAACACAAAATCCCATCCATACCTCTATAAAATCAGAAGCTTAGTAGTTTCCCTTTCTGAATCTGGCGTAGTAGTTAACTTTGTTTGGATACCAGGACATGCGGATATCTACGGTAACGAAGTGGCAGACATGGCTGCCAAAGACACATGGATGAATAGAGTTGTTTAGTTCCATATTTTCCAAACAGAGACCTATTCGAGCTCATTAGATATGCGCATAAAGAATATTGGGAGGCTACATGGGCAAATCCATTTTGCGCGCAACAGTACAAAAGAATTCAACCTAATATTCCTAACGTTCCTTGGTTCAACCACATCACGACTGTTTCGATGAGTACCAGATCGTACATTGTTACCTTATGTCGCCTCCGGCTGGGGGTAAACCGTCTCGCCGCTTCTTTGTACAACATGGGTTTAATTTCTTCTCCCTATTGCCAACATCCACTAGACTCGAACAAAGTGGCGGATGATGACCACCTCATCTTCGAATGCAATTTTTACACGACGCAAAGAATTATTTTGTATAACTCAATAATAAATTTCCAGATCCCTCTGCCATCTAATGTCAATTCTCTCCTGGCAACCGGGAGTGCTGCAGTATACAAGCTATTATATAATTATATAGTACAATGTAATATTAATGTATAGCGTTAATTAGTTAATTAATTATATTACATTGTCGATGGGTTGAATTTTCGACGCCCAAAAAAAAAAAAAAAAAAAAAAAACTATTATTTTCTGTCATCAGGAAAGAAGAATACACATCCAATCTGATTTTAAAAGTTACTTGCTGTTCCCAATATAGTATAGAAGAAAAGGTGATAAAAACGACTGTAAAAATTACGGAGGAATTTCTCCTCTTCTACCCGTTGTCGGCAAGGCATTGACAAGAATTCTGCTAAATCTTTTATCGTCGTTCGCTGAAAAATTACTTCCTGAAACGCAATGTGGCTTCCGGTCCGGTCGAATTACCATGGACATGGTATGTTCTCATTACGACAGTTACAGAAAAAATTTGCTGAGTAAAGGAAAAATCTGCGCATTGCTTTCATCGATGTCAATAAAGCTTACAGTCAACAGGCAATTTCTAATGACATGTATGCAAAAACTTGGATGTCCAAGAAAATTTCTTCGACTGCTATCTCTTTTACACGAGAATACTTTTTGTCGGATACTGCATGAAGGAAAACTCTCCGAATCGTTTTAAATGAATTCTAGAGTTAGGCAAGGCTGCGTGCTGGGGCTCCGTTGCTTTTATCGATTTATAATACATCTTCGTTATACTGAAGCAAAGACTCCGTTCGGTAAATGTCTCAGTTATAAGTATGTATGATGGTGGTCTCTTCAACTTGTAGAAACATCGCGTTTCAATAAAGACGCAGTCGACACCGATTTTCGATCTTCACTATACGGACGTTTGTGCAATATTAGCACACAGTCCGGAGAATCTGCATCAAGTTTTAAACATCCTCACTGAAGTTTATGAGCTGTTCGGTCTTTCGGTAAACGAAAGCAAAACCAAAATTGTTATTCAGCCAACCGGAGGCAATATCGATAATAATCTAGCATTCAAAATAAACGGAAAAAGCCTTGATGTGGTTCATCAATTTAGATATCTGGGATGTATCATATGTTATGACTCGCGTTTAGACAATGAAATACAAAGCAGAATTCAAGCAGCTTCTAATGCAGTATTCCAACTGAATAAAATAGTTTTCCGGAACAAGCACCTGTTTCTGAAGACTAAGCTTATAGTATACAAAGCTATTGTTTTTCGGAGACTTGCAATCCTTATAAGAGGCATATCAAGTTACTAGAAAACTTCCAGTAGCGTACACTCAGAAGCTTACTAAGTGCCCGATGGTGTTTCATCATGCTTCAAATCTTGAAGCGTTGAACCGAGCGAACTGCAGTTGTATTGATCCTTAGTAGGTATCTACGCCTCTTTTGAAACAAAACTATCATTATTATTCTTAGAACTGTAATATACATACATATATATAGGCTACCCCCCATTCGAAAAAATGTCCCAATTTTATGTAACGTTTGTTATATTTTATAGGATTTTTGTTATCGTTATTTAAGAAATGTCCCAATTTTATGTAATGAAATATGTAACGAAAAATGTAATGAAACAATATCTTAATTTTATGTAATGAAAGTTAAATGTTAGGATAGGATTTTTGTGATTATGTTTTGTTTTTCTTTTTGGGTTGATGCCAGTAAGAATTACGTTGTAAATTTTGATCATTTTATACGAAGTATAGAAGAGAAAGAAACATAAATAAAAATGAAAGGGGTCAAGGGGCACAGCCCCTTACGAGGCCAAAATGGCTGTTTTTATGTATATATATGTACCCGGCCATTTTGGCCTCGCAAGGGGCTGTGCCCCTTGACCCTTCTTGCTTTTATTTATGTTTCTTTCTCTTCTATACTTTGTATAATATGATCAAAATTTACAACGTAATTCTAAATCGGTCCATATGAATATCAAAAATCCTATAAAATATAACAAACGTTACATAAAATTCGGACATTTTTTCTAATGGGGGATAGCCTAAGAATTACAAGATTATGATTTAAGCTGTTCTCCAATTAGAAGAAAAATTTGCTTTGACGAAAAAATGTTTTTTTAGGCTAGTGCTAGTTTTTACTTACGTAAAGAGCCATACTTGGGTCGAAAACGATTTCGCTGTGTTTGCGTCAGGAATGGAAAATTAAAGCTGGTAGTTTTCTCCTGGATAAAAATAACCCAGGTGTGAGGTTTGAGGGTTAATTAAATAAATAAATGTATAAAGAAATTAAATTATAAGTCGCAAATGTATTATAATTTTATAATTTGTAATTTAACCGGTTATACGTGTAGAGAAATTCATCTTTTAAAATATAAACTATAAAATATAAGTACGAATATAGCAAACAACTGGAAACTGCGTGCAATGTTTACATTAGTGTATCTGTAATAATGTTTTCTGGTTTAAACAATCACGAGCTAAAAAACCTATTGAACTATTTTTAAATAAACAAGTTGATTACATATAGTCGAGACGTGGAAATTTTTAACATGTATTGATGTATTGATAATAATTTTAAAGCGAACGGGTTCGGAATGTGGGGAATTCCTTGTTTGAAAGAAAGGGAGATTTAATCTGTCATTTATTTCATTTTCATTTTTTATTACAGATATTTTTGATTTTCTGTTTGTATTTTAGTTTTATTACTTGGAAAGATTATTTATTTCGTATTTAAGCGTAATTAACTCCTGAGCATAGTTTTTTCTCTTTGTGGAACAATTCCGGAATAATGACCTGGCGTCCAAGAATTAAGAAGAAATAGGAGATTAAATTCTAATAAATGCAGAAACCAAGAAAATGCCGCTAAAGCTGGAATAATATTTAGTGAAAAAGGAAAAGTGGCAAGTACAATATGGAATAGAAAATTTAAGATGTAAGAACTTAATATACAAGAGAGAACGTTCTAAATAGAATACCATTTGTAGTGGTGATCCGAAGAATAAGAAATGTAGTGAGGAGAGGAAACAACAATGGAATAACGAAAGAGTGATAAAGGATGGCACAACTATGATTACAACGAAGATTTATTATAAAGGAAAAGACAGAACGATTAAGACAAAGAAGACCATTAAACCAAGGTTAGAATGAGGCGAGAGGCTGAATTAATTTGTAAAAAAGGAGTGAGGATTAGAAAAAGAGGTTAGATTGGATCGCGCTTTTTGGATTTTTATTTAATTAACTTTAGAAGCGAATTGTCATATCTGTATAATTAATTATGGGGAAATCTTTTGTTATTCGGTTTTTTCTAAAGTTATAAACTATTAAAATAAAAGTAATTATGTGTATAGGAACCTGTTAGAATATTTTTCTTAACTATAGTCCGATCAACGAAAATGTACCGATGGAAAAAAGTCGATATAATTCGATATTTATTATTCACTTACCCCTCACTCTCTAAAAATGCTGCGATGTTGCCAATAGTAATTATGGTTTTAAGTCAAAATTAAATGTTCACTTAAATGAAATATTTAATTACAGGTCGATATGTATTACTTCTACAATTTCAAAAATATTCGAAAAATGTGTAAAGAAATTAGTGATAAATTTTCTGAATGATCAAACATTTTTCAGTTCCAATCAATATGGTTTTTTACCACATAAAGGAACTGATTTGGAAGTTTTTGAGCACATTACATATATTACTAGACATCTTGAAGAAGGCAGATCTTTAGTAGCTATATATTTCGACATAAAAAAAGCTTTTTTGATACGGTAAATCATAGAATTTTATTAAAAAAATTATACGCCTGTGGTTTTCGGGGTAATATGTATAATTGGTTTAGAACATACTTAACTAACAGGAAAAATGTAACCAAAATTAATGATGTCTTTAGCGAAAGTATTACACAGAAATCTGGGGTTCCTCAGGGCAGTATTTTCGGTCCTTATTTATTTTTGATATATATAAATGATCTGTGTGATTTGTCTGTAAGTGGGAAAATATTTACCTATGCTGACGATACTGCACTAGTTTTTATTTTTTTTTTTAAATTCATTTATTATAAAATTCAATTTTACAATAGCAGTAATATGGCCTGAAGATTACTTTTTGCTGAATTCGCTTATCAGTGTTCCGCAGGTCATCACAATTATATTAATTGAGAACGCGACTTAAATACTTAATTATTTAAATGTACTTCTCTTTGTTTTTCATTATTTCATTTACATATTCCACCGTTGTTTTTGTGGTTTTCCAGTTGGTAAACCATTTCTCATTGATTTCTTCTATTTTATGTTTTATCCTGATTTAACTGAAGTTTGGACAGCTTAAAAAGGAATGATCCGGAGTGTCTATTATGTCTTTTTTACAGTTTATGCATGTGTCTTTTTCTGCTATTTTATATTTTTTGAGGTATTCTCCAAAATTTCCATGCCCTGTTAAAAATTGAGTGAGGTAGAAATTTTAGGTTTTAGTGTTTTATTTTTAAGTCTTTCTTCGATATTTAGAATTAATTTAAAGAGGTTCTTCCTGTTTTTTCAGCGTTATACTCCTCTTGCCAGAGGTTGTTATATTTAATTTTTATTTCCTTTATGTTTTCTTTTTTTTTGTTTGTCGGTAATGCTTGATGATTTTGTTGCTTATGATTTACAGTTATCAGGATCCAAGGCTTTGAGACAGATTTTGTATTTCTTATGGTGATAATATTTCGATTGAAAGGGTTTATGAAATCAAATACTCAGGCTTATTGTTGGACAGCAAACTCATGTGGAATAAGCATACTATATACTTGGCAAAAAAATTAAGAAGACTAAATTATATTTTTTACTACCTAAGTGGCCATTTCTCCGCTGAGCATTTACGCAGATTACATTTAGGCCTATATCAGCCTGTACTTGGATATGGAATCATGCATTGGGGAGGTGCAGCGGTAAATCATGTATGTCCCATTGAAGTTTTGCAATTGATCCACCATTAAGAAATGTCATTTTATCTGTTACAGAGTTATACACTTCACAAATTCTAAATTTCGTTTTCAAATATAAGGATAGATTCAATATTGCAGTTGCCCATGGGAAAACAAGGTCGGTAAATGTAGAAATCGCTCTTGTTCCAGACTTCAGAAAATTTCACACGCGTATACAAGCAGTTTATCAAGGATCTATTCTATTCAACTCTTTATCATTGGCCTTAAAAGTACATTTAATAAATTATAAAAAAAGACACAAACACCTAATTAAATACATCACAGGTAACGGGACCCAGTAAATGTTATTATCACAGGTGAAGTAAACCCCTTGTTATACTTTGACATTTATTACCATCTTCAATTTTATTCTGATTATTTGTTCATTACTGCTGTTAGTGCCGTTGTTTTTTACATTCATTATTGTTACTTATTATTATTATTATTATTATTACTATTATTTTTATTTAATATTGCCATCATTACTATTGCAAGTGTATATATATGTCATGCATTTTTTCGATTTAATCGAATCATTATGTTTGTTACTTTTATACCTGATTCCGTTGATAATAACTATTATGATAACCACTATTAGTAAATATGTCTATGTCACCTGCATGATCATTATTATTATTATTATTATTATTATTGGTATTGGTATAATATTATTATTACTATTAATTTTAAAAGATGTCGAGTGGAACTTTCTCAGTCAACTATATTTGCCGGGATGTTTTGAAAGCTAAGAGACTACTTGTCCAAAACATGTTGGGGGTTACATGGGTGATTGTAGCCTATTTTAGTACATGTTTTTCAAATGACGTTTTAGTTAGGTGCCTTTGTAAATGAGAATGTATTATTTAATATAAATATTAATAAATTTAATGTATTATTATTTAAGTACCAACTTCAATAAGTACTACTTAATGAGTTACATTAAGGTTGCTATTACATTATACTTATATATCTTATAACTATATATTTTCTATTTATTTATTTTATTCATATATTTATTTTATTTAGTTCTTTATTTCATTTATATTTTTATATATTTTATTTATAGTTAGTTTTATATTTTTATTTTACTCCGGTTATTACAGCTGTAGTACATGTCAGAGCTGATATTTTGTAAGAATATGTGAGTTGGGTTGGTAAAAGGTTATATATATATATAATTTTTATGCTTAATCTGCAGATTTAATTTTCAAATAGATTCGTTTTGTTAGTTTATAAAATAGCTTTATTTTTATTTAATTCAAATTATGCATATACTTGCCTTGCATGCTATCTTATTTAACTAATCATTTATTTATTTTTTCTCTTGTTTTCCACATATTTATATAAACAACTTTTTATTTTGCTTTAATTCAATTTATTATATGTACATAACTTTTATTTTTATTACTTGTATTTAGTTATTTTTTCTTTTATTTATTTTACCTTCCTTCTATTTTTTTTTTTTTTTGAAAAAACATGTATTTATAATTTTTTACATACAAAAATTTTCGTCAAGCTAAAACGCTTGTCGACGAATTATCCTATTTGACATTTTACCATCTTAAATTAACTTATACATATACATGATTTCTTCTTCCTGAAGCCATTCCTTTATTTTCCTTTTTCTTTCCCCTATTTTTTCTTTCTCTATTATTTCTTTGGGTATTTTATTCAACATCTGAGTTATAATATATTTATCCGTTTGCTCCCCCCCCATCTTTGTTCTTGCTAACGGCAATTGGTACGAAAGTTTTTCTCTTAACTCGTATTCTGTGTTTATTCTTTCCTCCAATTCAATTTTCTTCTCTGCTGATATGTACTCCCATATCTTCAGTAATAAGTACATTCCTCTTATGCTCATTACGTTTTCTTTTTTAATTATTTCACTATCGGTCTCTCCTTTATGATTTCCTATTAATTTCAAGCATTTAATTTGCAGTTTATTTATTTTCCCCAGGTATGCTTTTCTCGCCATTCCCCACGCCTGAATTCCATATCTTATCCTCGACTCTACTAGCGCATAATAAACTACTTTTAATGTTTCATTTGTTGCATATTTCTTTAATGTATATAAAGCTGGTAAAACTGCTCTTATTTTCTTTGCAATGTATTCCCCATATGTGTATGTCTCATCTTAAGTGTCGGTCAATTATTACTGTCCAAAAATGTTTATACTGCGTTACTATGTCTAACTTTTGACAGTTTTTCATTTCGCATTCGCGTCTTTCCCCCATTGAATGTACACATTCATTTGAGTGCATTATTATATTTGGACAATACAAATCAGAGCTGTCTCTTTTTTTCCGCAGTACCATTACTTTAGTCTTTTTTACATTTATTCTTAGACTTTTATCGTGTGCCCATTTACTTATTGTTATTAGATCTTTTTGCATCCTTATTTCTGCCTCTTTCATATCTTTATGTGACGTAACTATTGCTATTCTTTTTGTTTTATATGTTTGCGATATTCTGATTTACTGTAATTTTTATTTTTTTTATTCCACTATTCGCGCTTAGGTGGGTTATTATATAGCAATAATAATAATAATAATAATAATAATAATAATAAAGAATTTGATTTGAAATCGTAGGAAGTTCATTTGTCGTTGTGTTCATTTAAGTAATATCATTTTTAATAATACGAATTATTAAAATTATATATATTTTTTTTTTTTTTAATTCTCCTCCTCACCTTTTTTATATGCGCCGTTAGTAACTACTAAGGTTTAGTACAGCACATATATGGAGGTAACTTATATGTGTCCGATCAAACCACTCGTTCTGACGAAAACCTCCTTGTGACGTTAGTTGTAGTATTTGCCCGTCAATCTTGTATGTTGTTGGATAGGCTATGTTGCGTCCTGAATAACTTTGGGCACGTGAGAAGAATGTGTGGAACTGTCGGTATACCAGCCTGGCCGCAGAAGAAGCACATAGTGGTGGGCGAAGATTTGCTAATTATATGACCGTGCGGCATAGTGACATGGCCGATTTGCAGCTGGCTAAGACTTTCAAAATCATGCCGGGATATTCCCTCCAGTAGCCACCATGGTTCGATTGCGGGCTAAATGTTTTTTAAGAACGTTGTCGTAGCTGCCCATTCTGTTTTCCATTACTTCTCACACTTCTTTAGAAAAATATGCACCATCGAGGATGGTAGGTCCGAGTCCTCTGGCATTGGCGAGGACAACGCCGAACGCGCTTCCATATCGACCCTCTCATTACCAGGTACTCCGATGTGTTCAGGAACCCATATGAACGTCATCCGACTGTTCGTTTGGTAGAACTGATTTAGAAGGTAGTGTATTTTCAATATTAGCGGGTTACTGCATTTTTGGTTTTCCAGCATGCATAACGCCTGTAGTGAATCAGTGACTATTAGAACTTTTATAGATTTGTTGTAATCCGTGGCTAAGTGCTGGAGGCGGTAAGAAATTCCGTGCAGTTCTGCATCCAATGCATCACAGGCATCGTTAAGTCTAGCTTGGTGTGAGATGCCCTGCCCCACAAAGGGACAGGATGCCGGTAGTGGTCCTGCTTCGTCTTTTGCCTTAGCTCCATCTGTGTAATATACTAGGTGGTCCACGTATTTGCTAATTGATCTGGCTGCCATTTATGTTGGGCACTGGAAATTTTGTGTACCTGGGTTCGATTTCAACGATGTATCGATGTTTGTTTTTTTGGACATCCGGGGGGGAATCATAATCATTGGGCTAGGTATTGGCCTCTCTAGGAATGTGATCCCGTATCCTTACAAGGCAGCCATTACCTCCAGCAGGGGGTCATCTGAAAAACTTGGCTTAAAAGGTCATTTATCTAAGTGAAAAGGAAAGTTTTGTATATAGTTGAGATAACGGTACGTGTTTCGTAGTGTGAAATCGTACTGGCTGCCGGAGATGTTCGATGCACCCCCAGGATAGTCCTCAGAGCGGCATGGTGCACGGGATCGAGGGACTTCAGTAATGATTTACTTGCAGAAGAGTACACCTGGCACCCGTAGTTGATTTTTGATAAGATAAGCGATCTATATATGTTACGGAGGAATTTAGGATTGATGTTGCATCTGGAACTCGCCAGATATTTCAGAATAGAAATAGCTTTGGTGTATCTCAGTTATAATTTAGAAATATGAGGCTTCCAAGTGCGCCTGGAGTCGAAAGATAATCCAAGGAATTTCACCGTCGTTTTTTAAGGAATAGGATGATTATTTAATTTTAGGAGTAAGCTCGAAGGTACACGGCGCCCCCTGTAAAAATGGATACACACTGTTTTACTTGTTGAAATGGCTAGTCCGTTAATTTCAGACCAGCTCTGAATTTTGTTTATCGCTTTCTGGAGGATTGACTGAGCGTTAGAAGAATGATGAGACGATAAGGATATGTTTAGATCATCGATAAACAGCCGGGCCGAAATGGGCGGCGAGATGCAATTTGCTACGTCGTTGATGTAAATCATAAATAAGGTTGCACTGAGGGCAGAGTCTTGTGGCACACCATTCTCAGCTGTAATGGGTGCTGTTATTGATGAAGCGATCTTAACCCGGATCGTTCGGTTGCTTAAAAAGCTAGTTATGTATCTGCCCATTCGGTCACTTATTCCGGCCTTTTTGAGCTTTTGTAATAATCCATGCCGCTACACGCGATAGAACGCTTTTTCGAAATCGAAAAAGACCGCGTACGTGTGCTGGTGGCGGTGGAAGCCAGTTAGTATTTGCCGTTGCAGACTTATCAAGTGCACCTGGCCCCAATTGTTAAATACCTACCACCACAAGCTAAAGAGTTTCTCCTAAAAATCTATAATCAGATATGGTCGTCCGGTAATATCCATCAATCCTGGAAAATAATGTATGTTATTCTCATCTTAAAACTAAATAAAGACCCATTCCATCCTGAGAGTTATCGACCAATCTCTACTAAGTGTCCTATCTAAAATAATGGAGAAGATGGTAAACAGACGCCTCCTGTATGTTCTCGAACAAAATAATGCCCTTTCCCCGATTTAAGCCGGAGGGCGAAGAGCGAGATCAACAGACGATCACTTGATTAAAATTAAATTGTGAAAAGAAATAAAAATTTCAGTTTGAATTTGAATAATATTAAACATCTGGCAACAACGCTGAAATATCGAATTACATATATTGACTTTTTTCCATCGGCGGCACATTTTCGTTGAACGGACTATAATGGAAAAATACAAGCAAAAAATAAAACAATAATGATAATGAAAAATAAACGCGAGATTAATGTAAACAAATTTCATATTTTTTTAAAACCGCTAAGAAATTATCAGCAGAATTTTTAACTGCGCTTTAAAATTAATCTTCTTTGTCGATTCATCTCTTGCGCAGATTAATGCGTGTTAGCAATTCCCGTGAAGTTACAATTAACAATATATGTATGATAGGCGGATGATTGCCTAACGATCTCCAATAGTCGCGAAGAACTGCAAAATGATGGCAAAATAAAAGTGACCGTTCTCGTGAGAAAATCACCGACATAATGCCAAATATCATAATAGATGTAAAAGAGCTGGAACAGAGACACCCCCTGAAATACCTTGCTGCCATTCTCGATGAATATAACTACGCCGGAAGAAATTCGTTCACGAATAAAAGAATCGAGAGCAGTGACGTTCTTACAAGAGGAGAACTATAACCTTTGAATTGCGCGCAAGAATTTTACACTGCTACGTCTTCTCCGTCTTCTTTTATGGCAGTGAACGCTGGACGTTGGACGCTGCCTTGGAGAAATACATTAAGACCTTCGAGTTGTACAAGCGCATGCCGAAAATATCCTGGACGAAACAAGTTACAGACGAACAGGTTCTAAGAAGAATGAAAAAAAAAACCGGAGCTATTGAATTTGCTAAAAGAATAACTGTGTGTCACATTATGAGAGGATCAAAATATCATATTCTGGAAGGAAAGTTGCCGAGCAAAAGAACAAGAGGTCGTCCTTAAAATTCGTGGACGAAGGACTTTTGGAGATGGTTTGGCCGCTCGTCTATTGCCATTTTCCAGGCTGTCATATGTCAAAAGATGATATAACTATGTTGATAGGCGGCAACCTTTACGATGGAGATGGCGGATGAAGAAAAAGAAGGAAATCGCGCACTCCGAATCCATCTCAACTAATAACATAATGAACTGGTTTCTTTAAAAATGGTTTAATGAGTTTTCTTTCTCTTAGCTGATGAAGATCTGAAAACGTTATACTAAGGATACAAGTAAATACAGTTTTTAGTTGTTCGCTATTATATGCTTTTTAATAGTTTTTAATTGTAAGTTTGTTGCGTAATTAGTAATAGTTTTTAAATGCGATTTTGTTATGTAATTAGTAATAGTTTTTAAATGTAGTTTTATTTTCGAACTGTGCCAATTCGCTGAAGGAACACGTGCAAGTGCGAAAAATAGATTGTCAGAAAGAAACGTGCTGGACCAGAGCGTTCGTTCGATACTAGTAGCAGATAAACGAACTTTAAATGAAAAATTCTGATGGTTAAAGTTTGCTTTTATAATTTATTTCGCTGGTGCAGTTTAAAGAGAAGTAACTCGAAATAATATTAGAATTAATTCTATCGAATTAAAAGGAAAAAAATGCCGTAAAAAATGTCGCGGATTTAAGTGTGGTGGTGGAATTTGGCGCGCGTACGTTCGTTGTGAGCGGACATATTCGGAAGTGGCAGTGAAGAAGGCGCTAATAAAATGGTCGCTAGTTAATTTAGGGAGTGTAATTTCAGCAATCGGAGGGTGACGTAGAAGCAAATTTTACGATTATACGGGGGGGGGGAGGGAGCGGTGGCGATGCTGTTTGAAAAAAGCGAGACCGGCAAATGGTGCAGTACGCGGTTTAGAATGAGGCAGAAGGCGACAAAGAATGAGGCCGGTTAAGAAAATAGTGGAAAATAGCAATGGCGCTTCGAAGGAAATAACAACGCAGATTATAAAGACAGACGGAGCAACTTAATTTAGCATCGATAAAGGAAAAAAGAAGAATAATAAAAGGAAGCTGGAGAAACGAGTAGGGCATTAGTCTCGAGGAAAAACTTTGCCATACGGAGTAGAGGAGGTGTTTAATGGAGTGGACAAGAGAAAGAAATGAAGTTTCTCGCTAGTCGAAGGGCAACTGGAACGGGGTACCAGTGGCTGCCTGACTGGCTAGTAAAATGGAAATGGAATGTGTCACTGATGGAAAGGCCAATGGCTAAAAAGTTAACCAGCGAAAGCTGGAAATGTATGGAGTAATTCTCTTGTGCGCAAGTAGTCTGGCTTTAGCTGTTTTGAATAGAAATGGAAATTGTCCGAGCCGCGGCACAGCTGAGCAGTGTGTTAGTAGCACTGTTGCTATTGCGACTCCGTTGTCTCGCAATTGTGAACAAGGCCGGCTGCAGAGGCGGCAGAATGAATTTTTCCCGGCCAAAGAAGTAACAGTAATGGTAACAGTAATAATAGTAATAGTAATAGCAATAATAACAGTGACGAATAAATGTTGCAGAGTAATGTAGCTTATTATGAAGTTTTTATTTGTGCGCTGTTTAAGCAGAAGGCTCCTTAACGATAGGTGCCGTGTATTTTAAATAAAATACGGCTTCGCGTTAAGCGGCCAATGTAACGAAAATACGATGCGATCGAACCGAACTGCTCTTTCAAACAATCTTCGAATATTAACTGGTATTTCGCCTAGTTTAAGCACTCTGCTCTCGCGGGAAAATTGAAAATTCGTTATATTTGTTTTTACAGCTGTTCTCCGAGTATAATTGATTTTCAGTTTCAAATTAATTTTTCCTCAAATTTTCCTTCCCTACGTGTTTTAAATAGAAAAATATATAATTTGCTTTTCTTTTCTTTTCTTTTCTTTTTCTTTTACTTATCGCGCTTTTTTTCCCACTTTTTCTCCTTTCTTTATTTTTCTCTTTCTTACGCATTATGAAACAGAAAAAAGCCACTCTGGAATTACACTTCGCGACGAACGAAAAAATCGCTTCTTTTTAGCTGAAAGTTATTTCTCGAAATTTCATTATTATCGCAATTAAGTTCTAACGTTAATTGCAATAATAAACTATCTGGATAAAATTGACTTCTTCAGCAATAGTGTTAATAATATGGTATTATGGGGGGGGGGGGGTGCACCACATTAACTTTTAGTATACTTACAGAAGGAAGTAATTAGAATTATTTTTAATACCAAATTCTTCAGCAATATTGAAAATGACTTATTGAATATAAAGCAAATATACGAGTATGAATGAAGTTTATGATGAAAAATAAACATAAATTCAATATTTCCGTTAAAACAGAAGTTACAAGACACTCAATTATAACAGTCGCTAAGATCCCTTCTTTCAATAAGTATCATTGTATAACGGATGCCTATTATTTAATGCACTACCTGAACAAATGCATGATATATGCATAACCTAATTTACAAGAGAAGGCGCGTAAAAAGTTAAAGACATACTTCTTGACTAAGGCTTAAAAGCTAAATTCTGTATTACATTTAATTTGTTTTAAACGTAAATCCAAACATAAATCGAAATAAAAATCCATACACTGTAAATCTATAAAATTATTATTATTTTAATTTTTAGTATTATTAAATTGAAATTTCTGCAGCGGAAATGATCGTAACATGCTAGGTAATTAGTATATCGTATTCTCTGGACTAGCATCTCAATATTACCGACGAATGGATAAAATTTGTTTTTCCTCTGGGAATAAATTACAGGTGTACATATGTAAAATTTGGTGTACTGTAGATTTCGTAGAGACAGTGCATACATATAATTATCAAAATATTAACAGGTGTGTGTGTTTGCACGTTTATAGATAGTTAAATTGTTATTCGTTTATCTTAGTTCGATGTGAATGTGTAAATATAGTAAATCCCTATTATATGATACTTACGATTTATCACTATATTTGAAATGTACACTTATGTGTAAATCTTGTACTAAATATGCTAAGGTTAAATTCTGGTAAGCAGTGGCCAAATGGATATTGGATATTTCATATCCTAATTGTGTACCCATTCGTATTTTTCTGTTTTCCATTTTTATTTTCCACTATTGTTTTCATTATATTTATTTTATTTTATTGCGGGTTTTGTAATTGTATCCGGATTTACTATCCATGTATTATCAGTTTACTTTTTTATAATAATAATCCCGCTACTCGCACAGCTGTGCGCATTTCAATAGTTCCAGGAATGACCATCGTGTGGGGCGCTACCAGTCACCACCCGATTTTATTTATTTATTTTTTTGTTAAGTTTCCACAATGCCATTAAATTAAATTTCAGCGTCACAGTTCGACATCTGTAAAAGTTATGCCATTTTGAATACATCTGTTTTGTGCGTGTTTTCGATTTTTTACGATTTTAAACATGGAATATTAATTTTGCATCAACGAGTATGCATTAAATTTTGTGTTAAAAACGAATTGAATGAAAATCTTGGAAATGTTAGAAAAGTGTTTCGGCAACGATACTCTATCGAAAACAAATGTTTATGTGTGGCATGAATGCTTCAGAAATGGTCTTGAGTCCGTTGAAGATGCGAACGCAGTGGTAGGCCATCGATATCAAAAACCGAAAAAAAAACATCGATAAAATCAAAGGAATGTTGGCGGAAAATCGCGAGTTGACCATTAGAAAGAGCTGACAGAGGACGTAAATGTCGCTCATGGATCCGTCCAAAACATTTTAGGAGGAAAACGGGGAAAACAAAATAACAGCATCGGGCGGGACAAGACCGGCCCGAAGCCGAACATATAACTAGGAAATACAAGAGACGCTGGTTCGATATATCTTCAAGCAGTTTTCTAGTTCACGGTGCCAAGGAAATGAAACGTAGAGAAGAATTTTTCTTGTGAATGAGAACTTACCCCTAGAAAGGAAAGAATTAAAAAGATTAAGGAGAAGCACAGGTTTTCTAAAGGCAAGACAAACGGTTCATCATCGAAATCGGGAGTTTTTGAAAGAACAGATTTTAATTCATTAATATTCTAAAATAGAAGATAGGAAATAAGGAAGGGAATTTTTTGGAAATGGTAATAGAATGCAATTCATCAAAAGAAGGAATTTAAGCAGAATGCGTATCGGGCTATTTAATGGAAATACTGAATTCGACAAAAATTTCAAAGAATAGGAATTTAAGAGATCTCTTGCCATTTTTTTCAAATATATGAAAAAAAAAGAGGAGTAGTTTTATAGAAGGAGGAGAACAGAAATTCTTCCACGAAGGTTTCTTTGAGATTTTAAGAATAAATCTGGCTCTTGCATTAGCCTATTTAAGAGCCATTAGAACAAGAGGTTCTAAAGGTGGCGTGATTGCGATCAGACGCGGCATTATAGTCTTCATTCTACCGAAGAGGAGACGATGCCAAACTGCGATAATTATGGCGAAAAGAAGATAAAGAGTAAACTTGATGGAATGAAAAATGAATTACAAAGAGATAGTTTTCAAAGTCCAGTTGGGGAATGATAGAAATTGACGAATCAACAAAGGAGCGGGACCAATTCGTTTTGGAGAGAGTCTGCTGGGCAGAATTCACTGATCTGAAATAAGACGGAGAAAAAAAAGCTAACAGGAATAATTAGCATAGAAACATGGTTGCTATCGCAAGCCCCTCCCAAGGCCCCCCCCCTAATTCTAATCAAGAATAATAGTGGAATAGGAAAAGGTTAAGTTGATAAAGCTAGAGAAAAATGAATTTGCGAAATAAGTCGGGAACAGAGATCGCTAAAAGGAGAACTAAAGTGTATCAGAAAGGATAAAATTCTCAAGAATGAAACCTCGTTGGTATTGTAAGAAGTGTAGCCCCCCCCCCCCATGGAGAATGGGCATTCTGGTCTCCACCGATGATAACCGATTACGGATTAGAATTGAAAAATGAAAAAAGAGCAATGTGACGAAGATGGAAGTTAGAACATAGAGAAAGCAATGTTAACAAGGTACGCGGGAGAAGAATGGATGGAGATGTGGACAATGTTAGGTAGGAACGTTGATACGAGTAGAAACGTCGCGAGAGTGAAATGGGAACGTGTCCCATTTTTAACAAGGATTACTTAGAACCATCGTAACCCGTCATCATGATCACGTCTGAATAAATTGAAGCCTATAGTATTAAAATTCATGCCTGATCGAAGCCAAGTTTGTAAGACTAGGGAAACCCACTAATATTACGAAGATCAATAAAGCCTCTAATGAATTTTTATTGGTTCCGTGGCTGTGCCAATTCCGTTCTAGTATATTATAAACCCTATTGTCATTGTGAAGCAGAAGGTGTATTATAAATGCGGAAAGGTTATGTGGGGGCAGAGAAGAATAAAAGGCTACAACAACAGTTGATTCGAGATGAACAGCGTTCGTATTACTAACATAAGTATATAGAGGAAGAAAAAATAAATTGTAAAAATTCAAAATCAGGAGGAAGTAAGTCGAACCTACACAAAGCTAAAGCCGTTTTCATAAATTTCATTCGGTGAACCATTTGTGGGTATTTGTTCTGTCAGGAGTATTTAAGAATCTATACGACACCCTTTTTTTTTGATAGACCGATAAATGATTTTAATTTTTCAGTATAATTTTTAACTAAAAGTTGTAGTAATATATAATAACTGAAGATACTTTTTCTTTTCGGGGACTTTAGAACAGAAATAGGGTACACTTTAATATCGTAATTCTTGGTTAAATTATACAAGACCCGCGCATTTCTATAATACTTAAAGTTCTCGACTAAATGCAGTTATCGGAAAATCTTCATCGTATGGAATTTCAAATTCTTAACTGATTGCCGGCAAGTTACATCATTCTTTTCCATAATTACACCCATATTCGGTACTGTTATAGTGAACGCGGATTTTGGCGAACTTCCAACGTGTTCCTCGGGGTAATTAAATATACTCCATGTTATGGAATAGCGGTTATTTCGAACAAGTCGTAGCGAAAGTAGTCACTTCCGTAACATTCACTATATTCAATTTCAGAATGATCGTTGGCCAGAATTCACGTCCATTGTGACCGTGCAGCTTCGGCAGACTTGGCTGACAAGCTGCCTATTGAATCATCGTTAGTCCAACATAGGTATTGATTACGAGCGGTGGTCCGATACATCTGGAGACACATAGTTGACCCAATGGGAGAGCTCGAAAAAAACTAATCTGCGGCGAATATTGTAACCTCCGTTGAAGCCGATAACGTATAAGCAAACATAAAACTATTATAGAATATATTAAGTTATAACAACAAATACAAAAATAAACAAATTCGAAGTATAAAATAATCGCTTACTTAAAAAAGGTTTTCTGGAGTATAACCCATCGGCAGCTAAAAACACAACTCAATATATGTATCTGATCAGAAACACTGAAGGAGTGTGATTTAGAATTCGTTTCTGATCACACATATATTGTGTTTTTAGCTGATGATGGGTTATACCGTGAAAAAGGTTTCTAGGTAAACAATTATTTTATACTTCGAATTTGTTTATTTTTGTATTTGTTGTGATAACTTCATATATTCTATAATTAACTAACATGATGGTAAAAGTTTCTTTATATAAAACTATTGTATCGTAATAGCCACGGCAGTTACGATGGTAAAATTAACTACACGTACTTATTTTCCATCCTATATCTCCGGGTCAGAGACTGCAGCATGTGCACGATACGCTTGTGCTTCTGCCGTGTATGGCCGTCTTTCGAATTTCGAATTGTACCGATTAATAAAGGTAACGGCATGAACAGCTTTAATGCTTGTTTTAGAAAATTTACGCTGGTTTTAAGTTCGGATTTAAGTGCCCATTTTGAAATATACATCAATTAACTTTTCATCATTTCGTATTGTACGCTACATCTACATAGCCGAGACACTTAACTAACTGATTCGGTATGTTTACATAGTTAGTGTACTTTAGATTAAGTATTATTTTGATATATGTGAACGCGAGTCGCTAATAGCAATCTCTATAATTGATCGCAGCTGTACTTTATTTTTAGCATATAGCCTAGATCACAAAATGATTATTTATTTATAATTTTATTATTTCTTTTCTATCTCATTCATAATTTATATCCAATTAAAGTTCGATTTAGGGTGTGGCGGATTATTTTGACCAGAATGAACTAAATAAATCTTTTTTTGAAATACACCTTTTCGGCTGGGAATTTCATCTGTAGATCTTTATTTATTTCCCCCTCGGCTATCGGTAGAGATATGTATGCACTATCTTTCCGGGGGCACCTTTAAATAAAATATCGAATTTTAAAAATTAGTTCACGCAACTAAACTACTTCTTCTAACTAACTGTCTAGAACCGAATCGTGGAGACGTATTACGAAATAGCAGAGTTACCGCTTCGATCGATCCTTTTAACCGGTGAATTATTTTATAGCGCCCCGGATAATTTCGGTGGTTATAACTGACACAAATATACCTGTCTATGTGGTAGACACAGGTAAAATTGGTTTACACTACGTAGGATCGTCTGATTCATTTTTTTCCCCATAAGTTTAAGTTATTTATGTTTCACTGCTGGGAAGAGTTAGAATAACGATTGGGCCGCACTACAGCGGGGTAACCTTCTTACGGTAAAAAAATTGTGTATTTCGTTAAATCCCGGAGTTTTCCGATTAAACGTTCTTTTAATTACTTTTCGTATATCTACAGCTGAGAGTTCGCGTTTCTTTTTAATTTCACCGATAGCATTTTATGCCGTTTTTCTAATCAGTTGCAATTCGTATATTGTGTAGAGTTCTGTTTGACTTCAGATTAATTTCCGATATTTTTAAAAATCGCTTCAATTTATGAATTAGTGTTTACTCATAAAAACCTATATAAGATATTTTTGTTAAATTTCTGTAGCATATTTATTCACAATTTGTAGTTGTTCAATTTTTACATTTTAATCTCCAATATTGTTTGAATTAATTAATTGTACGGTTTGATTAATTTTCCTTTATTCGGTATTTTCTTTTCAAATTAATAATTTTTGATATTTTTTCGCACTGCTTTACTTCTAGGGAATCTCGTAAGATTTAGACAATCTGATTAAGAAATGTAAGATGACAGCACAGAATAGTTATGTAAAAAACACCTAAATTATAAAAACAACTCAATGCTAATAATGCTGTGACACAGTTGTAAAGAAACATTAAATCCTTTCATATTATAACGCAATTAATATCGCAAAAATGAAAAGGATGACTACCATGTAGTACCAATAAAAATCTCTTGATGACTTTCGCTAGGTGATACAAGTAATTTGTACAGATATATATATATGTTCGCCTACTGCGCAATAACCAGAGATCTGCGCATATAGAGTAAGCAATACACTGATACGGACTTTTGGACACATTTTTCAATCATCGACGGACAACGTTCTTCCGAGCTGGCGCCTAGACGACATTTATACCGCTTCATTATAAGAAAAGAAAAAGAAAAATTATCGGATTATTATTTGTTTCTTGGGAAAACCAATTTTCTCGCATGTTATTAAATGATTTTTTTTTATGGATCTCCTACGTTGCAACCTGGATCATTCCGGCTTTGTCCCGTTTCGAGATAGACTTAGTTTAATGTTAGTAAGTTTTTTTTGGTTTTTTTTTCTTTTTTTTTCTTTAATCATTATTACATTTAAGGCGTAGTAAAATAAGAACAAAAAAAAAAACAAAAAAAAAACATCGCGTTTGGAATTAATTTGCTTATAAAATATAATGATTTAATAACTTTTCAAATCAGTAATTTTCGATACTTCTTTCGTTCGTATGTCTCCCCTAAAAAATGATTTTCTCTTATAAAGAACGAAATATTAGAGTTGTACATTTATTTATGTAGCGCGTTATTTCGGTAAAGTTGTTTAAAAAACTTAGTCAATCTGAGCAGGTGTAATTTCTCATTGTAATCGATTAAAAAAAGAAAAAAGAAAAATTCTATCTGCCTTGTAAAAATCTTTTCATATATACAAGAAATATAAAAATAAAAAATTAACTTTAATAATAGTTAAAGCCAACTTGAAATTGAATTGTAGGCATCCCTGAAAAAATCAAAATCTATCGGGAGATTTTATTCAGAAGTATTTCCTGTTAATTTGAATAATAAAAAGTTTTACCCCCATCATTATAAACATATGTACGCGAAAGTAGAAAGTAATTTGTTATTTAAGTAAAATTTAACAACAGGTAGGGTTAAGATTTTTATTATTTTGTATAATAATTCCGAGAGAAATCATTTTAAGAAAGTTACCATATATTCTTCATTAAGTACACACACTATTTTTAAAAACTTCAAGTAATCGCTGTTTTTAAGAAATATTTTCTGCGGGAGGTAAAATTGTTAATATTTGCGGGGGAACCTTTTTAATAAATCGTAGGAAAATATTCTTGGATTTTTGATTTTTAAAATATATGCAAGTTAGATTGTGCATTAAAAAGTTTCATTATTTTCATTTCAGAAATAAAAATAAATAAATGAAATGTTAAAAAAGAAAACAAACAGAAGTAGTAGCATACTTTAAAGCATCCTATAGTACGATATTTTCACGAATAAAATCGAAAATATTTTCTAATTGCAATATTGATGGCGCGTTCTTTTGAAATAATAGTCCAGAATATTTTCGGTTGGGGATATTTGAACGAAAATACAATCGATTATAAAATTTCTGTACATCCTGTTCGTTAAATAATAACCTGATAATATCGTGATAGTGAATGATTAAAATAATTATGTACTATGTATAATCAGGCCCTGCTCATAACTGACCCTCTAAGTTCCCTTCAACTCATCTCAGAGATTAAAAACCCTTTGATAAGGAAGGTTCATTACCTATTTTGTACAGGTGGTTCTAAACTCTGAAATGTCTTTCCTATGGGTGCCGGCGCTCACGATGGGGTTTCGGGCAATGTCAATCGAGCAGCTCAAGCGACACTGTTCTCTCCAATGCTATACAACCCCCCTCTTCCCCCTACATTGGCTCATTTGTTTATGCACCAAACAGGAGAAGAATGGCAGCAGGAATGGAGATCTTCAAGTACGTTTCTTTGAAACGTAAAAACAACCACGGAGCCCCCCTGGTGGCCCATAGACGGAGTTTTCCACAGAGATTTTTCTGTCCTGAATCGTCTCCGAATAGGTTATATAACCCTCTCGTCGCACAGCTACATCTTCACGAGCCAGGTACCCCCAAATGTCTGCTGCCCTTTTTGTGGTCAACCAAACGCCTCATCCACCTTTCATTTATTTCTCGAATGTGTTCTTCCTTTGCAGTACCACGATCCATTCACATTGCCACCTCCTCTTTATTTCTAAGATACTATTAAATGCTCTGTCCTTGCGGAGCAGCGGTCTGTACTATCATGTTTAATTCTCCTTGTTAGGTTCCGTGTGCTGTAATAGCCGCAGTAGTTAAACATGGTGTATGGAAATTCTCATACATACCTTTAGTTTAAAAAAAAAAAAGGACACTATAATTTACAGTAATAGTGAAATTGACCCCGAGTTGACACAATTAAATAAAAACACAATATAAAAAATTAATATTTTCGCCATTCAATGCTTTCAAAACGAATAGAGGTCTTCAAATGCGTGTATAATTTTGAAAATTCTTTTTTTGAATATATGTAGTAACGAAAAATTGTACAATTTAAAATATTCTTATCCTTTCAATAAGTTTTCATTACAAATAGACTTTTTTTTTTTTCTTTTTTCTTGGGGTCGTCAAAATGGATAATTTCCAAAGAACTATAAAAGAGGAGAGATTATCGGGTATGGACGATGAAAACATCTCGAAAGAGAAGGAAAGAAAAAAAAATAAAAGACGCACAATAAGCTGTTAGAAGATTAATCGGTAAAAGCAAAGAGTAAAAAAGAGAAACGTCTGGAAGCAATGGAGTAGTATTTGAATAAAATGTGATTAGCGCCACATAAGAAACTACGAGTTGAAGGGTGCAGAGGACAGAGTGGGGAGGAAGCAAGAGAAACGCGAAAAAGAGATGCAGGAAGTAAACTCAAAGCGTACATCGATTGTAGAGAGCATCAAAAACTGAAAAAAGGAAAAATTTATCAAAACCGGGGATAAAACGGCAGATTAAAGAATATAGATAGCAATCAGGATTTGAGAATTAAAAAGGGATGAGAGTTAAGTTATAGTTTGCAGCGGGAAGATATGGAAAGGAGCATTGTATGATGAAAATACACTGAGAAATTTACCGGAGAAAGAAAATAGACAAATTGGTACATTGGCTGAGTCCTTCAATTCCGTTGTGCCCAAGAATCCACAATAAGCTAGTTTAGTTAGAGTGAAAAAGGAAAGTATTGTAGATGATGAAGTGTGTGAGAAGAATTACACATTACTAGCGGTGAGAGAAGGAGGAAGAGAGGAGATAGCTTTTTGTAATGTTAATCTTCCATATTTTTAAGCCCTTTTTTTTCTTTGAGAAACGTTTAACGTTTATTGGCACTAATCACTTCCTAAAATTATTTGAAATAAATGCAGAATAAATGTACGATAACGAACGCAAAAATCTTCAAAAAAAAGAAGACCGGGTTAGAATCAGATAAGTTAAATTTAAAAGCGCGGAACAAGTAATTTAAACGCTTGGACTTTTGGTTAAAAAACTACCATGTGTGTTATATATTTATTTTTCTCTATAATTAAACATTTAGTTCTGGCTTCTGCAGCTTTTCCGATGATACTAAGTTTTTATTTGCATTTGTCGTTTTTTCACAATCACTATATTCAATTTAATGTGAACCTGAAATTTCAAAAACACATCTTTCTCAGACATTGTGATTCTTATTCGCAATTGATGAAATTGTTGATTTCTATATTGATTATCGTTTATTTTGCAAGTGCATTATTTACCTCAATTCTTCCATAATACATTGGCCGATTTAATACCAAAATTGTTTTTGTGTAACGATAAAATTAAGCGCATTCGTCTGCAGAGAATCAGCGTATTGTCACAAACGAAGTTTAAAAGTAGATAACTCGGAGTCATTTCCTTAGAAACTCCGTTTCAGTCGTTAAAAGTTTATCTGCGGAGAAGTAAAAGAAAAATAACGTCTATTAAAAAGAAGATTATTTTTTACATTTATTTTTTTTTTTTAAATTTATTTAGTTATTTATTTTTGTTTTTTTTTCTTTTTTATGTTTTTTTTTTAAATTTTTTGCCAATAATGTTTTTCTTGTAATTTAATTTACTATTTTTACGCAGTCTTTTTTTATGTACACTTTACTGATCGTTGGCTAAAGCCTGTCTGGTTCGGTACACCATTCATGTATACACATGTGTATTGATTATTAAATATACCATTTATCGATTTTTATCTATTTCAAAGCGTTATAAGGATAGAGAAGACCCAGAGCTAGAAACCAATGATAAAAGAGAGAAGAACGTTCAGCACTTGAACATTCAATAAACATGACTAGAAGGCAATAATGAGGATAGAGAAAAGCGAAAACGTTTCGAGCGGAGGAAAAAGTGATAGCCGCACGATGGAAGTAGTGAAACGTCGAAGTGGAGGGAATAATTGAAATATAAGATGTAAACTGGGAAGAGTTCGAATTAAGAGGTAATGCGAGGAGGCATTAGAGAATAAGCGGGGAATGGCAAACAGTCAAAGTTATGAAGATTCTGTCTGAGCAGGGACTTTATCCGGAGATTGACGAAAACGGCCAAGCGAGCGAGGGAGTCCGCAGCGTCATTAATTATCAGAATAATTGAAAATTCACAAGAAATCAATAACAAAAGAGCGAAAAACGAATATTGGAAGAATAAAACTGTTGGAGAGGAATATATGAGAGAAGGGATAAAATGGTTAGTACGACACTTCCATAATCAGAAACTATGTGGAATTTGCGGATCCTCTTCATAGGGGAAATTAAAGAGCTGGATTGTAAAATAGAAATCGATTCAGCGGTAAATATAAAGCAATGGCTGAGAGGGAATCTGAAGGATTTCAAATAATAAAGACAGGAGGTATGTTAAAATTCGCGCTTGTGCCAATGTTGTCGTTCAAGAATTATTTTACTTTTTTTCACTGGAACATATCGGATATACTCTTTCGTTTGCTGTCCTAAATAACTTAATTTTTTATAATTATTTTACGAAACCGTCTACTATCACAGGTAGAGTATGTAATCTCTTTTTGTGAGTTATAAATTATGCGCCTTGGATAAGAAATAGAATCCAATTGGAGATATGAACTTTAAGGATTATGTTTCGATAAATTGTCACATGAAATTACCAAGTGTAATAGGGGGGGGGGGGGGGAGGAATAACGTGAAATATCGCAAATTAAAAAGTCTGCTGGGCTCTTCACGAAACTGTGCAAAAAAACAAAAAGAAGAAGAATACTACACGCACATATGCTCAAACAGTGTTACTGTCGAACCTGTATTTATAATTATTTATTTATCTGCTTTTTATTAATTTTTTGCGCTCATCGAACACACGTTGGTTCGGCTTAAATTATAATATGCGTATTTAATATGCTAGGGGGCATGTTCTGACGATAGCTGAAAATGCGTTACCCCTTGAACTTGACTGATTAAGTAATAAAATAACTTTTATAATTTTCACTGCGAAAAAAAAACCAGCTACACAGCAGATTTTCTTTTTCTCTATGTGTGTGTGTGTGTGTGTGTGTGTGTGTGTGCACTCTTAAATTAAAATAATTTGAACGGATTAATTCTCCAGCGACTCCTAATGTAGGCTATTGCGTTGCGGCCTAATTAGTCCACTGGGTAAAACCGATTACTTTGCTTTACTCGCGCAGTCGAGTGGAACTGGCCTCTTCGTGGTAGGAGAAAAACAAAAAAAAAAAAAAAATTAGGAATTTCGTATCCTAAAAACATGAAAAGCCAAAGTCTATTAAATACTAAAGTTATCTCTGCACAAAAAATTCTGCCGAATATTCGGTAAGGAGAGTGTGTATTAATTCCTTAATAATGATCCCAGTAGGATCCTATCACTAACTACAGTCATCAAAATTTAGGAGGTTCAATAAATAATTGTTATCGCGGACTCTATACCTAGCTGAAAAATATCATCGTAAAACATAAAGATTAGAAAAAGATTAATAAAAAGAAAATATTTATAAACTGAAAACGAGTCAACGTTAAATAATATTTTTAAAAAACGTTTCTTTCTGCATATAATTTTTTTTTGTTAGAAAGAATATCGATCGGGTCTTATCTGCTTATATATCAATTAAAAGTTACAACATTTGCGAATGCATAAATAAGTTGCAAAATAATATAAAGCCTAAATTTACACCCAGAATGGACTATTTAAAACTACCTCCACCCTGGTCTGCTTTTCAGGTAGAAGCTATTACAACCCTCACCGATAACACCCACCAGCACTGCGAGGGCACCGGGCGCTAGGCATTATTAATAAATATGCCACATTTTCGAAAGCATACACTGATGGATCCAAAGCTAATAAGTCCAAGGTTGCCCTAGCTGCATGCGCATTCGAAATAGACGGAATCACAGAGGGTACACGGTTGAACAATGTTGTATCGATTGCGGAAGCCGAAATGTATGCTGTGTTGTTTTGTCTTCAGGCATATTTAGAACTGAGATCCCAACCTCTCGGAATCTTACCGGTGAGACTGATTTCTTGCAGTCCATACGTGCTTTGCAGTCGGATCACCCGGAATCACCAATCGTCCTAGAAGTTCTGGCTATCCGGCTATCTTATATACCAGCTGAGCCAAAGAGGATGCCGAGTTGTTTTTTTATGATTCCCCAGTCATGCCGGAATTCCGGGAAATGAGCGTGTAGACCAGGTTGCTCGGTCACCCATGATGTGCCCAATGCCGCTAGTTGCTTTCGGTCCATTATCCTTAAGAAGTTTCCTGTCGGACGCAGTCTTCGCACAGTCATGACTGGATGACTCAATCGACCTTTTTCAGAGAATTGAAACCTACGACGGAGCCATGGTGGCCTCCAGTCGGAACGGAACACAGAGTGTTCTCGGAAGTCAATCGCCTGAGAACGGGGTACACGCTACATCCTTAAACAAGTTCCAAAGCCAAATAACTGCCCACTTTGTTTTATCGATGAATACCCATCAGTTTCGCACATCTTACTGAAATACACACGTCTTAATGAATTGCGGCGCGGTCAGATCACTTGCAGACATCCTCTCAAATATCTCTACCGCTTTGAACAATCTCATGACTTTCGTTCAGTCTAAGGAGCTGAGAAGTCTGATTTAAAACGTGGGCTCACTCATTGTGATAGCCTAGGTAGTTACATGCAGTGTGTGGTTTAGTACTCCTTAAATATACATGTATAAAAAAAAAAATAAAAGCTGAAAGAAATTTGTAGCTAATGTTGTACGGGTTGCTCAACTATTTACACATTAAAGGAGCGTATTAAATAAAAATGAAAAACAAACGATACGGGTGACCTAAATTAAGCTACACAGGAAAAGTACCGAACAAAAAAAACAAAAAATCGAATCTGCTGAAGTTTTAAAATATCGCTGAAATTGATCAGTTTCGATCGCATAAGCAGGTGTGTCACCTGCTCGAAAACGAAATTTTCGCATTATATTATAGTCCGGCTAAAACTAAAGAATGTATTTTTAAAATAAAACATATTAAGATCGAAAACCATATATAAGAGGGGTCTGTTCAAAAAATAACGTGACTTTTTATTTCCCTCCAAAAATATTTATTTATTCATCAATATCTATTTTGTCCCCTTCAAAGTAATCCCACTCAGATATAATACACTTGGGCCCGTGCTTTTTCTAATTCTCGAAGCACTTCTGATATGTGCTTTTTGGTACGGTCTTGAGCTCTTCCAACGATGCGGTCTTTATCTCCTCAATCCGTGCATACCTCCGTCCTTTCATGGATCTTTTTAGTTTTGGGAGAAAGAAAAAGTCGCCGGGGGCCAAGTCCGGTGAATGCGGTGACTGCGGCATGATTACGACGTTGTCTTTGGCCAAAAAATCACGAACAAGCAACGATGAGTAAGCTGGTGCATTATCATGGCGCATAACTTCAAGGTAATATTCTGTATTGACCATACGACCTCCTGGCAAGAACTCATGATGCACCACGCCATTGTAATCGAAAAAAACAGTGAGCAAAACAACTTGGCGTGCTTTTTCGGTCCTGGCTCTTCTGCCCGTTTCCGTTGCAATGATTAGGCTTTGGTTTCGACGTTATAACCATATGTTTCGTCAATGACCCTTTTGAGCAAATCTGGATCGTTGTTGACGTCATTCAACAGCTTCCGATGCTCATGCGACGGTTCTTTTGGTCAAAAGTTAGCAATTTCGGAACAAACTTCGCTGACGCACGTTTCGTGCTTAAAACATCCGAAAAAATTGCATGGCATGAGCCAATCGATATGTCGCCATCCTCAGAAACTTCTCTAATAGTGATTCGACGGTTCTCCCTAACAATTTTGTTCACTGCTTCAACAGTTTCATCGGTTGTTGACGTGCTGGGACGTCCAGGGTGAGAATCGTCATTAACATCTTCTCGACCTTCTGTGGAGGGCTTGTACCACTTATAAACATCTTTTTTTTTTTTGCTCACAGTAGGCTCACCAAATGCCACAGTCAACATTAAAAGTGCGCCGAAGCACTTAATCTTATTTTTCACACAAAAGTTAATATAGATTCTTTGTTCCGTTTGTCTCGATAGTAAAAAATCGCCCAGCACGTCTAACCTTTATAACTGTCAAACATAAACTAAAAATGCAAAACAGCTAATAGACACGTGTAGCAAAATAATAACAAAAAAAAAAAAAAAAAAGTCCCAAATCGAACGTACGTAAAGTCACCTTATTTTTCGAACAAACCTCGTATATATAAAATAGTGCTATATTTGTCAACCGTAATCTATCTGCATTAGATGTTTAAATATTCTCGTATATGCAATCTAGCAATATTGCAAATGTCAAATGTGCAAAAACACCGGGGCTGAGTTGATAAAAAGTTCCCGTCTCCACTAGGAGTCATTTTTCATTACTTCTAACGCACAAAGAATGCCGCTAACGCCCAACATTATCCCAAAATAGAGCACATATCACCGAAACTAATTCAAATAATTTCTATCAGAGCTCGAAACTAACCTTTTTTTCTAACTGGCAACATTTTCACTCCACCCCCCATTGTACCTTATTCAAAATTAATCAAAAATTTATGCCCAGGCCTTAAAACTAACTCTCCCGCTGAGCTTTCGGTATTTTACAGTTTTTCTAGGTGAATAGTTTCTCACGTTAGAGCTTTTAAAATTCAACATTTTTAAACTCTTTCGTATTTCAGCTGTATTCTAAATACACCGATTAAAATAGAAAAGAATTAATTCCGTCTGTAGCTATTTTAGTAAAGCTGATTTTTACCTTTTTTCAAAATTTGTGTGCTTTAATTTCGAAATCTTAATGTTTCATAGTTTTCCTACATTACAAAAAAAAAAAAAAAAGAAAATACGCGGGTTACAAAAATAATGAATTCTCTAACTACCATGGAACTTTTCAATCTGTCTGGAAAATCTTGGACATTACCATTGTGCCGAAAACAAAAATAAAAATACAGCGGATATATATCGGACTATCTCACTTTTAAACTCTTGTGGAAAGGTTTTTATCTGAAGATAAACAAATTTTTATTGAAAGAAATTACGGTCAAAAACATTTTACACAAAAACCAGTACAGTTTCAGAGAAGCACACTCAGCACAGAAGGTGCTGTATACAAATTAGTAGAGGCAATCGGAAATACTGTTAAGGGGAGGGCTCATCTGCTTTTGTAGTTTCGTTCGACATCAAGGGAGCATTTGACAGTTTCAAGTGGTCTTCCGTCATAAAACCAGCCTCGCTTGTTAATATCATCATTCACATTATTTTCACAACAAAATTGCTAGTCCGCGAATTAACAATTTCTCTTTCATTAGAAAAAGGTGAGTCGCGCAAGGATCGATTCTTGCATCTACCCTCTAGGGAATGTATTATATTCAAGAGTGCACAGGGAAATTGAATTAGTCGGTAAAACAATAAATACGGACTCCACACTCATCTCGTTTGCAGATGACCTAAAAACACAAATATGAAAAAGATGCAAGTGGCACGCCCCATAAACTTGAGCAATGCACTCCAGACCTAGGTCTAACCTTTTCAGTGTAGAGAAGTGCAAAATCCATATTAATAGGAAATCAAATTGTTTGCGACAAAGTCCAAAATCTTAGTATTTTTCTTCTGGCCGATGAAATGAAATACCCAGCAGTTATACTAAAGTTCAGTGTGCACCGAGAAGAAACAAGTATGAAATGTTGTAAGATTTACAACAAATTGAGAAGATTATTTTCAAATAGTTCAGGGCTTAAGCAGAAAGGAAGATTAATTTTCTATCTCATCCGAACCGTTTATAGTTATGGGTCATGTGTCAGCAAAAAAAGCACTAAACTCGAATCAAAGAAAATATTTATTAAATATAAAACAACTCCGACAGCAGCATAACATATGTAATGTCTAAAATCTACTTTTATTCGGTAGAACCATTACCTCGGAATAGAAAATTACCAAAAACTTAAACAAGATCAAGTCCCTTTAATTTCCCGGAAAATCATAATATGAAGAAACGAGATCTGGGGGAATAGAGAACCACCTGCTAAGGTTCTCAAAAAATACGTCGAAAATAAAATCATCAATAATTGAACTGGTGGCAAGACCTACAACTTCTTTCCTAGCATTGAGAATAGACTAAAAAGTTAAAAACATAAATACATTACATTCTTCGAACTAGGAATGATGCCCGGAGGGGGAGGGGGAGAATACCTGAACAGATTTAAGTTGACTGACATTTTTAACTGTAAATGTCGTGGAAAAGATGCTATAGACAATATATCAATTGACACTGCATATCACTAAAATAAGTTTAAGAGAAAAGTACAAAATCAGCACTAGCGCACTATTAACAAATAAACCAAAAATCAAAAAACCTCCTGTCATATCTCCGATGAAGAAAAGACATCCTATCAGTAGAAAGATCAAACCGAATGGTCTATTAACAAAACAATAATCAAAATAATGTTTGAAACAATAATTAGTAATGGTGACACTGAGTAACAACGTCACACTATTATTTAATTATGTGCTATATTTAAACATTAATTCTGTGTTAGATATTAAGAACACACAATAACCAACACCCAATAGTAAAAATACAGACAATATAAATAATGTTAAATTAAGCACACTTTTAAATAACTGCAAACAGAAAATAGAAGAAACCTATTATGATTTTTAATATACCGTTCACTATAGCGGGAGATCACAAGTTTTGATGGATCTCTTTTCTCCTCCCGAGTTCGTTAAATCGCCTTATCTCATATCTCTGGTAAAAATACTATATTCTATCAAAAACATAAATGTAAAAATGGGAGCCAAGTTCAATATTAAGAATATGGGTACTTTGCTAACAAAAGAATTGAGATCTAAATGGGTGCCAAGTTCTGTGTAGATGATCCTGAAATTTATTTATAAGAACATACAACATTCTAAAATAAATTTAAAAAAAAACGTTTAGGTTTTTGATCTATATGTCAGTCAGTGATAAAAATGACGATTTTTAGACGTTAATATCTCAATAACCATTTGAGTTGTATTTATGAAATTTTGGGTTCTCGTGTAACCTAAGGCGGGTTTTAATAAATAAACCAAATTTCATTTGTTTATGTTTAATTAAATATTAAGTTATTAAGGGGTTAACATCAAATGGTTCGTGTAAATATACACACGGCTGCTGCGTCGTCGCTAGTTCCTTTTTCTTGACTTGAACTTGGCTTGACACGTGTCTAGATTATTATTTAATTTGACTTAAAACGATATTACAGAAACGTAAATAGCCACTGCAGCCCGTGTCGTTCTACATACATGTCTCGTACTTGTCGATTAATTTTTTTTTGAATTCATCGATGGTAACAAAGTATTTTTTGATACGGCTAGAGACTTTCACCAAGCGAACAATATGGAAGCGCAGGGAGACATTTAGCATCGGGAAAGTCAGTTGGAAAAGAACATTCGAGATATTCGAAGCGAAGTAAACGATTAGCAGTTCTATTTCGATTTCGTTCTTTAAACAAGCTGAAGCCGGAGGAGGATAAGTGAACTACAATTATTATCTGTAGCTGACTATCAAAAGAGGGGCTAGGATTATACGTGTGCAGCAGTTTACTTGTGTCGGATGAATGCGTGTGTGCGCGTGTATGCAACAAAGCAGAATGCAAGCTGATAATCCGAGCTGAATGTGATTCGGTGCGGTGGCGGCAGCAGCATCGTGTGGGTCAATTTTAGCGAATAACGGTCGATTTCAATTGTTCAAAACGGAAGAACGGACTTACAGGTTGAATAACCGGCTGACAATTTGTACTGAATGTGTAGCAGACTTTAAGATAAAATCGTTAATACCGCCGGAATAATCGAGTCGATGCACAGAAGCGGCCATGGAACTATATCTCGGCGGCGCACACTCGGCTTCGATGGTGTAACACAGATCGCGAGAGGGAGATTTAATAACATTTAAATTCATTTCAACGCGTTAATTCACTCGCGACGTCTAACATTTAGCCTATTAATCTCTAGTTCACCGGCTGCTGCGACAAAACCAGATTCCTATTAGTAGCTCATTCACGCGACGATCAAACAAATCGAAACGAATTAACGATAAATAAAAACGCTTCGATTGGCGGTCACCATTACAAAAACCGAACGCTAGCATGGCGGCCGGCGTCATTTACGAATATAATACTCGTAGTAATTGCGCTTTGCTGAACAAAAACAATTAAACGTCATTCAAAGGTAACTTCAGCTGAAACGATTTGTAATACCAAAACACCCCGTATCTATCTATATAGGCTACGAAGATAAGAGAAACATATCCGGATCTAGGAAAATACGTCGAAGTAAAAAGGGAAATGCTGCTAGTACCGCAGGAAAAAATTCCAAAATGTCGATACCGCAAGTGAGGGTTCAAAAATTATTTTAATTACGAAATTTCATTTGAAAACGTGAAGTAGAACAATAGATAAACTTAAAAGTTACCCCCCACCCGTATTAAACATTTTCCGAAACATTTAGATACGTCACTATTTCAAATTGTTTTTTTTTTTTTTTTAGAATTTCAAATCGAGTAAGAGGCCGGAAGAGTTTTTCGCACAATAATAATAATGTTAGCAGGCTTTAATCGATTTCAGATGAAATAAATTTACACTATTATTCAATTTTTTTTCACCCCAGTTGAACAGGTGAAACATACAAAAATGATGCGAAAAAATTAAACGACGTGACGTCAAAAAACCGAAATTATAATTCTCTAATACTGCGGACACTTTATTACTGCCATCATGTGAAAATCAAAAAAAAAAAAAACTATTTGCATAATAAATGTAAAGGAATAAATCGTATTCGTGACGAATTTTAATTACGAAACAAATAAATAAACCGTACAAAAACACCGATTAATTTCAGATTACCAGTCCCCCCTTCCCTCCCGCCGGTATGAAATGTATGAAATGTACTAGTCAGTGTTTTGTATGTTTCATTTACCTGTGAATTCCGCGTGAATAGCGTATTTCGTTTACATTTATTATACATTCTTTTCACATGAAATATAAATTTAAACGGCTCTCTATATAAACTATATGGAGCAAGTATGAAATTTTATGTGCCTTGTTTATACGAGTAGGAAATATAGGTTGATTTTTTAAGAGTTGTTTTTCAGGTTGGCAGAGCACTGGTTGGTATTGGCGTCCAAACGTCATCTGTCAAAGTGAAAAGTTTTCAGTATACTCTGCCAATTCATCGTGGACTGACTTACACAAACGAGCAACGATTGCAAATTGTTGAAATTTATTATCAAAAACCAGTGCTCTGTGAAAAATGTGCATCGTTTGTTACGACCTGGTGAATCAACAATTCGTGCTGTTATCACCAAATTTGGTGCGAAATTTGGTGATAACAGCACGAATTGTTGATTATGACGACCATAATATGGTCGATACAAACGATGCACATTTTTCACAGAGCACTGGTTTTTGATAATAAATTTCAACAATTTGCAATCGTTGCTCGTTTGTGTAAGTCAGTCCATGATGAAATGGCAGAGTATACTGAAAACTTTTCACTTTGACAGATGACGTTTGGACGCCAATACCAACCAGTGCTCTGCCAACCTGAAAAACTTAACTCTTAAAAAATCATCCTATATATGCGCATACGTATAAATAATGACACGAGTGTACACGCACAGACGCAATATGCACCTACATTTACAGCCTGTACATATTTACTTATATATGTAAATGGATTTTTATGCATGAGCATGATGGTGTACATAGAAAAATGTAAAAGCATCGTGGGGTACCTCAAAATACTTTTACGAATACAGTATATACGCGAAACACGCGCCTAACACAACATCGACATCGTTCTGTCACGTTACACAAGTAAACACTGAATACTTTTGTAAATCAGACCGTTGTGTGATATATTTATACCTCTCTATTAATATATTTGGGAGCAAGCGTACATATTATACATACATACAGGGCCGTATATGAGGGGGAGTTTCAAGATTCAAACCCCCCTCGAAATGTCTGCGAAATAATAACCGCTTGAATTAAATGGACCGAAATTCAGAATAAATTTATTTCTTTTCAATTTTTGACAAAAGGGAAAAGCAAATTGAAATTTTTATGAATTCTATGGAAACGACTATTTTTCATTTGTTTTTATTGTAGTGTTCCATTACATATACAATAACTGATTACAAGGCTTTAGTGTACTATTTATAAATAACTATATATTTCATGATAATACACACACACACACACATATATATATATATATATATATTTTTGTAACCACTCCCGAAATTTTAGTCAAGAACGGTCCTGCATACATACATAAATACGTACATATATATATTAATGGCTACGCCATTTTTACGCCAGGGGTCATCAGGAAAAGTGTCCTGTCATGAAATTTGTCTCAAAAGTGTCACAATTTTATGTAACGAAATATGTAACGAAATATGCAACGAAAAAAGGTAACGAAAAACTTTTGTCAAACGGCGTAGCCAATGAAAAAGTGCACTCTTCTATAATTTGATTACCTACCGTTAGTAATTTTCCATTCGAGTTGCCGAGATGTGCTGTTTAACTAAAATAAGCTTTTCGGTCTTAATTCTGCGATGAGCGTTAACTTTACTTTAGCAAACTTTAGCTTGCCGTGAGAAAAAAAACGTATCTTTGGAAATAGAATAATTCTTACTCAATTTTCATTATGACAAATTTTTCGTAATTGCACTATTTCTTTATGTGTTTTGTTATGAGATTTCAATGCGTAATACTGAGGAGTGTAACATCTTCTTCTTAAGAGTGTCATACTCAGTCCCTGAGCGTTGACAATTACCATCATTACAGCGTTTTCTTCTCCGCTTTTCTAATTAGTTCATTAAGATTCTTGAGTCCAGTCCAGTCCTTAATATTGTCCAAACATTCCGTTTTTCTTCTTCCTGGCCCTCTTTTACCTTGAATTTTCCCGTCTATGACCAAACGTAAGATGCCATATTTTCTTTTCCCTCTAACTATGTACTCAAAATATTCAATTTTGCGTCGTTTAATTGTTTTACATAATGTCCTTTCAGTATTGGCTCGTTTCAGTACTTCTTCGTTTGTCATCTTTGTTGTCCAAGGTAGTGTAAAATTTTAAATCTGAAAATGTGATTGCTGAATCATTCGCCTATTACAGTGTTTGCTCTTTCTGTTTTTTTTTTCCAAAGTGCTTATCCCCGTATATATCTAGGCTATCGCGCTGCATAGATCGGCCGAAGTTTATTAAATTCGATTCTTCAGCTCGGAAAACTGAATGAATGTTAGGAGAGTTTGGTCAAAGAAGGGGAAATGTTTGGAAGGATGTCGGTCAGTGATGCTATCTCATCCGCTCGCGACGTAGAAACACGCGTGAATTCCAAGAAGAGGACGTGAAAACCAATGAATGTTAAAAGGGTTTCCCCTTAAGGGTGAAGTAGATTCCGTTCTAAAACGGTTGACCGCCGAGAAATCTTCCGTCAGGGGGTTTCGTTGCGGGCTTTATTTTTTGGAGAAATGTAATCTAGGAAATCCAGTCGTGATTGTACCGCGTAAAGGTTGCGTCCGATAAGAATTTTGTTAAGGACAGTAATTTAATGCGTAGCGAAGTATTGGGCATGCTTTGTATACTTACATAAGTATATCGGCGTGTGCGCTTTGGCAAGTTATGCAGATGAACCATTGTGTTGTGTTTATGTCGAATTTATGAGATTAATTTACCCCAAATGGAAGCCTAGAGCGATGCATTCGATATAAGTAGATCATTTTATTTCTGGGGAAGAAAATTATATTAATTTCTGGTGGTGGAAGAGAAAATGTAGGCTTTATGATTATACCAATTATTTATTCGTTTTAGTCCCCCCCCCCCCGGGTGGAACAAATTACCAGGTTAAACGCTGTCACCCCGTCGCAATAATGAAAACGGTACTAAATTCGGTTCGAATTAATAAGCAAACACATATACGAAGGAATGTTTCCTTTCTTTTTTTCCTTATTATATATTACCGACAATTCTTCCATCTTCCGATCGGATAATTATTGGCTTTCGGTCTTTTCTTATCCAGCTTACTTCGGGTTCCGGATCGCCGCTAGCCTTACATTTGATATTAATGTTACCTCCTTCTAAAGCTTGATGGCCATCTAACGGCGAATCTTCATCATTCAGTATGTCTGGTGGAACTAGAACGGTCAAGTATCCGACCTAAACAGAAGAAATCGTAAATTGAAGTCTATCTCATTTCCGATAATAGCCCCTCAAAAGTATGGATTCCTAGACAATGGAGCTACAAAGTATATTCTACAGAATATCAGTAAAAGTTCGTGTTACTCATTTATATCCCCGTTATAGACTTCTGAAATTGCTGATTTCAAAATATATATTAACTACTAATCCGCAATACATGCTAGGTCATTCGGGTAGCGTATACAACGCCATAGTACATCAAAAAATTCAAATTTTCTAGTAGTAAAAGAAGAAAAGGATAAAAGTGAGAAAATCGTTTTTTTTTTTTAAAAAAAACGAATAATTACGCTACAGCTGAAATCATTTTCACCAGATAACTGAAATTCTATATAAACAAAATAAGAAATCCGTTTTGAAGAAAGCCGTTTTGATAGTTAAAACATTAATGGGTAGTAGAAAGCCGTTTTGAAAAACTGTTTTCCAAATAATAGATAAAGTATGTGATACTTTTGGTGGTTCGTCAAATTGTAATTCTGCAAAAAAGCACCACTGTAAATCTTTTTTTAAATCCTCTAAACTTCAAGAATAGAAAAGACCGGTACCCTGTTTTCGAAGAAATCACGTCACAGCCTAAGTTGATTGTGAAATTCTAGATGAAAGTATATATATAGCGAAGGTGTCAAACAAGGGTGCTCTTTTTTGAAAATTCTAATTGTAAAAAAAAAAAAATACACCAAGTATGTTATTTTCAGTATAGATTTATAAAATCGTGATTTTGCTTTGTACGAGTACTAAGTCTGTGCAATTGCTCTTAAATCCAAATTATAGGAGTGGAAAAGAGAGCTTCATCCTGTTTTTTGACGTAAAATAATCATTACGCTACAATTAAATCTACTAACGCCAGGTAACTGAAATTTCATGTGAACATTGTCCATATACCGAAAATATCAAAGAAGAAAAATTTACTTTGCAGTTGAGGGATGAAAAGAGGTTACGAACATAATATCGGAGCATAATAACGGGAAAAGTATAAATTGCTTAAATCCTACATCATCGTATTAATGCTACACATATTTCCACGTAAATAATAATGTAACATTGAAAAAGTATAGATAAGACAAACAATTTTTGGAAAAAAATCGTTATCAACACATATTAACACGATTTTATTATACATAAATTTTAATTAAAAACAGAAAAATAAGCAGCTAATAGGTTAGTAGATAGTTTTTTTTTTTTTTTCTTTGTGGGCGTGCCAGCGGCATTGACCCAACAACAGGAGAAACTAAGCTAAAGAACTAAATAACCAGGCGGTCCGGAATGGATAAAACAAAGGACAGCAGTACGGACATCACAGAAGATGAAGGAAAGGAGAGGATAAAGGAAGCGTTATAGGGCGTAGTAGGGAGACCTAATGACAAGAGCTGACTGTATAACAGGGAGCGTTCGTTACGAAGAGCAGGACACTCGAAGAAAATGTGATCAGCATCGTACATATACGAGGAGGATCACAATCGTGAAGAGAACAATAAGGAGATGGCAACAGAGCAAATCAAAAGCGCGAACAGGGGAGTAGACAATGATTTGGAGACGAATTAGGGAGACAATAGAAGAGCGACGACCGAAATGAATAGAATAGAACCGTGACAGGGGAATCGGCTGAATAAAGAGCGGTAATGCGAATAACGATTAGAAAATAGGGAGGGATAAATATTCCGCCAAAGTCTGCCATGATTGGAGGTGGATAAGGAAAGGATATCTGAGGAAGGGAAATGGTTGAGGAATGAATCAAGGCGACCAGTAGAACGAGCCAAAGAATCGGCTGCGTCATTGCCATCAATTCCGGAATGACCGGGGGACCCATAAAAAATCTTAAGAGTTTATCGAATAAATCGTATGAGATAGACGGAATGAGAGAAAATTAATTGATGATAGCAGTGATCGAAGAAAATGTATGCAAAAGATGAGAAATACGCGAGCGAAACAGTGGCTAACACAGCTATATATAAAATCTCATCATAAATAGTTGAAATTTGTATGACAAGCAGAGATTCTTTTTGGCATTTATTTTTCATTAACGACAAAAATCATTTTAAAATGCGAATTACATGGAAATCAAATTACTCGTAATATATATATATATATATATTTGATATATATTTGATATCGTCGAATTTTTGTCGTTGTTATATTTTCGCGGTGATTTTTTCACGTATTTATTATTAAAACCGAATGCGCCGGAGGGCGACGGTTCGTAGCGTGGCTTTTAATGGTAATAATTTTCGGTGGAAACGGCCGGCTTGTCTTAATCTTAATTTAAATTTCATCGACGGTATTTAAAATATTTGATAATACCTGGCTACGCATCGGATTAGTGTTAATCTGGCACATGTAGGAACCCGAATCATTCTTTTCAATATTGTGTATATGCAATTTCCACGTATTATGACCGTTATGGGTTACAGACAATCTTTGATTATGAGCCACTAAACGATTATGTATAGCCAGAATAGCTTTCGTATCTAATTTTATCCAGGCCACCTGTAAGTATTTAAAAGAGCATAAATGACGATAGTTAAATGTACATATAAACATTATACGCTTATTTCGGATCTATCTCCATTTCATCTAGTGACGTCTTTAATTTCTCAGATGAGTAATATTGAACCAGTTTAAACTTTTTTTTTTTTTTTTTAAATGTAAAATAAATTTCAAATAAACGGCCTCACGAAGTTAGTTTAGCGATGAGTTTTTCAAATCTAAAAGTTTCCAGTTAAAATTGAATATTCTAGTAAATTTTTTTTTAGTTAAGAATGAATAGTTTTTGTTAGATTTTTTGGCCTCGAACCGATTTACATAGATCCGAATAATTTAGAAATTAAAGTTATCTTCATCTATTTTTGTGTCTTCAATATTGTATTAATAAATTGAAAATTACACTTTTAAACATATGATATATATATATTCACAATTAAAATTATAATCAAATTATAAAAATTGTAAAAATAGCCAACTAATTTCGGTTATCATCATTTTTATATTGATCATTTTATACAAAGTATAGAAGAGAAAGAGACAGAAATGAAAGCAAGCTTACTTCAGATACTCCGGGCAAACTACAGAGATCGATGACAAAATTTAATAAAGAATGTGCCAAATTCGAAACGGAGGTGTAACAAAACAAAAGTGATAAAATTCGTCAAACAAAAAATACAAAATGAAAAATCATTAGTTGTAAAAATAGTAGATGGACTAAGAACCGGTCTCAACAATCAGATATATCCTGGTGTATCGATGACGGATGATGGGAAGAGAATGACAAAGAAATTATGATAAGAATCGGTATAGTAAGGAAAGCTTTTAATAATTTAGAACGAGTACTGTTTGGGCCAATGTCCACGTTGACGAACCCATTAAATAAAAAAAAACCAAAAAAAACGAATACTGTGAAACAGACGAATGGATATTCAGTTCCGATTAAAACTACTTATCAAAGTTACGTATGGTCCTTGATATCCGTTACGCGACCGAAACATGTATATTCTCGAAAAACATACGAGTAGAGAGGAAACTATGTATAGGAACGTTCGAGATATGGGCATGCAATGCGCCGAATAAAATGAACCAAAAAGATAGCAATGGTTAATTATTCTTTAAAACCATTATTTCCAACAAAGCTATAAGAACTAGTATAATAAGACCAATTTATAAAAGGGCGGATAGAAGAAAATTATAGATTAATTATATTAGTTTAAATTATAGCGAAATTTATTGAGAATCATGTAGATAAACATTAGCAATGTGTCAAAAACACAGTTTGACTCTCCTATAGAGCAGTTAGGACACCAGTATATAATACTGGACGGTTTCAACATTCACTGCCTATCATGCGGATCAGCATCAGAAAACCAGCACGGATTAGTAATATCAAAAAGTACAAATTAGATAAGGACCTAGTATTACTTCCACCAAAAACCAGCCGACCCATTTTAATTTTACTTACAACACCTTTTTAATGCTAGATCTATTTCTCTGTTCAAGTCGTCCCAAAATTTAATGTAACGGTATCCGAAGACTTATGTTCCAGTGACTATTACCCGATAATAATAAATTTCAAAAAACAAGTGTATAAAAATAACGAGGGTACAGAGTCGAGATTTCAATATCACAAAGCAGACTGGGTAACCTATTCATTAAAAATAAAAGTTTCTAACTAGATTTCCAGATCATTAGAATCCAAGATAGATACACTGATGAAAAGAATACTAGAAGCTGACGAAACAGAAATTCCAAGAGCGATTTCAAGGAAAAGTAAGCGTAGGGTACCCCCCGTGGTAGTGTGAAGAGATCAGAGTTGCTATAGAGCAGGGGTGGCCAACTCGTCGAGTACGGTCGACCGATCGCCCGCAACGGTTTTGAAAGTAGCCCGCGAAGCTAAAGTTGAACAATTTGCTTTCACTTAAATTAATGCTTGAAAATCTGAATGCGATTATTTATTCTTACCAGAATAGACCGTTCAACGTAGCCCCATACTGTTTGTATATTTTATCCCGATGAACAATGCAAGTGAATGTTAACTTTTAAATTAATTGTAGTCGTAACGCATGTGCATATAAATGGCAATCGCACAAAATGACGCAAAATCATGTGCCAGACAGCAAATAATAAGGTTATTATTACCCACGGTTCGTTTGAAGACAAATTTATATGTAATAAGTTTTAATTTAAAATTATGCTAAGAGAACTTCTGCCACAAATATGCACTCATATTTACAGATTAAAGGGGATTCATATCTTCAACTAAATGATCAATAATAATGGCTTCTTGATCTTTCTTTGTTCTGCGATATTACTGAAAAATTTCACCAATTAACCTCCAACTAGAGGGTAAAGGTAAAACAATAATAGATATGATAAGCATTTTGAAGTCATTTAAAGAGAAACTAAATATGCTTGCAATGCAGTTAAAACGTCGTGATTTAAAGCCTTATCAAAATCTGGCTGATGAGTCTAAAAATAAAAAGAATCTTGCAATAAATATGCCGATATTATTGCACTGCTTTTAAAAGAATCTGAAAGAAGATTTCTAACATTAAGTGAACTTGAAGATATTGCCAGTTTTTTGTCTTGCTCATTTAATGACATCGATGTCGAAAGTGTAGCTCAGAAACTAAACAACTTTCTCGATACTACAAATTTAACAAACTTTGAAGAAGAAATAATAAATATTAAATGTTACATGAATCTTAAGTCACTGGTTCCAGATTGTAATTTTTTGAAACTGATAAGAAAAGATAAATATCCAAATATATGGACAATTGTTACACGTTCCAATGCCTTCTTTGGATCAAAATATTTAGGTGAATCCGCATTTTTATTTATGAATGCGATTAAAACCAGTTACTTTATTGTCATCTTTTAAAGCTTGGTCTTCCTGCTCCTTTCAATGCCTCTTATGTTCTTTCTTTACCTATTCTTTCAGTTGTTCCTATTCTAGGGGTGCTCCTTGATTTCATTATCGACAAAATAAAAATATAATTTCTATTCTATTCTATGCATCTATTCCATTTTGCTCGGCTAAGGGGGGGTAAAAAAAAACAAAAAAAGATGCAATTAACAGATCAACATTTGGAATCATGTTTGAGAATTGCCTTAAGTTCATATGAACCAAATTTTGAGAAACTTGCTGCACTTATGCAAGGTCACATTTTTATTCATTTGCTTATTTACGGTGTATTTTTTCTAAGTTAATAAGTATTTCATAACGAAAAAAATAAAAAAAAAGTTTAATTATTATTTTTTTCTTCATTTGCTAAAATTTTTTTGTGTATTTATTTTGTAATTTTTTTTTTTAATTTTATAAATATTATTGTGCTTCATAACATAAAAAAATATAATCATTTGTTTGCTTTATTTGCCATAATATTTTTTAAAACTAAAATTCATGTTAGGTATTTGTTAAAATATCAATGAAAAATTTGAAAAATCCTGAAATTGTTTGCCCATATTCACAGTCGCCCGCAGATTACATTTTACAGAATAAGTCGCCCATACGAGATAAGAGTTTGGCCACACCTGCTATAGAGGAAACAAGCCCTAAGAAAATGTAAAATAATCAGACTACAAGAACACTTAATTGAGTTTAAAAGACCTCGCGCAGCCGCAAGAGACCTTATTCGGATCAGAAAGCAAGAAGTATGGCAAAAATTTGTGTAGTCCATAACCCAAACGATAAATGATCACAGTATGTGGAGAAAAATCAAATCTATGAATGGAACGCCTAATACTCTTAAAAATCCAACGATTAATGATAATGGAAGATTAATTACCGATCACCAGCAAGTGGCCAACTATTTTGCCGTGTACTTCTCCACAGAATCATCTATTGTACAAATATACAAGAGAGTTTCAGGAGCTTATATAGAGAAAAATAAAGTGGAATTTAAAACTAATGATAATGAACCTTTCAACCGCCTTTTCACTTATAATGAACTCGAATTCCAACTTAAATTTCATACAGAAAATAGTGCCCCTGGCATAAATCAAATCCAGCCTTATATGATCAAACACGCGTCGCAGTCCGCTAAAGAATTACTATTAGACATACACAATCAAATATGGAATACCGGCGATATATCAAAAAAAAACAAAACTGGAAGGTTTCTATGATTGTCCCAATCCTAAAACCTAAAAAATATCTATGTTCGCCGCAGTGTTACAGACCAATTTCCTTAATAACAACATTACCCAAAATATTAGAAAAAATGGTCAACAGACGCCTCCTATATTTTTTAGAATATAATTCCATCCTATCGCCTATGCAAGCAGAAGGACGCAGTTTGAAATCAACTATTACAGTCATTTGATAAGTCCACAAAGACAAATTGTATCAGCCTTTCATCGCGATCCCACCTGTACTCAGTGTTCTTCGATTTAGAGAAGGCATTATTCGACCGTGTTTCGAGGTTTTTATTGCTTCACGAATTAAAAGCGGTCGGGTTGGACGGTAAGCTGAGGCGATACATTTAAAGCTTTCTAACCGAACGATTAATACAAGTAAGAATCGGTTCAGAAATCTCAGAACCCATGTCTCTATCGAGAATGCTGTTCCGCGCAGGACTCTGCATTAAGTGCAACCCCATTTATATTTATATACATTAATGATATCGCCGACTGCATAAACCTCCAGTAGTAGGCAGATTATACATTGATGATCTCAATAATTTCTGATAATCTTTCTCTAGCTAAATCCGTATTACAAAAAACAATTAATGAACTAAATAAATGATCTGAAAACAACGGGGATTAGTGCTTTCGAGTCAAAAATCTATATTTGTTGATTTTCAACGAAAACGCCCACCTCAAAACCAAATATCTATTCCTAAAAGAATCGCAACTCAAGTTTAAATCGTTAGCAACCTTCTTGGGTGTGTCGCTAGATTACTCGTTGATATTGAGATATCATGTAACTAATCTAAAATCAAAATGCTATAATTCCTTAAGTATAATGAACTTTTTATCTAACCGCAATTTCAATATCCATCTAAAACTACTAGTAAACATATATGCGAAACATTAATACTCAGTCAAATAAATTATGCATCAGCAAAGAAATCCGTATTAAAGATACGTGATCCGATACGGAACTCGGCGCTTCGCATTTAACTCGGGAGCACACCGTACTTCACATTCATTCAGTTTGTGTTCATTAACGGGGGAAGGACTTTATCCATTAAAAATACAGTCCCTCATTACATAGTTTTATCGTGGTTTATTAAAGTCGTCGGTAGAAAATAAAATCGTTTGCTTCTTCAAACCTGCTTTTCCTAACGATGTAATCCCAAAAGTAAACAAAGTGCTATGTAAATATTATTTTCCCCTTCCGTGCCTGGCGGAAACTTACAGTAAAGATAAATGCGTCACTATTAGAGTGCAATAACTCATAAACAACTGCAGAAGGTCCCATATAGAAGGATTAACAGATAAGAAGCTTTTTACAGACGGATCTAAGGCTTGTACGGGTAAATTGTCACCAGCAGAGCGTGTGCTTACGAAATTGTACTAGTGGGGGTCCGTTTAAATGATGCTTGTTCGGCACTGGATGTAGAAATGCTTGCAGTTCTGCTCTGTCTACAGGAGTACGACAATTCTAAAACTCAACCGAAAAAGATACTGATTACTACTGATTCTCTGACCACCATACAAAAGTCTACAAAAGAATAACGCAGAAGAATCAATCGCGCGAAAAATTCAAGGGACTCTGCTATTGCTGGACCAGAAGCACTACCGGGTCGAGTTTTTGCGAGTTCCTGCACATACTCAGATCCCAGGGAATGAGCGCGTCAATCTAGAAGCTCGGTCTGCGATGTTATCCCCGATGCCGCATAAATCTCAAGACCCAACAACGTTCGATACGTTTCTACGCAAAAGAGTAACTAAGCAGTGGAGCAAAGAATGGATGTCCAAGACTTTGTTCTTACGTCAAATAAAGCTGGTGTTCGAATCATGGTGGCCGCCAATTAATAGCCCGCGTGTCGAATACACAACGACGATCAATCGGCTAAGAATAGGGGGCATATAAAAGCCATGATCACATACCGCAAAGGATAACTTCCCATTAAACACGTGACCATATTATGTTGAATTAAAATATCCATCAGTACAACATATCCTAATTGAGTGCCGCAGTTTTAATGCAGTCCGCCGAAGCACTATCATATCGTTAGCAAAAATATTAAACAACAAATAATCGTATAACAAAAAAAAAAAAAAAAAAAAAAAAAAAAACTTGCTACGAAAGAACGGAATAATATATAATCGGCAGTTGTTCTTGCAATTATATGTGTTGCCTTTTTTAGGTTTACATGCCGGAAAGTCAGATTTTCAATGAAAAATAAATAACGACTGTAGTTAATAAAGATAGGAATGATGTGGCTAAGGAGAATATAAATTATTGTAGATTATTTTAATCGCTTCTTTCAATAAAAACATTATTTGATTACTATAAAATTTGTAATATATTTTTAACATTTTTTAACAATAATCAAAAACTTGTAATATATATATATATATATATATATATATATATTCGTCATGGCTCCCCAGTTTTGTTTATTATGTAAAAAATAAAAATAAAAACTTGGGGAAAAACATTAAAAATATTTTAAATCCTTTCTATTACATAAATTAGCTTAATTTTCAATTGCCGAAAACTGTTGTTTAAGTTATGTTGTATACAAAAGCCGGTTCCACAATAAAAACATGGGGAGTCATTTTTTATTCGAAATACATTTTATATGTGTGCTATTTTAATTATTAGTGGAATTGTTGGAAAAAAATATAGGCTTTTAATATTTTTCTTGTGGATCTTCATTTCAAAACATTCTAAAAAAAAAAATCAACGTGATGGATGAAACCCGAAATGCGTAATGTAAATGCTTTTTTTGCTTACCTTAACAGTACATTAAGTCGTAATCATGCGTAAAAAACTGGTTTTTACTATTTTAAACTAGTTTTTATTATTGTTAAAAAATTTTACAAAAACATACATTTAAAAAAAAAAAAATTTCTTTTCATTTTGGTTTTTTTTTTATTTATTTTTTTTTACAACAACTTGAAAATTTTAAACACTGTACAACTCGGCTGACGTTATCGAAAATCTGAAAAAATTCCACACTTGTAGCATTCAGAATTACCTTTCATTCTTAATAAACAAAAAAAAAAAAATGATTAAAATCAGTTTCAAAACGGTGGAGATATCTTAACGAAAAATACATGAATAGACTTGTATAGCGGTGGTCCCTTACGAGAGAGGCTAGAGATGCTGAAAATTTCAGAGAAGGTTTTTTTATTATGCCCTATAAACGGACATCTTATTATAAAAATGCCTTGGGAACACTTTTCCCTATCTTAACCGGTTAGACTCTTTAAGGCAAAGAAATTTTGAATATATGGAAGAACAAAACAAAAAAAAAAAAAAAAAAAAAATGTCTTGACCGTATAGTGTAAAGGATATAAGAAAAGAAAAAACAATATTTTTTCCCCGTTTCCTTTTTGATTTTATTTCTTTTCTATTCTTATATTACTTTTTCGAACTTTCGTAACATGCACTATTTGCATGCAATTTAGGATTCCGGCGAGGCAGTGGCTGTACTATAATTTTAAGGAACATATATTTAATTGATATATAGATAAGGTTAAAGTTAGATTTTAAGAGATGATACAATTAGAAAAATAATTTACGGTAGACATACAAAATTCTTTTATTTCAATGCTCACCGTTCCGGACAGCTCTGACCATTGAAATAAAATAATTTTGTATGTCTACCGTAAATTATTTTTCTAATCATATCCACCGCGGAAGTTTTAAATGTTTAATGTGGTGTACAATCGTCGCGATAGCCTAGTTGCTAGAGCGCTTGACTTCCGATACGGCGGTCGCAGGTTCGATCCCGAGCGACGACGAACTTATTACAACGAATTAAATAAATAAAATAAATAATCGCTAATAATCACGTGGAAGGTAGCGGCAATCCACCACGTATAATATGCGCGCTAGGTCACAGTACACAGCAGACCCACACCGGACAGACTACATTCGTATATGTCGATATAAATCAAACGATTACTAATCAGTTGCGAATGTAGTCATACGTGTTGTGCACACCTGCGTTGCATATAATAATTGCCTTGTACACAACCTATAATATCGGTACAGCTAAAAATGTACGAATAGGTTGCGTCAACGCGCTATGTTATGGCACCTTAAGAAGAAGACGAAGAAGAATGGTGTACAATTAATTCCGAAAATTGTCGCGTGTAGTAGCAGTGCGTATAGAGCTGATAAAGTTATGCTTTCTTCTTTAACACATTGTTTCAGGACGCGTTAAACGAATAGATAGATACAGACTTAAATGTTGGCATTTACAATCGAAGTGGCTGCTAATTTAATGTACGCCGAATAGGTTAACTATTAATCCAACCGATTTTATTAATAATAAATAATACGGCTTTAAATGATATTAACCTTAATGAAAATTCAATTAGTAGTAATTCGCTGAATCTTGATGATAGCGACAAGTACACGAATTCGGGACAAAAATTTCTTTCAAATATGACATGCGTGATTATAAGATTTTTCTCGACACCTCTGATCGATTAAGACGAACCCTAATAAGTGCACTAAGGGTCGTAAAAATATTGAGAAAAAATTAGTTATTAAAAAATTTAGTCGAAATAAAATCGGAGTCGGTCGTATCGAGTTACTGTTCAATATTCCTGTCGGTCTTTTGCCAATGAACTGGTCGAAAACCCTTCTTTCCCCTCTGTCGACTATAGCGTTATATACGCTGCGACTTATCTAGTTTCCCGAATGGACTTTTTATATTAGAATTAACAGCTGATTTACTCGTAGTTAGCATGGGGCAGTCCTTTTATAGTAAAACCGTCGTATTAAAAGGTTAAATAGAACGGTTCGCGAATGCAATGAAACGAAATATATTTCGAGCTGTTCGGTTCTTATGTCATTCGAGAGACAGACTTTGCCGTATTATGGTAGTGCGTTTTAATTGTGAACCATTTATTCAATGTTTTCGTTGCTAAAGATGTCTACGCACATATCTAGTTCACGTATAGGAAGTGCTCGATGCGCGAGATGTGGATTACGGGATCACGTCAAAAATCAATGTACAGGTCTTCTCCGTGCCATACGTTTTCTGCAAAGAATCTCGTAAATCGGAAGATTTTTCTTCTCCGGATAAGAAGCGACAAATGGCTATCAACGAACTAATGACTACGCATAATTTAAATGTTCAAGCAGCTGCGTCAGAAATATCAGCTGTCTGCAAACAGCAATTTCTTCATCCTACTAAAATCGAGGAAAAAGCTCTACTCGAAGCATGTAATATCTCAGGTTGCAAATATCTGTCCGCAGGAAAACCAACCTATTGGCCAACTGATCGGAACAAGACACCAGACTTATTAGATTTCGTTATATTAAAAGGAATCTCATGCAACTATGTGGAAGTAAAGAGCTACAATGATTTGACTTCGGATCATATTCCTATATTTCTTACCCTTAGTAATATGGTTATACGAAAACAAAAATGTCTAAACCTTACAAATAAATATACAGACTGGGATGGATTCAGAGATGAACTTGATCACAGAATCGATTTACGAATGAAACTAAAAACAATACAAGAGTTGAACCTACAAAGTCAGTACTTCACCGAAACAATTCAAGAAGCTGCAAGGAACGCAACACCGGTGTCCCGATAAACAGCAACATAATTCGTGAAAACTGTTATCCTCTCGAAGTCAGGCAACTGGTTAAAGAGAGAAGAAAAACAAGACATATCTGGCATAAAAACCCCCGAAGACCAGAAGACAAAAATACGTTCAATCGAATAAGCCAAATAAATTGAATAGATTGATCTCTGAAATAAAACAAAAGAGTATTGCCAACTACTTGGAAGAATTAAGTCCAACCGAGGACAAAAACTACTCCCTATGGAAAGCGACTCGACGCTTCAAACGACCAGTAGTGAGAATACCACCCATAAAAGACGAAACTGGATATTGGTTACGACGTGATGAGGAAAAAGCTGATTTATTTGCTAGACATTTGTCACGAATATTCCAGCCACACAGTATTCAATCATAAATTGAGCTAAGTACTATAGAAATAGATAAACAAATAATTAAACCCATTACTCCACTTGAAGTAGCAAAAGAAATAGATAACATTAATCAAAAAAAAAAAAATCGCCAGCAGTAGATGAAATAGCGCCTCTAGTGTGAATTACGGAGAATTATCGAAAAAAGGAATAGTACTACTAACGTACATATTTAGCGCCTGTTTACAACATGTACTTGAAAGTTTTAAAATAGCTCAGATTGTTGTGCTCCAAAAACAAGGAAATCCAGCAGAAGTTGTCTCCTTCTACCGGCCGATATCGTTATTACCAGCAATATCTGAACTATTTGAAAAGTTGTTACTTAGGCGACTCAAGCTAATACGTCTACCGGACTATCAATTTGATTTTCGCAGTCAACATTCTACTGTTGACCAGATACATGGAAGATAACCTCAATAATAGGAAGAGCGTTTGAAGAAAAAAAAATTTTGCTCGGCGGTCTTTCTGGATATTGAACAAGCATTTGACCGAGTGTGGCATCAAGGACTTCTACACAAGTTAAGCACCAGACTACCTGTTAATTGATGCCCCATCTATTGAAATCGTACTAATAAGACAGGCGATTTCGCGTATCTCATGGAGATGCGAGATCATCCTTCCATCCAATACAGGCAGGCGTACCACAGGGTAGCGTCCTCGGGCCTATTCTGCATCTTTATCTGTATACAATATACCAACAACACCAAATACTGCGATTGCAATGTTCGCTGACGACACAGCAATACTGTCAGTAAGCAGCTCACAAACGGAAGCAACTAAAAACCTTCAGTACGCTTTAGACCGTGTATCAAACTGGACGGAAAATTGAAAAAACCAAGCTCAATGAGCAAAAATCTATCCACATCACTTTTGCCCTTCGTAAACGAGATCCGCGTCATGTAGTGTTCATAAATAGACAGACAACAATTGTCAATCTCCGATTCAGAAAAATACTTGGGTGTGCATCTAGATGCGAAACTGACTTGGAAAACTCACGTTTTGTCAATAGCTCAGCAGATTCGAGAAAAAAACACGTGAAATGTATTGGCTTGTAGGACGACATTCCAAAATGAAGCTTGAAAACAAACGTCTCATTTATGAAACCATCGTAAGACTTATGGGGTACAGATATGGGGATGTACCAAAAAATCAAATAGAAATATTATTCAAGCATCCCAAAATAAATTCCTCCGTATGATAACCAATGTTCGATGGTTCCAACGGAACGAATCTCTACATACTGACTTAAGGATCAAATGGGTGGACAAAGAGTCATTAAAGAATTTGCCTATCGTCACGAAGAAAGACTCCATACCCATCCGAATTCGGAAGCATTTTTGCTTACTACAGAAGATGCAAGACGGCTTAAACGTTTTAAACCGAACGACGCCTAATTGTGTTGTAAATATTTATCGTTTTATTGTATGTATGTGTATATAAATAGCAAAGAATAGTTATAGTGGACTATATTCCTTTGCAACATTTCAATTTACTTTTAGTTATAAATGTTACTTATTTAGAAATAGTTCTAAGATTGTAATAACCCCATACAGTAGTTCCCTTAAGGGGCTGTTTTACAAAAAAAAAAATAAAAAAAAATAAAAAAATCCTACTAAAATCAGTGATAGATTCTGAACTTAGTTCGACGAAGAATTTCTTACATTAACAAAAAATGACACGCGTAAAGACTAGCATGCCTCTGCGTATAAACTGAAACCGATTTCAAAAAGAGAACTGCCGAAATCAGCCGTGTTATCTGCTTCCTTCGAAAGAACTGTCGTTTTCCTGTCTTTCGGTGAGGAGGAGAAGGTCAGCTATAAAAAAATAAGAATTTCAAAATTCCTGATCTTCCGGTAAATATACTAAATCGAATACCAACGTATATGTAATTATGACTGAAAATTCGCCAGGTGTTGAGTTCCAAACCGTCAACAAATACACTGTTATCTCACTACGAAAGGGAGTAATGTTAAAATTAAGAATAAAAATGTTAAAGCGAATAGGGATGACTTAAATATTAGAAAATGGATTGTCCTCTTTTTAGCGGAGATCTTTTTGGGCATGGATCGTTTAGGCGGTAGCGAATGAGGGTTTTTAAACAGATCTTTTAAGGAGATACCTCCGCGGGGTGATTTTCTAAATATTATCATACGTATTAGTGAGAATTTATATCACTATAAAACATCCATTTACCAAATGTACGCCGCAAAAGTCTGTTTATTTGTATTTCACACCGAAGTCTACCTAAATAATGTCATCATTCCGAATTGTTCCTCTGCCAAATTCTTCTAGGTCTGCTGTTTGATATTAACTTGGTAGCAACACATATTTCCAAATTAAAATCGTATTACTACCTACATCTGTACAGCTGAGATGTACGAATAGGTAGTCGCCGACGCTCAGGAATTAAGTATGGCGCTATAAAGAAGAAAGATTATTCCATGAAGTAACTTTTAATCGTACGATATCTATCTAACCCCCACCTTAACATCCATCCTACGTTACTTTCCAGTTTGTATTAAAAATCCTAAGCAAAGTACATTACGGCTGTCGGGTGTGCTCCTCTGCTTCTCAACATATCCTAAGGACACATTGGATACTGTTCACTATTCGTGTTACGAATTATAATAGGAGCCTATTATAATGTTTATCGACCAATGTTGACGTTAACAGACAGTATTCCCTTTTTGAGGTCGAATAGCGTTTCTGCAGAAGTCGTCTCTTGCGTGCGTTTAAGAACGATCCGCTTCTGTACTTGCAGACCTGTGCTGTCCTCAGCGAACGTTATTGTTCTTCCCCCGGGTTGGGATGGTATTACACACGAGGTTTTAAATAGTTTAGGTGATATTGTAGAAAAAACACTAATTAACAATTTTAACGAGTCGTTTGACGAAAACTATCTGACTGGGCCAATTCATGTTTTTAACGGTGTTAAAATTTCGTAAGCCACCATGTAGTGTCGCATCTTACAGATCCATTTCTCTGAGCTCGTGTCTTCGGAAGGCCTTTGAACCGGTCATTTGAAATAGACAATTGTTTCGTGGTAGGAAAACTTGAGTATTTTTTCAGACTTCGTATTTGGTCGTTCTTTCGACTGCATTGCCTACTTAATACAATGACATCTACCGTTCCTCTTTTGATCTAAGCTTACAGACACTTTTTTAACTATTAAGGGACTTTTGACAACGTAGCAGTCGATATATTATATCAAACTGGAATTTCTATTTCGCCGGAGAAATATATATATATATATATATATATATATATATATAGGTAAATTATATTCCAACCGAATTTTCTATGTTAAAAATCTGATTACTACTAGAGAATTAATAACCCGGACTGCCTTTAAAGAATTGGTTTAAGGATCCGTCCTAAGTTCCATTTTATTTAACATCTAGTGCGAAGTCCCACTCATGAAAATCCATATATGCTCAGTAAAAACCAGCATTAAAACACATCGCTGTTAAATTATGTAAAATCATTAAAAGTTATCGTGGCAGTCCGAATGGGAACAGCGCTTTAACGGTAACAAGCTATACAACAAAACCGATCCTTTCCAAATGGTATATATGCTACAAATCGCCGGGAAGAAGTAATAATGGCACGTTTAAGAACCGGACACAATAAGTTAACGTACACCCTGAAGATGCACAAATCAACTCCGCTAGAGAAGTTGGATATATATATGTGTCCTTTCCGGCTGCGGATATATATCCGCTTCTCAACTTATATAGCACTCCTCAGATGCACAAAGTAACAGAATATCTTTCTGTGTCCGGAATGAAATTTGTTCGTTTTGTGACGTCTTTCGGAGATGTTAAGATGTATTAAATTACACCGTATCCGGCTGTGTCCGGATATATTTCCGAGGATATAACTGTGTCCAGAGTTATTCATGCTCAGACTATGTACTACATGCCTGTGCCAGCTATCCATAACTCATACACTGATCGAATGCCGGAAGTATACTATGCAACGACAAATGTGCTTAAGGCTACTTTGGGCATAATTTTAAATAATTATATTGATAATATTAATAATTTATTTAGTTTTTTAAAATTAACCAATCTCTACAGTACTCTGTAATAATTAGTATATGTAATTACATAAAAGACGTACATGACCGTGTATAGTTAAAGGTCTTTAAATAAAGAAAATGAAAAAAAAAAAAAAACAAGAAAAAAACGCAAATTGCAAAAAAAAGTAAATAATGCGTAGACGCGATATAAGAAAACAGCGATGAAATATATGCCGGAGTTTTCTATTACTTTTTAAAAGGCTGTACCTTATATTTTTATGTTGAAAAAAAAAAAATACATACATATAAACATGGAATAGTTGGTAAACAATTCTTCTATAAGCATTGCAGGAAAACTATTATCCGGGAGTCCAAGAGATTTGCACCTTGGTAAGGCGTGAAAGATAAAGTTTATTTAAATACATGTATATTATATGTAACCTATATTTGTACACCTTTGTTGCCAATCTTCGGAGGATACCACATCATATTTCTGATCAATAAAATAAATAATCATTAAAACGTTGTACACTTAAAAATGGTTCGAAGATAGTTGGAAGAAAATAGCGTGCTTAAAATTGAACGAATGCAATGATGAAAACTAGTTCCTCCGAGAGTTAGTACTTTATATATAGAGCACGGGGAGAGGGACACAAAGAGAGCTGTATGAGGTAAGCAGATATCAGTTGGAATATAATTGAGACGACATGCCGATAAATATCGGAATATAGTCGATGGACTGATAAACATCGAGATTACCGAGACATAAGTGAACTAAACGGTTCTAGCTTTTACCGAGATCATTAAGGTGTTCAACATCTTGTGATCTTCTAAAGCATGCCTTTGTATTTTATTGTTTTTTTTTTTTTTTTTCGTTTGGCAAAGTTTTAATTCGCGAATCATCCGGACAAAGGGGACATACATCTCCAGATGATATACTGCGGCTAGAGTGATAAAAAGTAGGCAGAAATGAGAATATAAATTTAATAAACGAGTTTATTTTTTACAGGCCTGTTGGTGGAATAGAGAAAACAAATAGAATTACTTACAAGTGTGTAGTGCGAAAGCAACGCACTCGTGGGAACAGATACGGTAAAGCCAAGTAATATTTGCTTTTATTCGCTGCAGGCGCTTCGTAGTGTTCCACGCGTCTGATTGCCTTTTCGCAGGAAGCGAACAAGGCCTAGGACAGGTCGCTTATCATCTGCGGGTGCTAGCGCTCCTTTTCGAGATATTCCGACTATTTTTCAATTGCCCTAGTCCTACTGCCGGCAATCGAATGGATAATAAAAACTATAAAGCAAGAACTGTTCTTTACATCAACATATCTATCGGCCGACTCGGATCGACTCCTCTTTCAAGCGAAAGTGTCGCCCCCGGCTATTTTTAAAAGTAAAATTTAATAAGAACATCGTGTACTCGCGCTCACTGTTCCAGCCCGTAAAGTGTAATACTACGTACACTAGTTGGAGTTAAAAAGGGTAAGTGAAAAAAATCACCAGCAGCCAGCTATTTGAATTTATGAACGAAAAAAGCTAACCTCTCTGATTGTTTTTTTCGTAATTCGGCGTGAATGGGAATATACATATATTAATCGGATTCGGAGAGATGAAGATGGAAACATTTTAAACAACAATAATTGCCTAGCGAGATTTGTTTTGAACAAGTATTAAAAGTCGGCGTACCTTATCCTAATAGATATAATCGAAATAAAACTAAGATTCAGAACCACCAGATGAGAAAGAAATTCGTGATCTTGTTAATGATTTCAAAAAACGGTAAATTACGAGAAGATCTAATTTTGAATGCGGAAGGAAATTGTAACCGATAGTCTAGAGAAAGTTTGGCAAACATACCCACTACATAGAAAAAGAAGCGATATGTAAATATAATTACACGGAATTACGCGCGTTTGTGATAACCTTGTTAGAATAATGCGATGAGGAGCGAATTAAATTTGGGAGCGTCCTCGAGTAATAAGGAAGTAATTCAGCTGGATCGGAATATGTTACGTGTCTTCGAAGTAGCATAATGGTTCCGACCATGTCAGATAGTTAGTAAATAATTCATAGCGACGAAAAAAATATTATGAAAATGTGCTCATAAAGTGACGAGTAACTCGAAAAAGAATAAGCCGCTTGATAAATGATAAAAAAAAACTAACTAATACCATTCACATTTGCACCTGTAGGGCAACTGATTACCGTTTCCAAATTCGGTGTACACCATTATCCGCTTGGTTGGCTAATTACGTATGGGCACGCTAAGAACAATAGTCCTAGGTAAATTAAAACTAACTGTATATCAACGCAAATAAACTAGAGGTCGATCTTGGTCATTTCGTCCTTCCCTTTTCTCGTTTTTCTTTTTCTCTTTCGCCTTCTCCTTTTGCCCTCTCCACTCTACTGATGCTCCCTTTATACGCGACCCCAACCATATCCTTTTTGAATGCCCTGCTCTTTTTCCTGAGTGCTCTCATCTATACGCCGAAGTTTTGGCGTTGGATCTTCCTACCCCTTTCAATGCTTCCTTTATCCTTTCCTTCCCATCTCCAGCCGTTATTCCCCTCCTTCTTTCCTTTATACTTTCTATCTCCGATCGCCTCAGGATCTGAGTAGGTGATTTAAGTCCATGTAGTTGGGTCAGTGTTAACACCGAGTCAATTTAAAAAAAAAAAAAACAAAAAAAAAATTGAATAAAGAAAGATTAAACCGGAACACAACTGATGAAAAGGAAAAATCAAAAAAAGTATAAGATACGCCAAAAATGTAGAAAAATCAAGATCCTGAAGTCGGTCAAAAGAAAGAAATGAACATACAAAAAAAAAAAAAAAAATTAAATTAAAAAAAAGTGTGCAGTCAACAGGATAACGGGGTCATTGGAGTAGTCATCAGGGGAAAAAGCGATGTGGTGTCGAAGGAAGGAAATTGTGGCCGAAGCAAAGTCATAAGAAAAAAGCAAAAGAAAACTGCAATAAACTAACGGGTATAGGAAGGGATGTGACGGCTATTTAGAGTGATAGCACGAGTTAGTTAAGATTGGAAACGAAGAAGTAAATGTGATTTTTCAGTTTGGAATGAAACTGCTGAGAAATTAATAATTCGAAGCAGGCAATTTTCAGAAAGGACATTACTACCGATAGCGCAAATATGCGTTAAAGAATTGATTGTTTCGCTGTTCTTGATGTCGGCACGACTGGAAAGGAGACCTTTATCAATTTAAAGAGAACGCGAATAAGAAATAAATGGCAAAAGAACCGAAAGAAGATAGGAGAGGAGGCGAAGCAATTGCGTGAGGAACATCTTTAGCGTCAGAAACTAAAAGGAACTTGTCACAGCGGCGATAAAGAGTGATGAAACGAAGTTGTCAGAAGGGAAGAGAAATTTGTCGACCGGTCTTTTAGAAGTTTCCGTGAAAATAACGGAGTGATTGGGAATTTAAAACGTCCTAAAAATTTACACTCCATTGCGTGACGGGAGAGAAATATAAAGTAGACTGGTAAAATAGAATAGGCGAAGAGTATGTAAAAGACTAATTAATTAAGGGAAAATCAAGGCAATCTATCGTAAGAAAAATATAAGGTGAAATATAGGAGAGACGAAACGGTAAGATTTAAATTTTTGCTAAAAGTGAAATGCCGGTTGTGAAAAATAGAACGGTTTCACCGAATAAGTCACTATTTCATTTTCACAAGGATAGAATCTTTAATATATTTGTTTAAGACAAGAGGTGTGCTGATATTTAATTTAAGAAAAACATCATTTAGATTTCGGAACCAATCAACAAGAAAGTTGCTTCTAGGTTAACTAGAGAGGATAATCATAAGGGCGATAAAGACTATGGAAACAAGCGACTTAGTAGGAGAGATGAGATGAATATTGTGGAAAGGGCAATTTCTAATCAAAGAAATGTGCTAAAGAGAGCAAAATGCTGCCCGACCCAAAACAGTTTTAGCTGCATTCGAATAGTGAGCGGACAAGGAAGTGCAACGTAGAGAATCTTTTGTATACGAAATTCTACGTAGTTCTCGGCACATTGCTTCTGCTTTTGCTGCTCACTTCTCATCAGTTTATTCTACTCCACAGGCGTCCAATTTCAACCTTCCTAACCCGTCCGTTAGTACCAACCACATTTCTGTGGGAAATATTACGGAACTAGATGTAAGTGAAGTGTTGCGGAAGCTTAAGTCTAAATGTACTTTAGGCCTCGACAACGTACATGTATTTTTAAGGCTTGTCTCGAGGTTTAATCGCCAAACCTCTTTTACATACCTTTTACTGTATAATTAACACTGGCATTTTCCGAACGGGTTTAGAAGGTGTCTAAGATCATGCCCGTTCCGAAAAATAACCTTTCCAATGATATTACAAATTTTAGATCCATATCTCTTCTTCCGCAAGCCGCTTAACTTTTTGAACTTATTCTTTATAAAAGGTTATATACATCTCTAAAATATTGTATTTTCATCGAACAACATGGGTTTGCACGAACAAATACGTACGTAGTAAAGCTCACATAATTTTCCAAGTCAAAAAATAATAGAGATATATAAAACTTTTATAAAAACAGCAGAAAAAGTACGCGAGATGGATAATGTTGGCGAAATTAAACAGTGTAAAATTGGCGATGGAAGTTTTAGCGAAACAACAAGGGTGATTTTTTTTTTTTTTTTTTTTTTTTATCAGCGCATCAATAACTGACATTACTTCACCAAGAAAGATTGGACAATATACAGCTCAAATTGTCAGGAAGAAACATTGAAAAGGTGGCCCGGTACAAATATCTGGGATGCTGGATAAATGAGAAGGCAGACCCGGACGAAGAAATAAAGGTACGCATAGCGACAGCAAGAGATGCTTTTAGTAATTGGAAGAAAGTACTAAGAACCTCAAGATATCGCTGAAAGTGAGAGTTCTGAAATGCTACGTATTGTCGCGATTGTTACACGGATGTGAAACATGGACACTGAAAACGGCAATGATAAAAAAGTCAACTAGAAGCATTCGAAATGTGGTGTGCTACCGAAGAATGCTTAAGATCTCGTGGGCGGAGAAGATAAAAGACTCAGAAGTACTACTGCGTATGGACAAAAATCGGGAACTGGTGAATACAATAAAAAAGGGGAAACTAGAGTACGTAGGACATATAATAATAATAATAATACGTGGCCCCTTAAGATATCAGCTATTGAAGACGATTTTACTTGGGCAGATCGGAAGATGGAGTGGCAGGAAGAATACGAGACATGGTTTGAGAACATAAAAAATTGGACAAAACATTCAACAGAAGAAATAATGCATACAGCCAGGAATCGGGAAAAATGGAAAAGAATTATCTTCATGTCAACAGCCTGAAGTCCGATGAGGATATGGGGCACCTTAAAGAAAGAAGAAGATCTCACCGTCAATGCGCGGCATCGTATTCGAACCGAGTCCTAGCCGAACGAAATAGCATCGTCTAGCCAACTAGGCCACGGAAGCTGGCTAGCAAGATTGATTAATAAAGTTCGGAAGAAATAATTAGGAAAATTTGAAGGCATACACATATGTATCGAAGGCATAAAAAAAATATAGACGAAATTCTACTTAAAAATGATATTAAGACACCGGGGGACCTTTGTAGTTGAAAAAAAATAAAAAAACCTTTTAAGATAATAAAAGTAGCGTACCTTGTTTGCTAGCGCCGAGAGCCTACAAGATCCCATGTTCGTGTGGTCAAAATTATATGCGCAGAGTAAAGGTAACGATAAAAGAACACATAGCCGATTGTGGACACAGGTGGTGCATAGAAAAGTCGGCAGTCGTGTAGCATAAATAAAACACGAATCATATAATTTCGAGAACACAGCAATAATTAATGTTAGCGAAATCGGATAATTATTTTTTCACGCTTTTACCAAAAGCTATAGAGGTAGGTTATTTATCTAACATAATTCGAAATTTTTACTATAATGTTCATTGCACACACCATTCAATTAAATTTTTGCTTTACTATAGTCCCATTTTAAAATTAATCTTTTTATAAAAACTTGATACTAAGTTCAGCGGATTTTGTCAAGTTTCGATACGAGCGTTTTGCAAAAATTACCCTAAATGAGGGAACTATAATCGAGTTTCGAACAAATTATGAATTCTTAAAGATTTAGGTTTAGGAGATCCAGTTTTGAGGAGATAAAGCTTTTCATGGAAAGGGAAGGCGGTCATTCAAGAATAAGATAGCAAATAGAATTAACGACAGGAATAGGATATTACAAGAGTTAACATTTACTAGAGAACCATTATACGGGCGCAGGGAGAAGACGATACAAGAGAATCTGGCGGAAGAAGGGGTGCATATCGGGACATGCCGAGAATAGATAGCAAAATTATTTATTTCCTCATTGGCGGTAATCAGATCAGCTTAGCTAGAGTAGAAAAGAATGGCATTCGTAAAAGTGTATAAATGTGTCGCGCTACGTAGTCATCATGAACTGCTTAACTAGAGATAACGTAATTCTGGTCGTCGCTGGATTTTTCATTGCTGAAGTTTAGGATGATTTTGAAAAGTTTCCCCCTACGTACAGAACGGAAGATATTGGACAGGAGTATGTTTTAGGGGTACGATAATGAAGATATTTCAAGAGACGAAAAGAACCACAGAGAACGCGATATAATACGTGACCATAAGAAACGGCGAATTTAGAAATTTTAAATAATCGTTTTTTTTTTCAGATCATTTCACTGTTTCAGAATATACATTCGCAAAATAATGAAAATATAACGCGATATAGACACGTCACGGTTACCGCCCTGGTCATGAATTAATAAAAAATAAGTAAAAAAAAAAAAAAATTTCTGAGTCTGAAAACCACGCGCCATGCCTTAGTCACGGCTAAGATCGAAAACGACCAAATAAATACGCTTCATTGTGATACCCATTTTTTAGAGCTTCCGCGTGTTTCTTTGCGGTTTATATAATAATATGCATGTTTAATGTTTATTTGTCGGACGATTTTAAAGAATATTGTTCGATTTATTTTTTATAAGATCGCTCCGCTTTTCACGCTGAAATTAATGTGACCTACAGATGAGTGATCATTTTCGTTTCATGATGCAGTGGTGAGATTTTTTCGTTTTTTATCGCTAACTACGGTAACAACATCGATGTTTCCTACTCGATACTTCAGAGTTATTTTTTTCACATCTGCTCTAGGCAAGTCTGCGTTTATTATTTAAAATCTATCCGAAACAATAATGAGTTTTCTCATGTATACAGCGCTCTCATATGTAAAGAGTGGGTTATGTTGTACCGCCGCACAGATAGTTATCAAATCAGGCATGAAATACACAATGCGGATGCACATTCGAACGAGTTCAGCAGATAAATTCATTAATCGGCTTTTAGCTTAAGCGAAAAACTGTTCCAGCTATTGACCACATATCAATTTATTTAGGCGAATTAATTTTCAAACAGATTTTCTTTTTTTTTTTTTGAAAAAAAAACATCAGTTTGCTTTTTGCCGTATCGTGCTTTTGTTACGCGCCCATTTTATTTTCAGTTTCCTATCCGTGTTAGGAGATTACCAGTCCCGCAAAGATAGGAACGGATATTTTTGGAAATTTTTCTAACTTTTTTTCTGCATTTCTATTCGATATTTACAAAGAAACTGAATAGGCCTCGCACACTAAGAAGCAAACAGAACTTGTTGGCTGGGTTATTTTGTGCGGAAATGAATGCACTGACAGACATAAGAAAAAGGCGATTTTTGAACGTTGATTTTCCATTTCTTAAACACAACAGCATAATGCTTTAAAGTGGTTTGCGATGTATTCTGTTTTAGTTTTCCGTTCTTTTTCTCTCTTTGCCAAATCAACCACTAACAAGAAAAATCAATATCACAAACGTGAATAATTACTCATCTATCATTTTTTTTAATATACACGCACACCCACCCGCACACGAATTCACACACACACACACACACACACACACACATATATATATATATAAACATGTATATGCGCGGGCTTGCGCATATGTGTATGTTGGTGCAATATATACATACACGTATATATACACACACACACACACACACACATACATACATACATACATATATATTTATATACGCATATATATACAAGGGCGTCGCCAGCCGATGGGCCAGAGGGGGGCAAGATGAGTTGACAGTCGCCGGGGGAGGGGGGGGCAAGATGATAGAAAGGGGATATGAGTTATAGGAAAAATAAAATTTATAAGTTGTAAAAGCTTAATATTTTATTAAACAAGAATAAAATCTTAATTAAAACACATAATTTTCTTGGGTTTCTGGCAAATTGTTCATGATTACGCGCTTATGTATACTCATCATGGCCAGTTGATTAAAAAGTTTCAAGGCTCCAAGGGGGGGCAGCTGCCCCCTGCCCCCCGCTGGCGACGCCCATGTATATATATATATGTTTGACTATAAGACAGGCCTGTTTCTGCAAAGCTAATTCACATTGTGAGACCCGTCCAAACATTGTGAGACCTGAAACGGGTCTCACAACGTTTTACCGTTTTTGGGGCCGATTTTTCATGATGTACAGATTACCACGTGTGTTTTTTGGCAAATTTTTGCGCGGGTCTCACAATAACTATATACTTCCATGTATATACAGATTTAGTTCGGCAGTTTTTAAGCAGAGAGCACTTTACAGATTGTGTAAATACTTTGTGATTTAGGATGTCTTACAGTTCTTTTGTGAAGCATTGCATTTGTATATACAGACAGACTCGAGTTATTATACCAGCAGGTACAACATTTTCACATCGTGTTAAAAATATCTCATTATAAAGATGATTAAAGAATGTTGACTTAAACATGTGACACATCTGATACCATTCGGTATACTTGATTAATATTACATAAAATTCATTGTAAAGTTTTTAAAAATATTTTACTATTTTTAAGGATCATAATGGTGCGGAAGACTAAAACATCTCAATTTTAATAATATTCACTATAAAAGATGATATTTTAAAAATAGACCAATGTGGAGAACCGCTGTTTAATTTTCATAACTTATTCTGGTTTAAAATCGAAGTAACCACGATCGAAATACTTATAATTAAGATGCGTAATTAATAAGCTTCGTTTGCAAATTAATGAACAATAATCTCTTATTCCTCTGTCAAATTTAATAATAAGATATATTTCTGTTAACGTAATGGAAGTTAAATAATGCTAAACATTGAATACATATATCTCACACACAAATCAAATTTGGACTTGATTAAATTTTATACTTACACTTTTTTTTTGTTGTCCTGGAATTTATCCATTTAGCCCCAGTATTGTCTATTACTTAGATTTAATTACATGTATCTAAACTTTATATTTATTTTCTATACTTTTTATATGGTGCTGTTTTTTTCATTATCGAGCTTTTAGAAAAAGACATATTAACCCAACAACGTATGAAAATTAGAATTAGAATAAGTAAAACTTAAAGTTGTCGTAATTTTCCTCTAAATCATCAATTACTTCAATTTCATCAAACTTTTTCCTCTCTATATTGTTCATCTTTTGGTACTTTGACCACCTTAGACGTTTGATAAATATCTTGGCTTAATCTGAAAATTGTGTACAAAATTAGTCACTTAAAATAGCGTTAGTGATGTGCTGTGTTATTTTTTAAACCGAACCAGCAATGAATTTTATAGAAATATAATACAAAATAAGGAACAGAATCAAAAGTTGTCTTTTTTTTTCTTTTCTTTTAAATTTTGTCAGCAGAGATCCAACGACAACATGTATGAAATATTTACGATCGTTTTGTTTAACTTTAAGTTATAAAATTTATATACACATACTTATTTATATTTAAAATAGATGAAACAAGTTGAAAATATTTTTTTTTGTATTTCATGTAGAACCGATGAAAATTCTTAAAATAGGAACAACTGATAGGTAAAGAAAGAACATGAAAGGCATTATTTAGAGCAGAAAGATTAAGTCTTAAGAGTTAAGAATTAAATAAATCACGTTCAAAGATAGAGCCGAACATACAGAAAATATGTGATCTTTGTCACAAACATAATAGGAATTATCAGGATACAATGTGCTAAAGGTAGATATGTAGTCAAGACAAAACGGATTAGAATATAAATGAAGAAGACTGATGAGAAAAATGAAGGCAAGGCAGTTTAATAGCTATGGATCGGCAGGCGAGAGAAATGACAAAATCAAGTGCTCACTAGTAGAGTGTGGTAACCAATGTAGTTCACCTGCGGTGCGGTAATTGATAATTAAAATAGGTTTGGAAATTTATTTAGTTTTTCTAGATTGATAAAATGTGATAGTTTAACGAAATTTAAGAATTTCGATTACATTTGAAAGTTTCTGCGTACACAAAAATATTTCAAAAAATCGATTTAATATTCATGTATATTATGATAAATGTTTCAACGGTTCCACACAGAAAATTAAGCTAAACGAAACTTCGAATAAAGTGTCATATTTACCATTCGTACATATATTTATATAAAAATAATACTAATTGGAATCCAACATTAAATTTATCCAGAAATTATCGAAATTAATATGTGCTTAAAATTTATTCAACGAACTGTTAATTTACAAAGTCATCAATTAAAAGCTTAATAACAAAAGCTCATTATTAGTTTAAATAGTAAACTAAATAGGCTAACTCCTCCTAATGCGAAATGAATAATTTTGTTTTAAAAATCTTCAAAATCAATGAATTTTTTGGATGATTTTTTCACTTTTTAATATAAAAATTCAATTTATTATTGCTGACAAGTAAACACTTTAAACTAGTGCTTCACTGACGTCTTAGCAAATTTTTCAATCGTACTTCGATTTAATCATATAGCTATATAGGCAATGAAATAAAAAAATTTAAAATAGATTAAACAGATGAAGCACAAAAAAACAATATTTAGAAAAATTATGATGAAAATTGTTTCAGGGTGAAGCCGTTGAAAAAAAGAAAAAAAGAAAATTACTAAAAATTTAATTTTATGTATTACGTTATAGAGTTGTTGTCAGGCTCGGGCGACAGGAGGCCGGTTGGTTCATTCACTTATCGCATCTACTAAAAATAGCAAACTCCGCTCGCGGGAAAATACTCAAGAAAAAGAAGTTATAGAGTTCATTTCTTTTTAAAAATCTTATGTGGTGTTTGCGAATGAGACCAAAATATTTAGATCCGCCACTAATAAAAACATGCATGTAATTTTAAATATGTACGAATAATAAACTTCCCAGTTTTTGCTGAACTCAAAATTAAATCTATTCAGCTATCCATAGTAAGTAACAACCAAAAATTCTGGATATAAAAAAATCACGAACACAAAACTTCTGAAAAATTCTAAAACCGAACTAATTTGGGTCTCCTAGCGTTGACAGAGGAATGATAGCATCTGCTGAGTAATATCATGCGGCAACAATGTCGGGCTTCGTAGCGTCTGTATCAAATCTTAAGGAGTCTCGTATGTAATAGCCTACCTCTCGGGTTTTGCATGATACATTATAAAACTGCACAATTTATGTATTTTATTTTTAAATTTAGCTTAGCCCTCTATAATTCCTATGATTCACATGAATAATTACATTACAAAAAACATAATTTTGTTATTCTAGCACTTTAAATAATCCCGGGTCTACTCAGGTGGTCCGTTTAATATACCGAATCTCACAACGATCTAGGTAGCAATATATATATATATTTATATATATATATATATATATAAATATGTAAGGATATTGAAAAAGAATAGCCTAGTATATTTTAACAGTCGGGAAATCTACAGTCTAATTTGAAAAAAGTGCATAATGTTAGCGGAAAAAGACGTATCTTATGTGGTGTCGCAAATGATTTTGGTTTTAATAAATTTCAATTGTGAAGAAAGCATCTAAGGGAAAGCGCCCATCTAAGCAATACGATTCCGATACGATAGCGATTTTAAATCGAAAGCGATACCAACACGATTTTGAAACGACTAAACGCTCTTTTAGCAATACAATTTATCGCTCGAGGAGCAACTTAATTTTATAGTATACACTATAATAGTGTAAAAAATATATCATGCTTTTCTTCGTCTTGTATAATTTAAAATAATATACACGAATTATAATATAATCTGATTATATGAATTTTTTTATTTTTCAAGCGTGACAGACGTATAGATCTGAAAATACTTTTGTTAAAAAAGAAACTTTTTTGAAATTTTTGACTATTACCAAAACCATATATATATATATATCATCAATATATTGTAATAAAATCAGATCCGAATATATTACAGTAAAATTTATTCACTAGCAAATATGATATATTACAGTATTGAATATAACATATATTTAATGTAATTAACAGATTCAAACATTTCTGCCGAAATTTGTTGCCCGCTAAATTCCACGAAATCCGTTATATGAATATCGGTTATTTTCGATATACTCCTACCCAATTTGCAATGTTTGAAATGCCCCTGAGTACACATTAATTTTATTTTGTATATTATATATATGGTATACCTGATGATGTTTATCACATTTTATTTGAATGTGTGGCCTCCCTGCTGAACAATCGTTTTTCTACTCTTCGCTGTTAAATCTTGATATCCCTACTCCCCTTATCGGTGCCGCTTGTGTTCTCTCATTTCCCTCTGTTTCGGTTATTCCTGCCCTCAATCTTAAACGCGGAAGAATATAAATTTATTTCTTCTCCTTTCCATTTTTCTTAGGCTAATGTCCTTGCTAACGAACCTCCAGTTAAAACAAAAGAAAAAAAACAAAAGAAACTTCCTAATATAATCAATAGGCACGATTATTAACAAATATGAATACACGTTTCAGAAAAGAAAAAAAATTGAAAGACAACCTAGCGAATCATACGAGAAATTTCATTATTTTTTTATTAGAAGGCTAAACATTGATGAACTTTTAAAATTTCAAAATGTTTGGCTGCCCTCTCTCAAGCCTTTCCGCAAATGACGCAACTACCCAAAATAGAAAGATTAATATGTCAGCCCCTGCGCTGTTGTGCAAATCGATGTTTTGCCTGTGTGAACATTAATGACAGTGCTCAATTTATTCGATACATTTTTATCATGTTTTTTTTTTTTTGTTTTATGCACACTTTTGTTCATCTGCCGCCGCCGGTGCAATCTGATCAGGCTTTTTTTCGCTATTTTTATATATTTGTAATTCCCGGTGAAATAAGCATTATCGCGAGCGGAAAAATTGAACAGTATAGAAAAGATATTGTATAATAATAATGATATCGAGAAATTGTTCAGATGTAGCATAATGAAGCAGAGCTAGGCTATAAGAGATGCGCTGCTCCCCGTCTAGAGAAAAATGTTGAGCGAAAAGAGAAAAAGGGTAGGTAGCTGTTTTTGTGGGTTTAGTTGAAAGATGTGTAGTCTCGGCTTCCTTCGTTGCACCGGATGAAAAGGTAAATAAGAGTCGAAGGAGACCGGAAGGTAGAGCATGTAAGAGCAACTTGCGCTAAGAAGCGAACATGAAAAAGAGAGGCGCTCGGTATAGTTGGCCCCCCCCCGGTTTAGATGCGAAACTTATCGTTTATGGAGGCCGCGTCGCGATAGTTCGGCCCGGGTCGGATTTTTTCGTTCCATTATTCAAACTGAGACGATGGTGAGCTGTCAATTAAAAATTAGCCGGAGATTTTTTTTCACAGCAGAAAGTTCCAGTGAAATGAGTCAGAAAATTAAGTTTGCAAAGAACAGGCCGCAAAGCAATGCAACCGGGAATTATACCGAACGCACCTCTCTGTACCTTTCGTATTTCGCCCCCCCCCCCCCCGATCGAAAACCGTTTCTTTACATTAATAATAAAAATAATGCACAACAATGCCCGAAAGAGAAATAAAGAATTACTTAAAATTAATCGATTAAACGGTATTTCTTACTTCCCCACAACCCCCTCTCGCATTATATCTCGCTTTTCCGACTATTAAAATTATCCTACATTCTCCTTTTATTATTTACTTTTTATACTTTTCGTTCTCCTTTTCACCTGATCTACACCGTCGGATAAAAATATTAATATTTTGCAATTTCTAAGCAATATCGTTTTGCTGGTAGACAAAAGGAGGCCAAATTCTCGGAAAAATACGATTAGAAAAAAATATAACACGAAAAAATTGAAATAACTACAAGGATTAGTTACGAGTTAAAATTGTTTAAATAGACAAAGAGAGCGATGCAAGTTAGACATTGAATATGATTGACGAGACAAACCGAGTACAGAAAAATAAACAAATGTCTCCCGACAAAATTCGACAAAAAAGGCGAAAATTCAAAAATATATAAATAAAGGAATCGGGAATTCGGTTAATTAGCGAAATGGTCGAAATCGAATAACACTATATGGGTATGTGGTTATTAATTAAACTGAGAAAAATTCTAATTAAATGATGGATTTCCGTTGGCAGAGAAAACTTAATTATAAATATAATCACCATGGAAGCGTTAAATCTGTTTAATGACAGATTTCAATGTATTTATATATATATATATATATATATATATATATATACACACACATATATATATATATATATAACAAGCGAGTTTTTGCAGTTTCATTCTAATATTGGACGCATCATCTCATCTGTTTGAAGGGTTAACGTACCGAATAATATCGATATTGTTCTTGAGCGAAAAAGTTAATAATCGGGGTTGTTGGGAACCACAAAAATCTTACACAAAGAAATATATCTACGTAAATGGAATGAATCGAAAAAGATAGGTGGGACAAGCTATTTTTACGCATAAATTAATAATTGACTACAGCCGTCTGCGAATTAATCACATCACCATTTTCTACAGACACCTATAATCGATAAATCTTCACCACCGTGTCTCTATTGGGTGGTCTCGCATCTACTTTCTTAAAAAATGTTCTTTCGGACATAATTAAACTTATTATTAAATGAATCGCACAAACATCATAGAAACAATTACATATATTAAAATTAATTATATTTTGGAAATTTATCTCCATGAGATTTATACCCATATGAGATTTATCCCCATAATCATGATATTTCGCCATAATTATGGAGATAAATCTACGAAACATATCGGTGTAATTAATTTTAATATGTGTAATTGTTTCTATGACGTTTGTGTGATTCATTTAATAGTAAAAGTTGGAAACACGTTTGCAAAAATTCGATTTATAATTAAGTTTACCAGGGGGAACATAGAAGAGAGACTCTCTGTAACAGTTCAACCACCATTACGAAGGCTATAGCATTCATCGGAACTAGTGGCTTAACTCGGCGCATTCACGATACCCTTTTTTTTTATGTATCACAATGACCCCACTGGCAGTTGTTACACATAGCACACATAAATGGAGGAGTACACAGGGTCAGCGCACTGAATTAATGTAAATAAAAATACTGCTTTATAAGCAATTCAATTTTATCAGACTAAATACGTAAGTGCGCCACTAACGAAAAGAGAGAAGGTTACTTTAAGAATACTATGGAGAAATACTGGCTTTAAGTGTGGGCGGAAATTTTTAAAAATTTAAAATGAACAAAGTCCTATTTATATTTAATCCGGTTACTTTCTAAAACGCACACATAGTTAACACTTCATTCATTTTTAGACCAAAACAAAGTGCCGGCAATATTACGTCAATATTATGAAGAATGATCATTTCAAACAGCATCATCAACGCGCTTATATAGGTAACGTTAGGCTTTCTAACGTGTAGCACGGAAATCAAATCGAACATATAAGTTAACTAAAACAGAGATGGTTGCCTTGCTCGAAATCTACCAACAAACTATCTAAAAACATACCAACTATTTAACGATTGGCCTAGCGTCAGCTAGTAATAGCCTGAGTGTTTAAGAAATGGATGACAATAAATGACTGCATCGAGAAGTAAAAAATAATAAAGAAAAGTCATATAACGCGATAAGATTATTGAAAGAAATTAACAAAAAAAACAAAAAACAAAAACTATACGAAACCGCGGCAACAAGAGAAAAAAACGGAACTAAACAAACGCATCAAAAAATACAAGGATAAGACCATATTCCGCGCAAAAGCCAGCTATCATGGCGTAGTTGGTTAGGCATGGTGTTTCGTCCGCGTAGAATATTGCCTTGCAATTTCCAAAAATTTTACTTGCGTAAGGTCACTGTCTACACTTGACTCCCCCCTCCACAAAAAAAAAAAACATTTGGCAGAAGAATTTATACAAATGAACCCAGGCTGTCATTCAAAAAAGTGCAACATTTAATCAAGTGAGATATTAAGAACGTTAATGATAAAAACGGTGGGGAATAGTTAGAGGCGCAAATGTTATAAATACGAAGAGAACATTGCGCTGTATAAGGATAATAGTGCAACAAATACCTATCAAAACGCGATATGTAAATTGAAATAAAATAAAGCGGCTGGATAACTGACAGTATAATAAAATTTAACAGAAAACGGTTTATATATATATATGTTTATTTTTTTGATCGTTTGAGGGTTGAAACAACCCCTAACTTCCCTCCTAAATATTGTATAAGAGTAGGCTGATTATTTTTTTATTTCAAAGCTTCTTCAGTTAAATACGCAATTAGGTATTTTTTTATATTTTTTATAAGCAAATGTGTCGAAAAAGAAAGAAAGAAAAAACGAAATTTTCACTGAAATTATTTCAATGTGTAAAATGTTTAAAATGCCCACCACCTTGTAGCTGACAGTACCCCAATCGATGATAAAACGCTTTTCGAACCTTTTTTATAACACTTCCGGCGTTACTTGCTTGATTTCATCCCTTATCCTTTCTTGAAGTTTGGCGATGTCGTTTGGTTTAGTAACATAAACACCTTGGTTTTTAGATATCGCTACAAGAAAACATCTAACGGTACGAGATAAAGTGATCTTGCAGGCCACTCAATTGGGCCTCTCCTTCCAATCCACCTATTTGGAAACACTTCGTTAAGATACATTCTGAGCAAAATGTGGTGGTGGTGCGCCATCGTGTTGAAACCGTATCCGTTGATCTATTAAGTCAGGATTCAAATTATTGGGGAATAAAACTGTTAAAGCAGGAACCAAATCCTCTTTTAGCATATTTAGATCTGTTTTTCCGGTTACATTTTCACTGAAAAATGCAGGACCTATTATGCGATCCCCAATAATTCCAGCCCGGACGTTTATTTTTTAAGGCCTTTGAGTACTGCATTCACGCATCCAGTGAGCATTTTCGTCAGCCCAATAGCGGCAGTTGCGCCGATTGACGTGGCCATGTAATGTGAACGCAGCTTCATCCGAAAACAGCACCCATTCCAAAGCAATTTTCCCACTATCGCGGAAATCAAAATAAAAACATGCGATAAACCAGCAAAAACGCGAACAGAACAAAACGGGCGAGCAGAGTAGGAAACACAAACGTAAACTTAACTCTAGTTTGACCGATAATAATAAACAAAAGCGAGAACGCGCATGGAGGAAAGAAATGCAGAAGATCAGTTACAGCTGCTCGACAGCACTTGCATACGAAATGTGCGAGTAATCGTGCGCAATAGCGCAAATGATCGTTCAACGAACTTGCGCGCAGCTTTGATATAAACATGTGTGGAAATCGTACCAGGTAATTAAAGAAATAATAAATTGTTCAAAATGCATTTTATCATCGATTGGGGTACTGTCAAAAACAAGGTGCTGGGCATTTTGAACATTTTATACAAAGGATTTCAGTGAAAATTTCGTTTTTTCGTCTTCTTTTTTCGACACATTTGCTTATAAAAAATACAAAAAAAAATACGTAATTGCGTATTTAATTGAAGAAACTGTAAAATAAAAAAATAATCAACCTACCCTTATATTTGAAAAAAAAAGTTAGGGGTTGAGACGATCAAAAAAATAAACAAACACCGTTATAATATGCCCCGTTAAATATATAAATTGACGTATTTTTGGAATTTTACAAGAAATTAGTATTTATTAAGTTACATCATTTGTTCCAGTTAAACCTTTTACTCTGTATATGATATATATGTGTATATATGTTTTTTTAATTTTTGTGTTTGCCAAAGTGGCTTCGTATGTTATGTTGTATTTAATTTTTGTATATTTAAAATTCATCGCAAACTATGAATTTATTATTTTTCCAATTTTGTACAGCCAACTCCAAAATTTTTTGAGCTCCATTAATATCGAGATACAATGGAAACCTGTTTGGAAATATTTATCTGTAATCCCGTATTCAATGATGCTATAATAATATTGTAATATTTTTTTTTATCTATAATAATTGACGTATTTTAATATATATATATATATATATATATATATATATATATGTTATATGTATTAATAAAGTACTTTGTAACTATTTAGGTACGTGTTGTATAATTTCGTAGATATTACGCAAATAAATTATTGTTTTATCTTTAACGGTTTCTATGTTTACATTCTTATTTATGTAATACATAATCTTCTCATTATGTAATTGGTCACTTTACTTGGAAACTGCAACGCACGATAATATTTTTAAATATTGCTTTTTCACATTTTCATCATGGCTAATATTTTACACAGCAAGGAGTGTGTAATATTGCTATTCTATTGATAACACTGTTGTTTTTCACGATTAAACGACTTTTGTTTATTAAGACATTTTCGGTTTACGCTTATCACACGATGGAAGTGATTTTAGTTTTATCAAGATTTATTTTGGGATTTAAATTGGTAATTTCCTTAAACTATATATTTCAGTCATAGTTTGAAGCCTAGGACGTAATGTTCTTTTATTTTGTAAACGAAAAAGATTATCAGCGTAAACAAATAATTTACCAACTACCACTTCCATTTTTTGTATATTGTCAATGTAGGTATTAAAAAGAGATTAGCCAAGTAAATTACAATATAGTAAAGAACTTATTAGAACTAGGTGTACGTCTGCTATAGAAGCATACAAGCTTTCGACCATATCAAATAGAAGGCACCTTGGGGGTATATTACGTAAAATAGAGGAGCCTCTAGTAAGTGCGGCCATTGTCCGAGTGAACTTTGATAAACTAAACATCCGGGCCGGAATTATGCAGGGCTGCGTCCCGCTGGCATTACCGTTTAATAAATATATAGTATATGTAAGAAATCCAATAGAGGGAGTTGGACTCTGGTATAAGAAATCCATGACCGCAATATTATCTCGTACACGCTGTTGACGCTGTCCTGATAGCATCAAGTCAACAAGAAATAAACAAATAATCCGAGTACGGACGCGTAAGGACGCCTGTGACATAAACCGGGGAACAAAATAGGAATAACGATAATCAATACATGGGCTAAGTATACAGAAATAAAATGATCGCTAGATATGAAGAGTGGTTAATAACAAACATAAAATTATTTTGGTTCCGTATTCGCAAACTACTGCGTCTCGAACACGGGAAAAAAAAATGAAAAGACGAATGTGGAAAAAAATGATACATTTCGTTTACGGAGAAACTCAGTCATAACGAAAAAAAAACCAAAAAACATGAAATTATCCATCAACTTAAATGTTCCTCGTTGCGAATACGTATCCAAAACTCGGGAGCCGACATTTGAAACGCGAAATTATAAATTAAAATAGAATCATCAGTGAAAGAACGGTAATCGAAGTAACTTGCAAATTGTTAAATAATTTAAGACATACAACATGGGGCTCCATATGCTAGATTACTTGCGCCTCTAGATTCGAAAAAATGTTGAATCTTAAATTGCTTCGTAAATTAAGCAAAAAAAAATATATATTTAATTATAGACGAAATATTTTGTATTTTCTCGCTCCGTAGAAATATTTGAACCAACTTCGTTGGAACTCGTGCTGTATTTTCAGCAGTCATTCCTATTTTCAGCCGAAGGCGGGTTCTTTTAATTTTAAATATGCGGCAATCGATCTGCTAAAGAATTTTTTTTTCGTCAAAGGCTTTCAAGATGTTCTACTGGCGCCGGATGCTACGGGTTCCATTGACGGCTAAACTAACACGCCTATAATGACGGATCTGAGAATCGAAATGTAAAAAATATTGCTCAATTCAATAACGCATAATAGGGTTTTTTTTTTTTTTTTTTTAGCACATTGATTACGAAAAATTTAATTAATGGAAGCCAATAGCAAACAACCATGTACACCACAACATACGCGTGCTAAGTAGTACACAGCAGCAGTCACACACACATACACACACGGGACTACATAATCAAGCAATCATAGTGTTGGTTGTGCAAGCGTGGTCTTACGTGTGTACACTCGCTTTTTGAATGTAACAATTACCTAAAATACTAATACTTATGTTTGTACAGCTGAAATATACGAATAGAGATAGTCGTCAACGCTCAGGAATTAAGTGCGACACTATGACACATGATGATGCGCCGTGGACTAGACTCCCTTGAAATAATCGTAATGCAGCGGTAAGTACCTGGAAAAACAGGTCGCGGCGGACCTCTGGACACTGATGGATCGTGTACGGTCAACAACCGCAGATTGATGCGAACGGCGGGATTAGATGTTTAATGATAGTAACGTGCTCGTCACGACACTCGTAATCGAGTATACGATAGATGAAGATAAAAAAAAATCAGTCCTCTCTTGAGCCAATATAGTATAAATGTTTAAAAACTCACAAAAAAAAAAAACAAAAAAAAAAAAACCTTAACTTTTAAACTATTTATCATTAAGCCGTATTAGTTGCTTTTCCCTGCTGTCTCAGCACTGTTGTAGTTCGTTCAATTAAGTACTCGGGGTTTTTTGTTCATTTTTTCAATTTTAGTGGCTATTACGGTATGTGGAAATGGAGTAAACGTGCAGTTGCTGACGAGAATTACTCCTAGTGTTAATAAAGTTTTGTCAAACTTCCTGATATTTACTGTTATTATCCACGACATCGAGTTAATTCGGCACATCGCGATGATTTCCGTTGACGAACACCTCCTCGCATTAGTTCATTTTTGTGAAGATCACCGCCACCACCCAAAAACTCTACTTACTCGTTTAGTTTTCATTCTCTGTCTTTTCCTTTGGCCTCTAGTATACTCATTAGTATAAGGCTGAATATAATATCGAATAAAAAGTTTAGTATTTAGCACTGTGAAGGGAAATCGTTTAAGTCGACATTTCTATTCGTGATTTTGCTGAACTATTTTCGAGCGAAAAAATTACCAATAGCAGCGCATTATATCCGGCCGGCGGTAATCTCGAGGAAACAGAGTGATTCCGGAAAAACAAATTAAATGTTTACCTATGCGAAGGCTTTCCATTACTTACCCTGTAATTTCTCAGATCGTTGACAATGCAAGTGAAATAGACGTCGCGTCCTCGAGTCGAAGTTATATTCTCCAGCGGCGAGTAAAATTCCGGTTCAATTTCATCCGGGTCTTTATATTGAACTGAAAATGATAACAGATTATTCATTAGAGTAACTTTCATTAATATCATTCGATAGTTTTCGGCGCGTTCTTTTTTTCGCACATTTTGGAACATTTTTAAAAATAAAATTTTAATTATTTATACGCATATGCACGTGTATTCGAATTCATTTATTAATTAGTAGAACCATTCGTGTTTTTCAGTTGCGCAGTGTCAGCTGTTTATCGCATTCGTAGGGCGTCGATATTGAATATTCGTTATCAGTTCATGTTCGATCGTTTGTCGAACTTTAGTGAGCGGCTATTATTAGTGAGGAAATATGACGGAAAAACAAAAACGAAAATAAATTGATGTACAACGGAGTGTACAGCGGTGAAAATAAATTTAAAGTTTTTATTAAACCAAAATTACTTAAATACATAAAACTATAGTGAAGCATAAGCGCGTTAAAAATCGGTAAAATATTTTAAATAAATATGAGGTTACAAGTATTTCCAGAAATTTGTTATAGTTGGCTTTAATAAAATGCTCGATACAAAGGAAGACACTTGAGTGACCGTGTTACTCGCATAATTTCCAAACTGACTATTTCATATACGTTAAACATGTTTTAACATCACATATAGCAGTGATAAGAAATTTTGACCAATGCAGGGACGATATTTGCAACAACAATATGGACAATGTCTGTGATACGGAATAAAAGACGGCAGTGGTTTATAAACCTTTTTTTTTTTTTTTTTTCTATTCTTATAATTAGACGCGCCGCCAACTACAGACATTAACGTGTTGGAAGTGAAATTTTTGGAAGTTACAATTTGTGACAGCGGGAATCGAACCCGGTTCTAGTCGGATGAAACACAGTTAATTAATTACGGCACGGTAGCTGACTTATTAAACTAATAATTGACCACCAGATCTTGCCAATATATATATATATATATATATATATATATATTTATACCAGCTGTGTCCCACCGCTTTGCCCGTGTATTAATGTCCGTTTAAATCTGTACTTGGAAATTCATAAAAAAATTTTTGCTTTATCTGGAATTGTATTTATGTTAAGATTTTTTCTCTCTTTGGGAAACATATTTGATTACCGTTTAACAGAAAATAATCTTCACGTTCCACGTTTAGCTGAAGATTATCGATCTTTCTTTAACCTGTCGATCTTGATCTAACAAAAAGTTTTGCTCAACTAAACAACACGCACAGCCATCGGTTTGGAGTTACTCACACGGTGATTTTCCATAATTACACATCTAAGAGAACATCTTCTTCACTCATATCTTCCGAATTCTTCGTATCGAGCATTTTATTAAAATTAATTTATTAACGCAACAGTAAATTACACTAGTTAAGTAAGAATTTTAATACTCCTGGTAACAAATTATTAAAAAGAAAGTTAAACGGAGTTAATTTAAAAAATTTATACAGCGGTTTTGGCCCAAAAGTTCGAATATTTGACATGTCAGTTAAATACTCTATTTATTTTTATATGTTATCCATTAAGTCCAATAGTATATGGCTTAAACCTGTTCCAGTTTTTATAAATATATTGTACAATACATTTTCATATTTCGACTCCTAATCATTCATTATTATACAATAAATGGATTCACGCGGTGTGGTTTATTTAGAAATGTAGTTTGTTTTCGCGTTAAATTCGGTGAATTCTAATAGTGCGTTCTCACGATTCTTGACGTGAAGTATTTTCAACCAGCGAAGTAAGCACGTTCCATTTATTTATTTACTAACACAAGCAACTGACTGTATACCGTTTCCGCTTTCGTTATATGTAACACGACCTACGTCGTCAGAAATACGAGACTCGGCAAATAATTTAAAATAACTTTATTATTTCGTTCGAATTTAGAAATCTAAAAATGGAAAATCAATTTTTTGATAAGCTTAATCAAATGCACGAGGAAATAAAAGGTATAGGGATTACATGCAACGACACAAATACCAAAATTGATAAGGCAATGGAAGAAATTAACAAATTAAGAAAAGAAAATGAAGATTTGAGAAGTGAGATCGGATACGTCAAAAAAGAAAACGAACTTTTAAAACAGGAGCTGCAAAAATTGAGTCAGTACTCCAGAGTGGACAATGTGATCGTTCGCGGGGTACCGTTCGTAAAAGGGGAGAATGTAAAGTCACTAATAAATAAGATAGGAATAAAACTAGGAGTGCAATTGGCGCAGTGGGATATCAAAGCAGCACATCGTCTACCTAAAAAGGTCAACAATTCCGCACCGGCGCCGATAATCGTGAAACTTCACGATAGAGAAAAAAAAGCACAACTACTAAGTAATGCAAAGAAGTTGAAGATAAACAGTAACGATGTTGGCTTGCCCCAATCAGTACCGATTTATATAGATCAAGATCTGATTCATCACGTTAGGAAACTCTATGCAGTTGCTAGGCTAGCGCGTCAAGAAGATAAAATAAGCCAAGCATGGTGCAGAGACGGTAAAGTTTATGTACGGAAAACTAAGTAAAGCGAAGGTAATAACCAGCGAATCAGATCTCGAACAGCTGACTGACGATTCCACGCAGGAGAGTACCACTATGCGGAACATTAGCCATGTAACCAAGCAGATAGACAAGATTAGTGCAGTAGATTCGGCAGTAAAACATAGTGAAAAACACAAAGGTGGCCAAAAGCATATTTCTATCGATAAGTTCATATTGACAGCGTCCACATCATACACACAGTCTCCAACACCAGCATACCCAGCAACACACACACAAACAATAACACAATCACCTCCAACCACACGTGCAAAAAATAAACAAAATATTATAAATAAATGAAACGTTTCTCGGCCTGTTATGAGCGTGAACTGTCCTCACCCAGAAACGCCGGTAAGCGAGGGTGAGTATACCTTTTTTCCTCCATCACTCCCGCCATTTAAAATTACTACTAAAAATTTAGATAAGCGCAATTTAAATCAAACCAATAATATAAAAAGTAATAAAAATAAAATAAAACACAAAGTTCATATAGCTACTCTGAATGTAAGGTCACTTAAAAGTCCAGAAAGCTTAATTGAATTAGAAGAGGCATTTCAGATATCTAATATTAAAATTTTAGGATTGTCCAAAGTAAGAAGACCTGGAAAGAAAATTATACGCACACAAAAGGGGAACCTTTTTTATTATATAGGTAATAACTCAGGACAAAAAGGAGTCGGTTTTATTATTAAAAATGAATATATAAGTAATGTAGTAGAGACAAAGGGGATTAACGACAGAATAGCAATCTTAAAAATAAAAATTAATAAAGTTATACTAACATGTATTCAAGTTTATGCTCCGACTACAGCTGCAGAAGATTGGGAAATAGAAAATTTCTACGAAAATTTAAGAAACATTTTAAATTCAATTAAAATAAAGAACAACAACTTAATAATTATGGGAGACTGGAATAGCCAGATAGGGCAAAGAGAGAAAAGTGAAAAACAAACAATGGGTTTATACAGTTATGGGAAACGCAACGAAAGGGGTTGGATGCTCATAAGATTCTGTCAAGAATTCAATTTAAAAATAGTAAATAGTCTGTTTAAAAAAAGAATACGAAATAGATGGTCATGGATATCTCCAAATCAACAGTATAAATCACTAATAGACTATATACTAGTATCTAGCATGAATCAGTCAATTATAAATTTCGAAATAAAAGGTTTGAACAAATTCAGCTTCTATACAGATCATAGACTGCTAATTATAACAATTGCAACTGATAAAGAAAAATACTATAAGAGAGTCATAAAAAATTTGAATACAGAATTAGACTATGAAAAGTACGAAAACATAATTAGTGAAGAGTTAGGAAAGATAAACTTAAATAGAGATCAAGAGATTGACGAACTATATAACGCCATATCTCAAACAATAACGTCAACATTCACAAACACATCCAAGAAAAGAAGTGGAAATATCCCACAGATAAGCGAAGTAGACGACATTTACCAATTACGTAAAAGAAGAATGGAAATTTTAAAAATCGCTAACAAGTCTCCAAAAGAAAAGATTGAAGTGTCAAGAGCTATAAGAAATAAAATAAGAGAAAGGGACCGAGCTCAAAAAAATGAAATTATTAATAACATTTTAGAAGGAAGTAAAAATATAAAACTGCTAAAAAAGAAACTCAGTATAGGTACACAATGGGCAACTCATTTTATGAACTTGAAAGGGGAGAAAATATGCGACAGAAAAGAAATAAATAACTTCATAACTGAATATTATAAAAATTTGTATAATGACATAGATAACGATCACGGTATAAGCAATTCTGTTGAAACTAGTTCTACAGTAGAACCAGAATTTCTGAATGAAGAAGTAGAGGAGATAGTAAAAAGATTGAGACGCAACAAAAGCCCAGGCAGCGACAAAATAATGAACGAACACATAAAATTGGGAGGTTTACAATTAATAAAAATCTTAACGATCCTATTTAATAGAATTTTAAAAACAGGCATTATTCCCTGTAAATGGAAGTACTCTGATGTAATATTGTTGTTTAAAAAGGGGGATCGACACAAAATTGAAAACTATCGTCCAATATCTTTAAGTTTGACTATTTCAAAAATGTTTTCAAAGTTGTTAGAAAATAGAATACAGCCTATTATAAGAGTCGAACAGCCTGTAGAACAAGCTGGTTTCAGAAGGTCGTTCGCTACAATAGATCACCTACATGTCATGAACCAAGTCATTGAGAAATGTATAGAATATCAAATCGAAATATATATGGCTCTAATTGACTATAATAAAGCTTTCGACTCTTTAAAACATCAGTATTTATTTGCATCACTTAAAAGTCAAGGAGTTCCAGAAAATTACATAATATTAATAAAAAATATGTATAAAGACCTTAGAGCCAGAATATTAACAGATGTAGAGGGTCGGTACTTTGATATTAAGAAAGGGGTTAGCAGGGTGACCCATTATCACTGGTTTTGTTTAATTGTGCTTTGGAAGATATTTTTAGGAATTTGCACTGGGATAACAAAGGTTTAAACATAAATGGAAAAAGAATTTCCAATTTAAGATTTGCGGATGACGTGGTTCTCTTGTCAAATTCCTTGGAAGAACTAAAAACTATGATAACAGAATTAGACAATGTAGGGAAAAAAGCTGGGCTTTCCATAAATATCGGAAAAACGAAAATATTTACAGAAAACCGAAACGCTAAAATAGTACAAGTTAATGGAATGGTTATAGAAATAGTAAATCAAGTAACGTACCTAGGTCAGCAATTATCTTTTGAAAATCGTACTGAAACGGAAGTAAATACTAGAATCACGAAAGCTTGGAACAAGTATTGGGCACTAAAATATATTTTTAAAGGCCCTTTTAACAATTACCACAAAAGTATAATTTTCAACGCGACTATTATACCTAGTTTAACATACGGCAGTCAAACCTGGTGTCTGACTTCAAAAATTATTAATAAAATAAAGGTAACACAAAATACAATTGAACGGTCTATTTTAAATATTAAGAAAAAAGATAAAGTACCACTCAAACTGATAAAACAAAAATTAAAAAATAATATAGATGCAATCAGATATGTTAGAAGACAAAAATGGGCTTGGGCTGGTCATGTAGCAAGAATGAAGGATGACAGATGGACGTATAGAGCCACTTTCTGGTTTCTTGCACATTATAAAAGAAGAAGGGGGCATCAGTTGACAAGGTGGAGGGACGATTTTAGTAATTTTTTATTGAACAAAAATTTTCAAAGAGTAGCCATAGATAGAATTGAATGGGAGAGATTACAGGAAACCTTTGCTCATCATGGGCCGAGGAAATTTAATATTTAGTTTTTTCTATATCAAATTTATACTATTCATGTTTGTTATATAGTTTAAGAATTTCCTCAATAAAGGTTTATTATTATTATTATTATTATTATACAATAAATAAGATAGAGATGAAAACAAACATGTACCATCCCTATCTATGTATTTAACATAATGGGCAACTATTGTATCCTTAACACATATTAATTCTACATTCGTAATTACAGTGAGTATTTATATATTAAAATATTCACTTCAATACCGCACAGAATTTGCACAAACTGAAAGTAAAATGAAATATTTTTGAATATTAGAAACCGCGATCGCACCGCTCTCTGCCATTCCAATATCAACAACAACTTTTCTTCCGACCTCCCTGTCTTCAGCATTTTATTAAAATTAATTGATTACCACAACAGCAAACTATACATAGTTGAGTAAGGATTTCAAATTTGAATATAAATAACCTTCCCGGTAGTAAATTCCGTTGCAGGATATTTTAGAAAACACCACTTTTTTTTAAACTTTCCGTAATGAGTACAGCAGCTAGCTAGCTAGGAGCGCGCGACTTGCAAGTTTAATGATTTCAATAACGCAAAAAGTGAAGTAACAGAAACGGCGTATTTACTTACACCAGAAACTAATAAAATAACCATAGTAGTCATTTTATTTAAATTTTTAGGTTTAGTTTATTTTTACCGGGTAATCATTTTATTTAAAAATTAATTTTTTGTTAATTTCTTTTTACTCGTCCCATATACATTTCTGTGCCCCTGGTCTCATTTCAACTATTTAAAACCCTCATATTTCGTGTAGTGGACCGAATTGTGAATCTAAACCATTCTTGAATACACTTGAACACACACAAAAAATTTCATCAAAATCGGTTCAGCCGTTTAGGAGTTCAGTCACAAACACACGCACAGAAGAATTATATATATAAGATATATATATATATATATATATATTAAAAGTCGTCGCGATAGCCTAGTTGCTAGAGCGCTTGACTTCCGTTATGGAGGATCACGGGTTCGATCCCGAGCGACGACGAACTTATTAAAACGAATTAAATAAATAAATAAATAAATAATCGCTAATAATCACGTGGAAGGCAGCAGCAACCCACCACGTATACCATCATATGCGCGCTAGTTCAGTACACACAGCAGTCACACGCGGGACTGCACTTGTATATCGATAAATCAAACGATTATTGATCAGTTCCGGATGTGGTATTACATGCGTACACTCGCGTTGCGTATAACAATTGCCATGAACGCTGCCTATCCTGTACAACTAGAATGTACCAATAGGTAGTCACGACGCTCGGAATCGAGCGATACGACTCAGACATATATATTAATTACAACGTAATTCTTAGGCTACCCCCCATTCAAAAAAATGTCCCAATTGTATGTAACGTTTATTATATTTTATAGGATTTTTGTTATTGTTATTTAAAAAATGTCTTAATTTTATATAATGAAAGTTAAATGTTAGGATATGATTTTTGTGATTATGTTATTTTTGTGTGTGTTGATGCCAGTAAGAATTACGTTGTAAATTTTGATCATTTTATACATAGTATAGAAGAGAAAGAGGCAGAAATGAAAACAAGAGGGGTCAAGGGGCACGGCCCTTTGCGAGGCCAAAATGGCTGAGTTATATATATATATATATATCGCGATAGCCTAGTTGCTAGAGCGCTTGACTTCCGATATGGCGGTCACGGGTTCGATCCCGAGCGACGACAAACTTATTACAAGAATTAAATAAATAATCGCTAATAATCACGTGGCAGGCAATGGCAAACCACCACGTTCAACATCATATGCGCGCTAGGTCAGTACACAACAGACACACACGGGACTGCACTAGTGGCGCGATAACAAGCGGCTATTATCAGTTCCGAATGTAGTCTTGCGTGTGTACACCTGCGTTGCATATAACAATTGCTATGAGCGCTACCTATTCTGTACAACTAGAATGAACGAATAGGTAGTCACGACGCTCAAATTCGAGCAATACGACTGTTACATACATACATATAGTAATAAATCCCCGGGTTTTTGATCTACTTTTTGATTAACCGTAGCGCGGTGTTAAGAATGAATATGTCCTACTACTTTTAGTTTCCATGATGACTGCTATCCAAAACGCGTGCCGAAATAATCAACAGCTACTCTGGCGAATAGTCTCCGGATATCGCTTATTATTATGCCATGCGCGCGTGTAAAGTGTTACACAATATGGTCGCAAACCGCGAACACTACTTTTAGGGGAACAGCGTACAGGTAGCAGTGATAAAGCTTTATGATACATCGCGAGTATTTTTTTTATTTGTGTTAGATATCGCGTTGAAGATCATCCGGGACTTTTCAGCCTAATTCGTATAATGAAATCGGCGAATTAATTCTTGTTCATTCTTTTTATAACCGAAAGTAGTTGAAAAAAATGAAAATAAAATAAAATTAGTGTGTCCAGATGGATAACAAATCCGTGCAAAAAAAGAAAAAAATGTATTCGACAAGTATTCTGCGTAGGAATAAATAAGTGAAATTATGTAAATCAGTACCTATCTGGTCCTTCCGGGAAGTGTCTCATCAGATAAAGCGATCATTTTTTAGCGCATTTTTCGCAGAACAGATTGTCGCACGCGATTATTAATTGACCGAGAACATTTTTTTAAATTTGGATTTCGCAACTTGCTCTGTGCGGGGGAAGTAGCCGGAGACGTAAATCCGTATTCGTTAACAGTTTTTTTCCCCTCGTTAAATATTACGACCGAAATTTTTTATAAATACAATTCAATTTTATGTAATGGCACTCTATTAATAATAGGGGACTTTAGTCTGCAGAAGGTACGTTTTCGTACTTGGATAATTTTGCAATGCACGCTGTTTAGATCCTACGTCAGTGGGCGGGGATCGTTCAAATGTTTAGAGTATGCAACAGAATCTAGTGATAGCCTAATGAGAGGTAGGTGTAGATTAGCAAAAAAAAAAAAAAAGTCGCGAAGAAAGGTATTTTTGATATTAATAAATTTAATGAGAACATTTGTTTTTCGACTGTTTTTTATTTTTTTGTTTTCTTAACATTACACGCACCAATTATAAGAATAACACTACAATTTTAAAAAGCTGTACACATGCTGGATTGAGGGTAATGCGGTGGCTGATTCCTTGGCCGCTCAGGAGCTTCCAATGGACATCCTCTTCATAAATTTCCTGCTCACAATATTAATCATATTCCCAAACATTTCCACATTACATTATGGAAGGATATTTATTTTTCCCTTTTCTCCAATCCAAACTCCTTTTATCTTTCCGTCTAGCCTCTTTAACAAGTTTCCTTCTCTTTGTCGTCCCCTGAATATGCCGTCTTCGTTTCGGTTATACCTTTCTCCCTTCGTCACTTTTTCGTTTTTCCATTGTCTCTTTTCCACTGCGTCCTCTTCACCCAGAAGATTTCTTTTTTCTATGTGATGTCAATATCATGTTTTCTTCGAATGTTTCTCACTTTCTTCAGAACTTTCTCTCTTCTATTCTCAGCTATTTTGGTCTTCCTACTCCGTACAATGACTCTTATGTTCTCTCTTTTCCTTTCTTATGTCAGTTGTTCCTATTCTAGCTTCTTTCAATGATTCTATCTTGTACCAGATTATAAAATCTGTTATGCTCCTTTTGAGCTATTACTTAGATTCCTTGGTTGATTGGGCTGTTGCTCTTCTTTAGCGTACCCATAAAAAAAAAAAACAAAAAAAAAACTGACAAAATTCCCCATCAAACGCATATTTAAATAAAATAAAATAAATAAAAGACTCCGGGGCCCTTTGCGCATAATAAAGAGATGAATTCATTTTCACAAAAAATTTAAAGCTGGGGGAACTTCATGTGACAATTCACACGTAAAATGGTTGCGCACTGCTTCCATTTTAATAAAATAATACCAAATTGTAGAAGGGCACAAAAAAGATTTTTTTTTAAAAATAAATCTATTTTATTTGTTATTTCGTAATTTTATATTTTTGATTTAAACTGCTAAACTAAACACTTCCAAAATCGTTTTTAGGATTTATAATAGTTCCTGAATTGTTAAAATAATGCTTTCTTTATTTTAATTATTACTTTTAAATAAACTATTTTGTCTTTTATAGTATAGATCGAGTGTAAGTACGATTAATAGAAAATAAAATAAAATTCTACTGTGTCGGGGAGAGAGGGGGAATCAAGCTGAACCGAATGAGTGGCTGACGATTGTGACTTATTCGACGAATCTTCTTTCTTTTCCTTCAGCATTTTCCCGCTAGAGCGGGGTCTGCTTCTGCTTTTTTTTTTTTTTTTTTGAGTAGTAGCGACAGGTGAATGAACCAACCGGCCTGTCGGCCTGGACCTGACGTTGGTTATAGGCAGTTATTATATGCAACGCAGCTGTGCACAACACTTAATACTACACTCGGAACTGATTAGTAATCGTTTGATTTTTACATCGATTTACAAGTGAAGTCCTATTTATGCCTTTTATGTACTAAACTAGCGCGCATATGATGTTATGCATGTTTGCCATTACCTACCACGTGATTATTAGCGATTATTTTTAATTCAATTTAATTCGTTGTAATAAGAAGTTCGTCGTCGCTCGGGATCGAACCCGTGACCTCCATATCGGAAGTTAAGCGCTCTAGCAACTAGGCTATCGCGACCACTCATCCTTAATAATAATGATAGTAAAATAATTGTTTCTTGCACAAAAACCAGAAAAAACGCAAGCAACTTCGTTCCTGACTGGGGTCCCATGATCGCACACCTTTTTTTCCCTATCTTTTGTTGCGCACTCGTTCATCGTCGTTCTCGATGGATCAATTTCAGACGCAGCCAATTTTTTTTCTCACTACGTGCTCATTTAGAGTCTGTTTATTAAATCGATTATTTTCGTAATATCGTACGTATGCGCGTATGCATGCGAGAAAATAAGATGCGAGAAGTGTAGACTTGCAGAGAACATCACAATATGGACCCTGTTTAATATTCGCCGATAGACTACGGTATCCAGATTTTTCCTTGCTGGCTAATATTCCGAGCAGACGAGGTAGCAGTGTGGCCGACTTGTAAAAGGAACGGTGAAATTCGAAGTTTTGTAACAGTGTTGTTGTCATTGCGATGCAGCGGCGGTCCACAGACGAACGGGAACGGGGCAGATCCCAGGAGCAGCGGAACCACCGGCTTTGACGGAGAGTGATTAAATGCGAGTATACTTTTAGCGGTTTGCGGCTGGCGTTTTTTTTTCGAATCGTTTGTCCGCCTTTTATAGAAAAATTCTGCAGCTCAGTCCGAACCTAGGGTCTCTCTATGTGGTGCGGGCAGCGGAGAGCCGGTTTTCTATAATTTGAACCTTTTCGCATTCTGTCCGGTACATTTCGCCATGCATCGGTGTCGCATTCGATACCTATTCGCCGTGCTCGATGATTAGAGTGGGTCGCCCCGGTGTATATAATAGCACGGCGCGCTTACTAAATTATTTCGCTGGAGCAAAATTTAATTTAATCTGACACGTGGCCGGTCGCGGCATTTCCATAAAGCCAAGTATCATTAGTGTCACTTACAAATTATATACTGTTAAATATTTCCACCGGTTCTTTTCAAACATCTTTCTTCCCCGCTGTTTCCCCCTTCCTTCGCAACCGTTCGCGCGGTCATTCTCTAAGGAAACTTTAGGCTCGTTCTACCGCTGCCTCTATGATTCCCGCTTTCTTCTGTCAGACATCCCCCCTGGCCACGGTCCACGAGATAATAAATTACACATTGCGGCTACTTTTTCAAATTATTCGTAATGAATAAAAGGTAAAGAAGGAAAAATAAAATCTATTTCAAAAAAGATACACGCTCGGCGATGTAATAAACGAGGCGAAAATATGCCGAACAATTAACGAATAGAGGAAAGTGCTAGAAATTAATGGAAAATTAATTTCTTTCCGGCTGCATCGTCTTCTGCTGTGCTGTTTTATTTATTACAGCAAACGGGTTGTAGAGTTTATAAAGATCGCGTGACTGATAGGCTGACGCCGCAGTGTATTCCGGTTAACGTAGTTCCTCGGTACGTTACGAGAAATCGTGACGACTCATTTTGTTCGGTTATCCGTTTTTTTCTCACTGGAACGCTACGCTTAAACATTTACGAGCAAACGGACGAAATTACAATTTTCAGAAACTGACCGCGATTCATCGGAAGTGTGCTGTATAATTTTATTATACAAGAACCCATCGTTCTCGTACGCAATATCGATACGCGCGCATGGCCACATGTTAATATTTAAAAAACATCTCAGCGGAGAGTTTTTTACCCGCGACTTGAACGCTATCTGGTATCGATTAACGCGCCGGTCGACAATATCGATATCCAGTATAAATATTTTTATTTTAGTGCTAATTTATTTTTATTCCGAACGCGACGCGAAATAACAAAACGAAACCAGTTTTCTATTGGCTGCGACCGAGCAGCCAATAAACAATCACGCGGCAGAGCGCCCTAGCGGGTGATATATATACACCCGCATTTTCATCCCTCGAATTATTGGCATTTCAATTTTGCACGCATCAGTCGCGTATCCAGAGCGACACCGGTCGGCGGTCATTCGGCGCTCCAATTCCAGTTTGGGCAGCACAACAGTGCTGCAGATCAACAGCTCTTCTCAGAGCTACGCGCTACCAAAGTGCGCACCCGCGTTCGTGGTGATCAGCGTTGTCTTCAACAACCTGATCATTGCCGCTATTTTACGAGCTGATTCTTCACTCAGTCGCTGGTTTCCGGTTCCTGTTGGGCAGCATCATCGCTGCAGATCCGTGTTCGGTTCCAGCCATCGTAGCGGTAACTTCATCTCCTGTCTGGTTCCTGTTGGGCAGCATCATCGCTGCAGATCCGTGTTCGGTTCCAGCCATCGTAGCGGTAACTTCATCTCCTGTCTGGTTCCTGTTGGGCAGCATCATCGCTGCAGATTCGTGTTCGATTCCAGTTGTCGTAGCGGTAACTTCATCTGTTTCCTGTTGGGCAGCATCATCGCTGCAGATTCGTATTCGGTTGCAGTCGTCGTCACATTGATTCTTTCGGTATCCGCATTGTACATATTTACGAAATATAATTCTTTTACTTTTAATTCGTCATTTATTTGACGTGGTCCTCCGGGCATTGGTTTGGTCATCTGGACCGAATTGCTCTAGCAGCAATTCGTCAACTCCAGATCGAATCTCGAATAACCTGAGCGTAGGGACGCTCATCATGTGCCTTAGTGCAAACTCGTTGTAATTGCTACATACACATTAGAAGTGTCTTATTACTCGGTGTCAGGACACGTGACGGAACAATTACCAACTTCCCATTTCCCCTTCTGTGGCGTAACCCCTTTTTTACAGATAGCTCGAGCACGCCGACCGGTGCCGGAGCCTCCTTCATTCCCTTTCAGATTTTAACTTCTCGAAATTTCCGTTCTATATTCGCAAATGAATTATAATGACCATTATCGAAATTTTCATTTCCTTTAACGACCGTTCTTCCAATTATTCGATTATTATTTCCGACTACTTCTTAGGGCATTTACTCTCCCATTCTTAATCATTACTACGACTCCTTTATTATTCTTCGTGTTCGTGTTCACTCATCCACATCTTCTTTCTTTCCTTCAGTCTATTTGTATATTTGCTGCGCGGGTTGGCCAGTCTCGGGCATCTTCGTTAAAATAATCGATTGTTGCCTCTTCTCGCTGCCTTTTTTTGAGTTCCATAACTATGTGAAAGTTGCCATTTCAAATTCCGCAGTCATTAATGTTTTTCTCCTCTTCTTCTAATAATCATTCATATCATCTGTCTGTTCTCAACATACTTTTTTCCAGTTCATCATTCTCCTCTTGATTCCTTTATTTTGCCGTTCTGTTTTGTTTCCATCGTTTGCCTCTATCATTAATTCGTATAATATAATATTCTTCTTGTTTCATTAACTTCCTGCGCATATTATTCGAACGATGCAGTCGTTTTCGATTCGCCAGCTGCGTGTTCTTTGATTGTTTATCTCTTTGTTTTCAGCATTCTGTATTCGCATTTACTAGGATTCGAGAAGCAACCTCGATCTTATTGCATCTTTCATATTCCATCTTTTCCGTCCTTACTTATTATTCTCGCTGTTTCATATTATCAACACATTCAATTGTTTCAAAGATCTCTGGTTGGTGGACCTAAACAAAAAAAAAAAAAAAAAAACGAAAAAAACCAAACAAATAGATTATCGTAACTCATTGTAAGCCTTAGATTAGCGTATACCCATTGTAAATGTTAAATTATAATACTTATCATAATTGTTCGATTAGTACATATTCTTCGTAAGTTTTAGATGCTATATACCAGGTGTGGCCAAACTTTTATCTCTTATGGGCGACTTATTCTGTAAAATGTAATCTGCGGGCGACTATGAATATGGGAAAACAATTTCAAGATTTTTCAAATTTTTCATTGATATTTTAATAAATAACTAACAAGAATTTCAGTTTAAAAATATATTATGTCAAATAAAGCAAACAAATGATTATATTTTTTTATTTTATGAAGCACAATAATATTTATAAAATTTTAAAAAAAATTACAATATAAAGAAATAAGTACACAAAAAAATTTTAGCAAATAAAGAAAAATTAATAATAATTGTACTTTTTTTTATTTTTTTCGTTATGAAATACTTAACTTGGAAACAATACGCCGTAAATAAGCAAGTGAATAAAAATGTGACCTTGTATAAGTGCCGAAAGTTTCTCAAAATTTTGTTCATGTGAACTTAAGGCAATTCTCAAACATAATCCAAATGTTGATCTGTTAATTGCGTTTTTTTTTTTGTTTTTTTTACCCCCCTTGGGTTCGCTACCAGAGAGCATTAGCCCAGCAAAATGGAATAGGTGCATGGAATAGAATAGAAATTATATTTTTATTTTGTCGACAATGGAATCAAGGAACACCCCTAGAATAGGAACAACTGAGAGAATAGGTAGAGAAAGAACATAAGAGGCATTGAAAGAAGCAGGAAGACCAAGCTTTAAAAGATGATAATAAAGTAACTTGTTTTGATCGCATTCATAAATGAAAATGCGGATTCACATAAATATGTTGATCCAAAGAAGGCATTGAAACGTGTAACAATTGTCCATATATTTGGATATTTATCTTTTCTTATCAGTTTCCAAAAATTACAATCTGAAACCAGTGACTTAAGATTTATGTCACATTTAATATTTATTATTTCTTCTTCAGAGCTTGTTAAATTTGTAGTATCGAGAAAGTTGTTTAGTTTCTGAGCTACACTTTCGACATCGATGTCATTAAATGAGCAAGACAAAAAACTGGCAATATCTTCAAGTTCACTTAATGTTAGAAATCTTCTTTCAGATTCTTTTAAAAGCAGTGCAATAATATCGGCATATTTATTGCAAGATTCTTTTTATTTTTAGACTCATCAGCCAGATTTTGATAAGGCTTTAAATCACGACGTTTTAACTGCATTGCAAGCATATTTAGTTTCTCTTTAAATGACTTCAAAATGCTTATCATATCTATTATTGTTTTACCTTTACCCTCTAGTTGGAGGTTAATTGGTGAAATTTTTCAGTAATATCGCAGAACAAAGAAAGATCAAGAAGCCATTATTATTGATCATTTAGTTGAAGATATGAATCCCCTTTAATCTGTAAATATGAGTGCATATTTGTGGCAGAAGTTCTCTTAGCATAATTTTAAATTAAAACTTATTACGTATAAATTTGTCTTCAAACGAACCGTGGGTAATAATAACCTTATTATTTGCTGTCTGGCACATGATTTTGCGTCATTTTGTGCGATTGCCATTTATATGCACATGCGTTACGACTACAATTAATTTAAAAGTTAACATTCACTTGCATTGTTCATCGGGATAAATACAAACAGTATGGGGTTACGTTGCACAGTCTATTCTGGTAAGAATAAATTATCGCATTCAGATTTTCAAACATTAACTTTTAAGTGAAAGCAAATTGTGCAACTTTAGTTTCGCGGGCTACTTTCAAAAACCATCATTGTCTCAGATCTGTTCATATCATTGCGAACTGATGTTGTCAAATCCGCGTCCCGTCTACTATCAAGAAAGAATAGATTATTTTAGCCACTTTTCGTTACAATTATGAGTTTCACGCAACAACGCATTTGTTTCTTTCAAGGTATAACGAAATTAATCCTCGAAGCTATTTTTTTTCTCTTTTTTTTTTCCTTTTGGAGGTGGTCGTCGCATAGAATCATCAAATTTGGTAACGTAACAAAAAATATATAAACGGGATAAGAGCAAAATTTAATGCTGGGTAATGCCCTCGACTGACGATTCCAAAAAAAAAAAACAAAAAAAAAACAAAGAGCGCCGGAGTAAATTAAAGTTATACGATTCGTTGCCACCGCGACTGTTGGTTTGATCTCTATCCTTCTTCTTTTTCCAATCCTGCTTCCTTTTACTTATCCATACAACCCATTCCTCCCCTTTTTCCGTGGTTTCCTAATTTCCCCAACATGAGGCGGTCAACTATCTCATCCATAATTAGACACTTCGGTTAAATCACAGCTTACTTCCCGCTTCGTTCTTCCGTTTCTCCATTCCTCAGTCTCCTTTTTTTATCCGTTTGATCCGTCAAAAGCAAACTTCACTTGTGACGTTATTCACATTTTGCTTGAATGTCCTTCCATTTCTTCAGAACGCGCGATACTATATTCCGGTCTTTTGCGTCTTATCCTACGCCCCTCACAGCATCCTTTCTTTTCCGTCTCCCTTGGTTATTCCTTCGTTAGCTTCTTTCGTACGTTCCATTTATAATATTTTTCCTTTATAATCATTGATACTATCATACCGTTGGATTGAGTGACGTCCTTAGCTGACATGCTCAAAATTAAAAAAAAAAAAAAAAAAGAAAGTTATACGATGATAACTAAGATAATGATGAAGTACTAAAATCAGGCGATTATAGAGACATTGCTTCGTTTTCTCTATAAATAATTTCAAGTAAATACGGCCGCCCGAAACATGGTCTCAAATCGTGAATGCTCGAATAAAATGAACAAAAGAAAGGTGGAACTGATAAAGCTTCTTAACTGAAATGTAACGTAGGAATATTCGGATTCTTGTGAACAGCAAAAAGTCGTGAAAGAATCATAGCTGCAGTTTGCGTATTATTGTTCGGCCTTCGGATTAGCCGGTAGCCCGTAAATCGAAAGAAGAATTAAATAGAAATAAAATAAAATAAAGAGCGATAGATAAAATACATTTGAAAATAAATAAATTAAATGGCATGGAATAAATTTGCTTCACAAACGTTCGCATTCCTACGTTACACTTCAGTTAAGAAACTTTATTTCTTTTGTTCATTTTAGTCAAGCGTTCATTTTAGTCGAGCATTCACGATATTTAATACCGTGTTTCGGGCGGCCGTATGTACTTGAAATTATTTATAGAGAAAACAAGGTAATGTCTCTATAATCGCCCGATTAGAGGTCAAAGCGAGCACCACAAATCCTCGTTCACCATTCACATGCGATTATGAAATTGGCGGTGTAGTGTATACCGAGCGATTAAACGACTACTGTTTGGTTTCAGAGATAGAACTGTTTGGGATCTTTCTTTGTTTTGAGGCATATTCTTTCAACCCAGTGTCCCAAAAGGTCTTCTTACTTCAGACTCGTTTCTATCTATCGAAACCATCAGCGTCCAAATAATGCCTTACTAGCTAAAACGAAAGACCGCGATATACCGACTTCCGCTATCTAATGTATACGTCACATTTTTACAAGTTTTTGACTATATCACGCTTTTAGGCAACAAGCGAGTTCACTTGGCTGTTAAGGTTATCTAGCCCGATGCTGTTTAATGCTGTACTGTTTCGATCGGAACGGTCAGTCTTTGGAAAGCACTTTTCCGAAGAATGAAGTAAACTGTGGTCGGATCAAATGACCTGGCTTAGGTCCATAAAGTCGAGTATCGAATCGTGGTGGCCGTTGCTACCTCTATGTAAATTAGGGAATTCTTAATAATTCTATCGAGATAGCAATTGGGACACACGACATTGTCTCGTGACTACGCCTTTGAGGGAGCTCCTTCTCCGTTTTCTTGTCCTCTTTGTGGACTCATAGGCTTGCCAACTGTAGAGCATATGTTTGAACGGCGCGAGCTTGCTTCCAATGCTTCAAGTCATACTCCACTCCACTCTCTGTGTTGTCAAACCATACGGACTGTATTAGGACAGTTTTGAATTTTGCAACATCCAATAGAGACTGTATCTATCGTCTACTATGACTTCCACTGAGTCTAGGAATAGTCCAGGTAATTACACATGGCACCCAAATTTATACTATATATAAAAAAAAAAAAAAAATACCGAGTGTCCTCATAGAACAAACAAGGGTTGTAAATTATTTTAAGGAGGCAAATCTAACACGATCATATTTGATATAAGGAAATAAAAGGTGCATCGAATAACATTAGTGAAATTACTGCGCAGGAGAATCGTATGAAAATGGCAAAGACAGAATAAAAAAGACGTAATGAGAAATGGAAAGATCAAAAATCGGCAAATTGAAATCAGAGGTAGTTTTTTTTTTTTTTTTTTTTTGATCTTCAATTCATAATACGATGGGGTAAATAAATATATTTAGAAAATTTATACTTATGATATTTATAAATAACAGGTCTGCTCTGAGCCCGCTTATTTAAGTTTATGGAACCGTGGCAGACTGTTTTACAGTGTTAATAATAATTAATATATTAAAAATATTATAAAAAACGTGTATTACAGAAATTATATGTTAAAAATATTAAAAATATAATTTCTGTAATACACGTTTTTTTTTTATAATATTTTTAATAAAGTAATAACAGAAAATGGATAATATTATTTACAACTCAAATATAAATAATTAATATACATAAATTTAATATTAATACAGGTGTACATGCATTTTACGGTGATTTATTTCGGCTATCGAAAAACTACTGAACATATTTTAATTGGCTTAGTTACTAATTGATTAATATTGTTAAAATCTGTATTACTAACAGCCGGAAAGGATGTGTGCTCAATACTATCAATAAAGAGTTACACGTTACATACGGTTATTTGATTGTGTCATTTTATGTTTATGTAAATAATCTTTAAATAGTCCGCGTCTAATTAGAAATTAGACATTAGAAAAATTTGGCGTGAATACTCTATATTATGTAGTCTATCATCTATGTGTTTACATTAGTGGGTAGATTCCGATGTTATACATTTGGAAGGAGAAAACTATGTTGCACAAGTACGGTCCTAAAACAGACCCTTGTGCGGTATTCCCATAACGGATTCTTGTTTTTTTTTAAATATAATTACCGATTTGTGTAATACAGTGTAGCGATTTTCGAGATTTACAATGTTCAACATGCCATTATGTAATCGTAGTGTTCCTATAATAATATAAATAATCTATTGTCAATCTATAGTATACCGTCGAAAGCCCCTTTGTTGTATCAAGAGCATGTACGGTAATTTTTATGTTTGTACATTTTTATTAAAATATTGTGTATAGCCAATTATTCAGATGTGATCTATCTGATAATGCGTCATACTGGTTATCATGTATTGTTCCTTTTTTTTCGACAAATTCTTTTAATTTATTAAGAATACATTTTTCATAAATTTGACTGAAATAGCTCTATAAGAAGTAGGCAAGTTTGGACTTTTTATTCATTTTAGGTAATATAACAGTAGAACGGTCAGCGGAAAGATACGTGTGTAATCGGCGAATTAAAGACGACTGTATCGTTTGAACGGAGAAGACAGTATTGAGAGAAAGCCGACGAAGAAAGGAACAAGAGGAGAAGGTAGTAGAGTGCGGCTTAAGAATGCAGATGACTAATGAACGGAACCAATAACTGAATTAACGAAAAAATTATTAGTAATTAAGGCTAGTTTAATTATTTTCGGGGAATAATTCAGTTTTATTAAAAGTGAAATATAAATGCAATACTGTCCGGTGGAAAATTTCGATTATCAATGTCGATTATCCGTGTGACAATCGTGATTAACCGGTCGCATTATAAAATCAAACGTCGGTTACTCGTTTTCGTTGTGCGGTATTGTTCACTTTGTCGATATTCTCGACTTTTGCTCGTTATCATTTGCTCCGTTTTTATTAATTCTCTCCTATTTTTCTCTTGTTCAAATTCTTATTTTCGTTAATGCTTCTAATTAATTTGTTTCATATTCCTTCTTCATTATTCTCTTTTACTCGCTTGAAATTGACCTTTTCGGGATTTCTTTTCGCTCCTATCGTTATACTAGTGTTGCCGATTCGTCAAAACAAACTCTTTTTTCGAGATCACTAAATTTAGCTGGCTGTGTTCTTTCCGGATTTATCGTTATATTCGCGTTATCAAAGCAGCGTTGCTACCTTTCCCGTAATTGCAAACTTTTCGTTTTTGTCACGTGGTATTATAATTTTAATAAACAACTTTACTTAACAAGGCTATATAAATCCTTCTCTATTCGGTTTTATCAATAATAACAATAGAACGACGGGATAAGGATCACAAAAGGAACCGCGGGTTAGCAGGCAAACTAGATTGAACAGAGAAATGAAATGAATAATTATTAGAAAGATAGGGGAATCGCAAATATCCGACCAAAATCCAGATAAAAATTTTTACATAAGCGGAAGAAGCTTAGAGGATGGATTTTTTTATAAGAAAGGAAGTGGGGATAAGCAGTAACCCGAGCTGAATCAGCCGCTTCATTACCGCAGATGCCCGACTACTGGCTAGGGAACTACACAGAAAATACTAGTATAAATGAAATGGAAGAAGAAACACACACACACACACACACATATATTATATATACATATATATATATATATATATATATATTAATTACAACGTAATTCTTAGGCTACCCACCTCCCATTCGAAAAAATGTCCCAAAAAAATGTCCCAGAAAAATGTTCCAACTTTATGTAACGGAAAATGTCCCAATTTTATGAAACGTTTGTTATATTTTATAGGATTTTTGTTATTGTTATTTAAAAAATGTCACAATTTTATGTAATGAAATATGTAACGAAAAATGTAACGAAAAATGTAACGAAAAAATGAATTAATTTTATATAATGAAAGGTAAATGTTAGGATAGGATTTTTGTGATTATGTTATTTTCTTTTTTGTGTTGATGCCAATAAGAATTACGTTGTAAATTTTGATCATTTTATACAAAATATAGAAGAGAAAGAGACAGAAATGAAAGCAAGAGGAGTCAAGGGGCACAGCCCCTTGCGAGGCCAAAATGGCCGAGTTCATATATATATATATATATGTGGAGAATAATAACATCATAGGAATGATCTAGCTCAGCAGCAACCTGTGCTGAGTCGGAAATAATCAAAGATTGGGGGAAATCAAAATACTGGAACTTGTGAAATAGCTCCATTACTAAGTCGTTTATGGAACAGAAAGAGGGATAACGAAAAGATTCCAACAAGCTAAGATCTGAGGAGAGCAGCCTCTTCAAATCATTAATAGACACGGGAATGCGTGAGAATAATTTAAGAGCTTTATTTTAAAAGAGGATAATTTTTTCTGTTTTTTTTTTTTTGTTAAATTACTTTTTTATACTTATTATCTTAATCAGGTATTTTTCGTCGCGGAAGAATTGTTTTACTAAATACGGATTGATTAATTAAGGGCGGAGGCGGCGGCGGCGGGGGGGGGGGTGCTTAAAAAGAAAAATAAGGTTCCTCCGTTCTTTTTTGAAAAAATATGGATTTAGGGAATTTTTTCGACGAAAATATACGTAAAAAGAAAACGGGGGAATGTTTATCCTGGTGGAAAATAAGGGATGAAATCTAAGTATACGATACGAAGATAAATTAAAGTTTATTTTATTATATTATATTCCTATATCTTATACAAATGTCTCACAACAAGAACTTGAGAGACATTGTGAAAAATCAAGTTTTAAGGGCGAAATTTACACGCACTTTTCATTGCTTCTCTTTTCGACCGGAAAAGAAAAAAAAAAAGAGAAGAAGATAATAACGAACAAATAAAAAATAGTTGCTCCTTATTTTTGGATACCCTTTACAATATCGAAATCGGCAGTGGATATCTCGAAAGGTTCCATCGTTAGTGTTGCTCCCGCTTCAGCTTCTCGCTAGTAGTATATGTAAAAAAGAAGAAGAAGAAGAAGAAAAAAAGAAAAAAAAGGTGTGTTCATATTTTGTTTGCTGCATTTGGATTCTTATTTAGTAAAATGCGGCAGCAGAGCAGGTGATTATTCGCTAGAATAAACCGAAACAGCGAAAAACGACACAGAAGTTAAGAATTCACCAGTTGAATGAGCTTTCGCCTGTGTTTACGTGCGAATTAAGAAAAAAAGAAGGAAAGGGACGAAAAAATACCAAGAAAAAAATGTTGTACGTCATTTGAAGGATGATCCAGGTCTGCTCTTTGTTGTTGTTCTGTCTAACTGGAACAAGTTTCACTTTACAAAGTTTATTCGGAAGTGAAGGAGAAAACTTATTTCTTTCAGCGTGAACACAAAAGATTAAACTAGTCATTGTAGGATTTCAAAAGGCGCTAAACCAGCCACTTAAGCAACCTTTCAATTGTACAGTCTGTTTTCAAACTACCTCCCTCGCCCGGCTTTTAACTGCCGTTTTTCGCCTTATAAATCCGACCACCGCTATAAATATACATGCTTATCTGTACGCGACACATTCGTCCATATTAAAAACCCGAATATTTCCCCCTCCTTCGCAATACCTTCGCAGTTTTTCGCTGAAAAAGCTGTGATATTCCTAATTGAAGTATACGAAGCTCGCAGCGCCACCACATTCCATTTGTTTTTAGAAACGAATATTATTTTTTTTTTCATTCGAAAATAGTCAGCAGTTTCCGTAGTATTAAAAATTTTTAATTTCATCATGTTTAAAGTAAAATTATTAATGTTAGTCTGGTTTTCTCACATATCACTGCGAAAAATATTAAATCAGCGGCGGATCCAGAAGGACCTTTGTAAAAATTCATAAAAATGTGTTTTTAAAAATACATAATCGTTACAATTTTTAATTTAACTTTTGACTTATATTTAGGGATGAAAAATGAAATTATAAAATTAAAACCTAAAGAATGGTAGAGTTTAGAAATAATAAGAAAAATGGTATTTTTATTAGACACTTTACTTTATTTTTATTTTTATTAGTAATCCGATCCGAATTCTCCTTATTCATGAGAAAATAAAAAAAAAATATATATATATATTTCTCATTGAACTATTATTTTTAATTAAAATTACGGAATAAAAATTAAAAATAAATAAAAATGGCGCAAGATCGATGATAATTACATTTAAAATAGAATAAAAAGCTAGCATTAATAGTTTTACTAGAAAATAGTATTAAATAATAATTATTAAAATCCGTATGTTGTAAAATTCATACAAATTTTTTTTTATAGCATAAATTAAGTTATAACAAATTTTTTTCACAGAGACTTCAATTATTCTTTGGAGAGGGAAATGTCCCCTATACCCCCCACCCGTGGATCCGCCGCTGTTAATATATTTAGTGCTCACTGCTGTACTGCACAGTGATCCTACAATTGTTCTTCTTCTTCTTCTTCTTTACGCCATCTCCGGTCGAAGTTTGGCGACCAATGTGGCTAGCTTCACTTTATCGGCCGCTGCTTGGAGTAACTCCGATGATGTTGCACCATCGCTGCATGTCATCCTCGCACGATAATTTTCTTCTACCTCTGCTTCTTTTCCCAGCAATTCTAAGCACAGTTTGCAGCCGCCTTCTCTATACGTTCTCATTGCGATTAATGTGGCCGTAGTATTTGATTTTTCTTTCTTGCACAGTTAATAAGAATTCTCTTTTCTCGGCCATTCTCTATTCAGTACTTCTTTGTTAGTTATCCGTTCTGTCCATGATATCTCTTAACGTACGTGTCGGTAAATGTACATTTCAAACGCTTCTAATCTTTTTTCAAGCTGTTTTGTCCAACTCTCAGCAGCACCATCATATAAAAGTACTGAGAAGACATAGCATCGGACTAATCGCATACGTAAAGTTAAACTAATATCCTTTCTAGTTACCCCAGCATCTTCATAGTATTGAATATACCTCTGGCTTTCTCGATCCTAATTTCAATGCTCCGATCTACTTCCTCATGAAGGTACCCCCAGGTATGGAAACTTACTGACTCTTTCCACCTTCTCAGCTCCGATATAAATTTGATGACCAGCTGTTGCACTAGCATCAGTTCTTTTCTTGTGTATAACCATCCACTTCGTTTTGGTGGCATTTATTTCTAACCCATACTGGATACAATTAAACAATTAAAACAATTGAAAAATAAGAAATACTTTCACTGCTGCGCAACTACATTTTAATAATAACAACAAACGACAGTATCGACAAAGACGACAATGTCAACCGTATTAATTCGTATTTTATGGACTAGTATAGTAATGATAGAATTAGTTTACAATATACTTCATTATCGAATAATGTTCACGATATATAATTTACTGGCATTATAAACACCTTTATTATTCCCCATTAGTAGTAGTTCTAATATGATTAATTCAATTTTTATGTGTGTTTTTTTTTTTCGTAGTTTACGGCTGATTATAGAGGCGTTAGTATACTGTTAACATCAGCATGTGTCCGTGACGCGCGTGGCAAACGTGACGCGAATCCATAAGTTTTTCCCAAAATCGCTAAACGCGCCTAAAGAAGTTTTTACTTCGTCAAATATATCAAATGGATTATCGCGCATGGTAGTACACATCTATAAATTAAATTAAAAATCAAATGCAACTTCCAAACTCAAACGTAAAGTTAAGAAATTAGAAAAATGTATGCAGTAGAACCGCAGAGGAGGTTTATTTAAAGTATATCGAAGAAATATATATATTAGCTACTATCCAGGCCCTATACTATAAGACAGAAATAAGTGGCGATTTGTTGACGAAAAGAGAAAAATATCAGTGTTTTTAGATAACGGTTTTTGTGAATTTTGGCACAGACAAATTTTGCGCGCGCGGGGGGGGGGGATTCATACCATTGTCTTTAGTCCGGGATAAGTGAGTTATTTGTTAGAGAATGGATTGAGCGTCAAGCGGGAAACTAGAGGAGAGCGATGTACGAAAATCAACAGACAAGCGCATTCATCAATACCGTTTGTATCAAGAATAGAGACAGTGTTGCGCTTAAAGTTGATCCCTGCGGTAGGTATATATATCCCACTGACAACGGAAGGAATTGATAAGCTGATTTTCACCATTACTATATTACTCGGGGGGACTCGTGTAATTTGTAATACAATAACCCATGTTAATTCTAACGTTCTGCACTTAAAATTATCTCAATCAGTAACTATTAAAAACTATAACGAATTCATACCGGGTGTATGATCACGGTAGTCATCTATCTTTTTAACTTGCAAAAATTGATTTTAGCTTTCCAAGGGAAAAAAAAAACTCGAAATTTCTATTCGGTAATTTTTGACATAAGCGCGATTAAAATTGACGAACACCGGAATAAGCAGCAATATGGCTTATTATACGACGAACTGTTCGAGTAACAGAAGGGTAAAGGAAAAAATCGGCTAATCAATCTCTTTAGTTGTACCACCCCGACGGCGATAATGGTATGACGCTAGGATCAATTTTAAATCTAACATTATTCATCCTTCATATGAGAACACCAGTGTTCATTTTAATACATTACTCTTCCCCTCTAATCTTTCAATCGATATTCAGTCCATTCTACAATCCACAACAAATAAATCACGCCTATGGACTGAAAATATTATAATAATACGAATTTCTCTGCAGCGTGAATTCTACTTGCGTGAAAAAAAATCTGTCTACTTCAAATTTCACAAGAACCGTATTGAAAATCGCACAACTGGTATTTCTTTCTTCCACAACAAAACACTATTTCCTTTCTCTGCTGTAAATTTCTGAATCGCTGATTCTGAGTGTCGTTCTGATAACCGCATATATCCGATCTCTGATAAGCAAAAACATCAAACACATCTTTCCACATTAAAATGTGTTTATCTAATCGAAAATATTACGTCCGCAGTAAATTATTATTTACAATCTACAAGTTAAGATTAGTAATTACGATGTGTCCATTTTCCCCCCCTATTCACTACGATATATTTAAGCTTAAACAATGCACAGAAATTATATTTTTTTTTACTAAAATGCTGAAATATTACAATATGAAAATACCAACACATGTTTTGTAGTAACGAACTATGTAATCATATGATACGCTATGACTACGTAAACGCACAGCATTTATTAAACTGGCGTATCGGACATTTCTCTTTGTGAGCCTTTGGTGCCCTAGCGGATTAGTCCTACATTCCTAGTTTTCATATTTTCCGAGATCTCTTTCGACAGTAACCACTAATTTTCCATTATCAAAATTATTCGTATTAGCTTATCTTAATAACTTACTAGCGCTCCCTTTTTCCGACAGATAATGATTATAAATTTAACTCTACAGCAGAGTTACACACCCACTGTAGAAAGCTCTTTTTGGGCTATACACTATTATTAGCTGAACTGTCCTTAATCAAATCGAGCGCAACTAGCCATTAGTTTTATCACTATCCTTAGACAAACAATGCTCGCCACAGCGCAGAAACAGAATAATTGCATTTAAATGTTTACAACTTTCACAGCGCGATCGTTATTCATCGTAAACAATTGTCGAGCGCAACTGTGATCTAAACTATACAATACTGACCGTTTCTCACCTTATACACAGCTATCAAGTCAACACGGCAGTTCGTCTAAGCTTTACGATTCTGCAGGGTGAGAGATGTACGCTATCTTCTTATGCTTCAAATACCTGGCCAAGTTTCGCTACGAATACAAAAGGCTCTCTCGGTTAAGAATTCGTAGTTAGTAATCGAACTCAATTCCAATTAGACTGAGAATTGGACACACTTTCATTATGATTGGTCTTTGAGCGAATTTCTCCGACGACAGCGTGTCTCTTTTGTTTATAATCCATTCCATCGGTGTGCTGGTCAACCACATACTCTGACAATGCCCATCTCCATTATTTCATGGCCCGTTGATTCAGCGTTGATCACTGATCAACTTTAACGAACACTCAAGAGGTATAGTAATCCGAGCAAGCTTAACAGGTGTTCGTAAAAGACATTTGGTACATGTGCGTGATAGTCTTGAAGTTACAGATGTGATACACAGACTATATTAATATATATATATGTGAAAGAAAAAAAAAAAGGTATTAGTGAGAGGTTTAATGCAAAGTACTCATCACGGGTAATGCCGAGGAATTAGATCTGAGTCTGAAAAACTAATTTCTCGTAAACCGCTATGATAAGTGATAGTGGTTCCGTTCCCCGCAAATCGGGTTACAAATCCGGGGCAATACTCATGCTTAGGACATCGGCACGGAAACCGTATTGCTGTCATAAAAAGACACGAACGATAAGAGGTAGTACCAGCGGCAAAAGATGTTTGTCGAACGTTAACAATGCATGAAACATTGAGAAATTCCATAATTTGACCGCGCTGCGAAAGGTACTGGTATCGAAATTTTTAAAACTTAGTTCGTAAAATTGGAAATCAAAAAATATAGACGAGCAGAGTTTCGAATTTGATTTAAATAATAATAACGAAAGGGATGTAAAAGATAAGTTTCTGTAAGTATCGAATTTTCAAAATTTGGGTTTTTGGGATCCTTCCGTCCCCAAACAATTTTAGATATAATCCTATTGCGCGGAGTCAGATTAGTGGAGGACTTTGCAGATCGACCGGCAAAAACGATTGGCCCTCATTCATCCCCGGACAAAGGCATCCGGGATGCAGATGGTAAACGCGGCGGTAAGTTCGTCATGGAATAAAAAGAACATTAGCCGGTTGATAAGAAAAATACGAAATTAGAATCAATGTATATTGATAAGAACTAGGGGCATTGCTTCTATTTATGAAACGATACACTTGTAGGCCTGGCCATGTTCCAACGAAGGTTTTTATCTCTGTCGGGCATTTCGTTTTAATTTAAACGAGCGATCGGAATATTATATAATAAAACAAACTTTAATAATAAACAATAAGGGCAAAATAATTTATAAAAATAAATTAGATAAATACCCCTTATTTAGGAACGTTTTCGGGCATAACAGTTTTAACAAACAAGTATGTATTCACCTACATTTAGATCGGAATATTAGCTTCGTCCAACAGACTCGCGCCTCTTTCAGTGGTCCCGTGGATCGGATGAGAATTATCTACTTGCTCACACTGATCGTTACAGATAAGAGCGTAAGTAGCGCAGGTGTTAATTGTTGTTGGTGGATCGCAGTAGATCGCCGTTAAACGCCTTGGCTACAGACGTTATTAGTCGCTTTTGGTGTGGTCACCGTCATTTCCAATTCGTTTATTATTGCACCGCAGAGTCCTGCAAAGGTCGTCGTTAACGGTTCATTTTCATTCTCGTTCGTTTTCCTCGGTTATTCTGATACTCGATATATTAGTTTACGTCTGTTCATATTTTCGAGTTAACAGGCCGACTGTGTTAGAGTATTAACATTGTCAACTAATTATAATGTTGAATAAATCATTGAAATGGGACTTGTCTTTTCATAACACACGAGTGTTAGGAGCTGCAATATACGATTAAAATCGAAATAGTCTTGAAGAAATTTTCTTCAGGACTATTGTAGTGACCATGTGGAGGCTATCTGGGAATAACACTACAAGAGGATCATCACAATACACACATATATGTATATATAACTCGGCTATTTTGGCTTCTCTGTCGCTTTCTCTTCTATACTTTGTATAATATGATCAAAATTTACAACGTAATTCTAAATTGGGGTCCGTATATTCAATCGCATGATCATAGAAATCCAATGAAATATAACAAAACGTTACATAAAATTGGGACATTTTTTCTAATGGGGGGGGGAGGGGTAGCCTAAGCATTACGTTGTAATTATTAGATATATTTTCGTACTGTATACGACAAAAAAAATGTTCCAGTTACGAAAGTTGGAATATGTTTAAATAAATAATCGAATAAATATAGAAACGTTGCAATGATCCATTCGGTGGGATGCGGAATGACAACAGGTGGAGGAGTAGAAAGAATAGTGTAATTCAAAGATAATCGTAAAGGGGGAGATCATCAGAACTACACTATTCGGTCAAATACTAATTTTTAGTGAGCACTATGTATAGTCTCCAGTCCAACATAGCACTTACCCTTAGCGCTAGTTCCAAAAAGAACATATTTTAGAATCATCGAGTGTTTCTGAACAATGAATTTGGGAGGTGTTAAAAAAAAAAAAAAAAAAGGAAACAAAATAGACTGATTTAAAGATCAACGAGAGTGCGTAGAGCAACAAATAAGAATCATTGTTACGGGGCTTTTTAATTAACACGTTCTTTAGGGGGGAAAATATTGTCGCCGTTGCATTTAAAAATAAATAAACAGATAAAAAAAGTAAAAATAAAAATAAAAAAAACATTCATAATTTTAAAAAGAATGCGAGAAGGTTTTATCGAAAGCTGTATCGATGAAATGGGAGATTCCATTCACTGTTAATCAGAAAACATCGCCTGCAATTTAACAGACAAAACAATCATCGCAGAGGCAAAAGAAAATCCTTTATTATATATATAGATAGACACGTGTAGCGCGAAAACTGAACCGCTTAATAAAATAACTTGCTACGGGAAAGTTCATTTGGAAAGTTTGATAAAGTTGCCAGACAGGGCGAGGCAATGCAGAATTAATTATAATATCGACGGAGGAGAATAATCTTTACTGGCGCGATTTTTAAAAAAGAAAACCGAAAGCCGTAAAATTCTTAGAATATTCCGCTTTAAGACAATATTTCGCAGCAACGGAATTCGAATCATGTCAGATATTTTCGTATTTTCCACTGATCAGAGGCGCATTTGAAACTTTCCACAGCATTCCGTTCGATAGTAATTTTTATAAATGTGAAAGTAATCCTTTTCAACGAACCAGGAGGACCTGCCTTTTTTTCTAAATCACTCGAGTACGCAAAGTGAGCCCGTACCGGTTCAGAAGCAGAAATTAATTCTCCATTCTTCCAAGTTCAAACATCGATTTTACACAAACACTAAGTCGGAATTTTATTTTGCTATTATTATTGCGTTATTCAAATAAATTTCACATTTATACGAGTGGAATCGACTTAATATATATATGTGTTTTGTTCACCTTAAACAGGATGATACCGGATAACAAAAAAAAAACGGAAAAATTATACACACAACGACTGGCGTTGTTTTACATTGATTTAAAAGACATCTAGTACATTCGGGTCTAGTTTAATTCAAATATAAAAGGCGATTAACTTTACCGGCAGTTCTTAAGAAATCCAATCAAATTGTATTAGACCGAACAAAAACATTTGTGCTAGTAATACCATTTTCTCGGTCTTCTTCGTTAGTTCCGTTAACGAGATGGTTAATAATAATATAATATTGCAGCCGATAGAAAGAAAAAAATCGATCGGTTGTATTGTACCGTATTTACAAAAAAAAAGAATACGGTACAATAGAAACATTCCATTATTCCAGATATCAGTTTTCATTTCGCACATCGCTAATACTTTCTTAAATAGAAAATTTATTACATAATAAAATAACCTTGGCTTCAACAATAAACAAAATATAATAAGGGGGTAAAAATAATCTATAACCATAAATTAAATAAATACGGGTAGCCCTTATTTTTAGGAACCTTTTTCGGGTATGATGATCAGCCAAAACTAACGATTAAACATTCCTAAAAATAAGGGATATTTATTTAATTTATGGTTACAGATTATTTTTACCCCCTTATTATATTTTGTTTGTTGTTGAGGTTGGCTATTTTATTATACAGTTTATAACAAACAGGTATGAATTCACCCACACGGAGAATTTATTACAAGATAAAACAAGGGAGTGAAATAATGAAGGAAGCATTTTATAGGTATGAAGAGAAAGGCGTAAGAGCTTGAAGTTAAAGAAAAAAAAAAAAAAACGAGCGCTCGGGGCGGAAAGAGCGGAACTTATTCGGAAAAAGAAGTACGATTGGCATCGCGAATTAAACTGCAATCATCTGGCCGAAGAAGAGGACAAAATGGAGAGAAACTAAGAGAAAAGCGAGAAAGAGAGGAAAGAATTATGATTAAAGCGAAGACGACAGATGGCAGAAATGAAAGAACGAGAAAGATGCAGAAAGTCACCACCACATATGGTGGTCGAGATGGCGGACAGGGCTGAATCGACGTATAAGAGAACTGAGGATTTGAAGAAAGGCCGTGAGAGTTTTTAAAAAGGAAACCTCTGTTAGTAGCGGTAAAATCCGGTAAGGAAACAACATTGCGCTCGATTCCAGCATGACTAAGGACGCGCGAGAAATCAATAAGGATACCAAAACAAGGAGGGCAATTCGGAGAGTAAAGTTCGAACAAGGGAATATAATAGGATCTGTCGACGGTGAAGGGAGAGAAGAAATGACTGGAAGAATACATTTAACGTCCGAAACAATCGGGAAATTATTGGCGTAACTGGAAGAAGATAATCAAAAATTGTACGCAATTAACTGAAAAACAAATAAAACAGCCTTTTTTTATTTAGGTAACGAACTGTCAGTTTCTGTTTTATTTCTAAAAGATGATTTTTTTTTCTCTTTTTTTTTAATGGGTTCATCAACATAGACATCGGCCCAAGAAGAGGGGTAAGAGAGACTTGGATCCTTACACGATCAGAGATAGGCGACAGAAAGGAATCAAGAGCTAGAATAATTGAAATTGAGAAGGAAGGGGGATAGAATGAATAGCATGAAGCGGGAATAGCGGAGTTTGTAAGAGGAAGAAATAAAAAGAAGCTTGTTCAGTTGATAATTACGAACAACCGAAAACATTACATGATCGGAAATACATTAATTGATGGGAGGGTGCGATGGACAATAAGGAGAAGGCATGAGAGAATAACGGAACAGCGAGGAAGGGAGCAAACCATAAAACGCAGGCGGCAAATCGCAGAGAGATTGGAACGGCGCATAGAAAGAAAGCTAATAAATCAGCGGAAGTGTGGAAGGGAAGGTTGAATAGATACAAGAAAAAGAAGGAGTTCGGGTTCGAGAATGAGCAGACACGTAGGGAGTTAGACCATAATACGGAATGAGCAGCTGTGCAGACAGAAGGGTGAAATATTGGAAGCTGAGAAGGCAGGAAGAAACCTACCAGAAGAGGAAGATAATCGAGCAAATGAGTGTCAACTAAATCATTTCTCTCGATTATGGCCAGGAATCCGAAGGAAATTTTGGTTTAATTTTGAATTTTATTTCTGCGTCGCAACAGCCTACTATTATATCCCTTATTACAAAAAGCAATGCTTTCTTATCAGTTACGATCATTTCGTCGAGTTATTATTCGTATGTTTGACTATTCATTTTTTCCCTTAACTTCACTATAATTTATTTCCTCGGTGTTTCTTTTCGGGTTTTCCTAGATAGTTCGACCGTCGATGGTGATCTTAAGCAATCTGTAAACCCTCAAAAATAATTTTAACCCTTTTTATTTGCAATACAGTTGTTTTTTTTTTTTTGCTTTTTTATACATACCAGCGGCTTTGATCCAACAACAAGAACAACTCTAAAGTTAAGCGGTTAAAAAGTTATACGAATAGAAAAATGAAAAGCACCAAGAAAAGTAACTGTTGAATGAATAACAGCTACACTTGGAAAGGTAAGCATTAAAAGTGACAGAAAGGTTTAGGCGTCAAGAGTTGGTAATATACATAGAAGTGAACATTCGGTACAAAGAGCAGGGCATTGAAACAGGATGTGATTTAAGTTACATCTCGGAGTATCGGTAACGTGCGGAGGACAGTAGGAAGAAGGTGCAAGAGAAACTCGGTGGAATGATTTAGTCTTAATCTAATTAAGGAAATATAATAGTAGAATGACGGGAAGGGGAAGGAACGCCTTGAAGGCTGAGAATTATGGGCCGAGGAAGGAGATAACAAGAAGAACGGTGAAGGGAAGTAGATGCCCAGCCGAAGTCTGGTACTTGAGCAAAGAGACCACTGTCGAGAAGTGGACCGCTAAGGGAAACCGAGTGAGCCGAAAAGTCTATATTGCTTTGTTTCCTTCTGTGCCAGAATGGCCAGGAACCGATTGAAAGTCAATAGAGAACGTTTGTTATAATTAATTTTCTCGCTTCATTCATTTCTAACACGAATTCGTATTTTTTCCGGCTATATTGACATTTTATTAATTTTCGGTTTACTTAATGCACAGTTCTCACATGAAAAATTGAAAACACTACGTCTGCACGTCTGTACGTCTCTATTACGATTCTTTTACAGCACACTGCTTTTCTATATTTCGACAGTAGTCATAAATTAATTATTTCTAATAATTATTTCGTTTCTTACAGAAAAAACCTACGATTTATCTCAGCAATGGGCATTTTTTCGAAGAGGAAGTCGGATATTTAGCATTTAATTACGCTGAAATAGATACGATTGAACACGTGAAGCCGAGAAATACGTATATATTGGAGACTTCGGCAACAAAGATGAACACAACCGTACTCACATATAACATTTTGTTACAAGAAAAAAAAAAGGAAACTTTTAATAATCAAAAGTTCTAAGATATTTGACATTACAAATTACAGTGATCTAACTCTCGAGAAAAATAGGAGCTTAGATGTGTTGTAAGAGGTCTAAAATTTATCTAAAATTTATGAACGCCGATTAAAAATTCTTTTTTTTTTTTTTAATTTTTCGACAACTTGAAATGAGTTAAAACCGGAACCGATTCAAAACTTTGCCAAAAAGTAAAATTTCAAATATTTCTATAAATGTGGCCTGAGAAAATCGTTTCGGTGGTAATTCGGTGGTAATTCGATGGTAATTCGGTGGTAATTCGGTGGTAATTCGGTGGTAATTCGGTGGTAATTCGGTGGTGAGACGTTATCGACACGCTCCTGAATAATAGATCTCTACCGGCTTATGTTCGAAAAAAGGCTAAATAGATATTAATGATTTGCTAATAGAATATCGGAAAACCTTTTTTGTAGATATGTAGAATTCTCCAACGCACTGATACACCAGTTGACTGACAATGACACTAATATGCATGGTTAAAACCGAATTCATCGTTTAAACCCCCCTAAAACTGATTTAAAAAGAAAAACTCAAACATAAAGTCAAAAAAGATCATTTTATCTGGGTTTTTTTTGCCTTGGCCAGCTTTATAATTTCGCTATAGTTTCGTTCGGTAATATTTAATTTATTCGTAATTATATTACATACAGAATTCTTCTCGAATTTCTCTTCTTCATTCATTTTGTATTCAACCGATTTTTAATCTTACTATTTTTATTTATTTCTTGTAAATTAGAGTTTGTTCTATTTAATATATTTCTTATTCGCTGGTATTTTTGCCATACTTCCGAGTTTCGTTATTGAATATTTCTCCGTATTTCATCAATCTTTTAGACGTATGAAATATGGAGAAATTTTTTCCACGAGTAATTTCCTGTAAAATTCGGTGGCAAATTTAACGCCGTGACTTCCCTTTTCCGATTCGACTCCAGTGTAAGTTTTCCTGCCTTACTCTAGACTTACCATTTATTCGACATTCTCTCTAGTAAAGATAGGCGGATTCCCAGCTACGTCTGAAGATGATATTAAGAGGAACGAAATATTCACTATTTTGAAGAGGTTCGAAGAGATCTGATAGTTTCCTAGCAACATACCGCTTGAATTATTGCGTAAGTTAAAATCGTGATCAATATTCGATATTCTCTAGTAGAGGTAGGCGGATTTGAAACTCCAGCTACGTCTGAAGATGTGATCTTTAAGAGGAGCGGAATATTTACTATTTTGAAGAGGTCCCCCCCCCCCGAAGCGATTTGATAAGTTCCTCGTAACAATCGTTTAAATTATTATATAAGTTAAAATCCTTCTAATCGGGTCCAGATTTTCATTCCTTTAATGCTTCCGAATAATCCGAATTCTGCTAAGCCGTTAATGTTTAAATGTATGTAATTAATTCGCCTTGCTGGGAATTCATAGAGAGCTGAAGAGCGTGCCAATTTAAATAATACTCTTCATTGGTGCACTCGTTGTGTCTTTCAGCAGCGCATGCAATATTTCTTGTCTGACACAAAGTGGCTAAGCGTAAAAATCATAGGCTAAAATTGTGTTTTACCATTTCTACATACACAGATGTAGATTATTATTATCTCACTCTATTTACAAAGAGATTTGTTGCGAGATTTTTTATCCCCCGAAGTATATATCTATATTAACTTGGTCGGAGTTGTATTAAACTGCGTTTTTTTTTGTTTTTTTTTTTTAGATTCTAACGAATCCCCTAACCAAAAAATTTAAAGGTGTCATAATCGGAAGTTGTCTTATTATCGTTCTCCCACTGGTCTATATATAAAATCAATACGATATATTAATTACAACGTAATTCTTAGGCTACCCCCATTCGAAAAAATGTCCCAATTTTATGTAACATTTTTTATATTTTGTAGGATTTTTGTTATTGTTGTTTAAAAAATGTCACAATTTTATGTAATGAAATATGTAACGGAAAAATGTAACGAAAAAATGTCTTAATTTTATTTAATGAAAGTTAAATGTTAGAATAGGACTTTTGTGGTTATGTTATTTATTTTTGTGTTGATGCCAGTAAGAATTAGGTTGTAAATTTTTTGATAATTTTATACAAAGTATAGAAGAGAAAGAGACAGAAATGAAAGTAAGAAGGGTCAAGGGGCACAGCCCCATATACATATATATATATATATATGTATTCCAGAGAGAGTGACCGGAATTACGAGTACTGCAGCGAAATTAGTTAAGAGACAAAACGAGTCAAAATTTTTCAAACGAAAATAAAAAAAAAGCACAAAATGTACAGTAATTTTTCGGCATCTTTCGGGCGTTTTCATTCCTGCTTAATTGTAAAACAGATGCTTCTGTAGAATTCTCTTAATAGCGTTCTGTGATAATTTTTTTCGCGGCTACAAAGAAGAGTCCACCGCACTTTACGATCGCAAATTCATTGCGGTTCGAAATAAAAGTATACGTTTCCGAAATGAAATACACACTTCAGAACACAGCAGGGGTCCGATTTGGGTGATTGTCGATCCTCGGCAAAGTCAAAGTGAGGCGCATAAGGAATGCGGATGTCAAAGCAGGGTTGAGTGACGTCTAGAGTCTCGTAAATGATGAACAGGTACGCTGAATGACGAGTTCAGATTTTTTCTTACAACGTTGTTTTCATTTCAAACTTCTCTCGCACTGTCGAAGCGAATTAATCCGATAAACTATATATACTTAAAATCCGGTAGACGATGTATATTGTAATCCAACCGTAAAGCTAAAAAGATTTATTTTAGATGAAAAAAAAATCAACGAATCAATCATACGGCTCTGCACGGATGATAAATTATAAACAAAGGATTTTCCTTTTAATGTAGTATATAAAATTTAGCTTTTATATCTCCTCGGAATCGTTCTCAATAGAATATTGAGACATTTATCGTGAAATAGGAACAGCACCAAATTTCACTTTACGTCTTTCCTTTTTTATCGATTCGTTTGATTTTATTTATTTTTCGCGGGGCCAATGTAAATCGGCCGGCGCAAGCAACAGTAGGAATATTTAAATACGGGGGGCGGGGGGGGGGAGAAAACTGGCACGCTTTAAGCGTTTAAGAAGTAGCCAGGTAAACACGGAACGGGTTGAAGCGTGACCAGGAGGATGGAAAAGAATGAACTGGCGATGAAATATTAATTAGCGGAAAAAGTAAAAGAGGAGCGATAGAAGAAAGTAATTAAAAGTGCGGACCGAACCGGACACATACAGTGCTCAGTTTGAACAGGTGTTTGTCCGCTGGGAAATATTTCAACAAATCTATAGATAAACAGATTGCAGTCACTGCTGCGAACCGTAGATTACTTCGGGCAAACACCTTGCTTCGGCTAACCACTTTATTCGCTGGCTGCCATAATGAATGAGCGACGGCGCCAGCCTATAGTGATGTTGCTTGCCCGAAACTGAAGTGATCAATCACTTGTGCCGGACTCGACTCGAGCCAGTGGAAAATTTTCATACGGCAACGTCGGATAGCCCCCTGAAACTGATACAGAGTTAATCTGAATATGAAGCTTATCGTTTAAAACTGAATAATCCTCTACACACGTTAATATGCAAATAAGAATTCAATTTTTCTGTTTTGTTGACTTAGCATCGCCTATTTCTCCCCCTGCCCTCTATATATATATATATATATATATATATATATATACACGTATAATCTGTTATGCTATTTTTCGATCAGATAATATTCTTATTTAAAAGAGTACAGAGCAGATAAATTCTCGGCCCCGGCATATTGACAAACACTGCCGTTAATAGTTTTCGGGTAAATTACTTTTTTCAGTAGTAGCATACAAATAATACGCTCATGAACTTTATTCATAAAGTTAAATAACGCTGCATAAGCGGGGTCCATCGTCCGTTCTTCTAAAACCCGTCTTATACATACGATACTTTCACGCCAAGGCAACCACGCTCCTATTGTAAGGCTGCAGAACTTTGAGCAAATCAATAACGCCGACCGCGACGGTCAGTAGTACCGCTGCTAATCGATATGCGCGATATTTAGAGGATCGCTAGTACGGTAAAATACTGAATACGGGGTTGATTTCTTCTTTTGGTAGCTCCTCATGGCTGCGTCGCGATAGCCTAGTTGCTAGATTGATTTCCCTCACCGAAGTCTATTTCAGACGCGACGACAGAAATTATCGCGAAAATTAAATTGTAATAACCGCAAATAGAGAATATCGTACGGAAGGCAATGGCAAACATGTGCATATATATGCGCGCTAGTTGGTGTATAGTAAAGTAAATAAAGCATATATCCTTGATAGAGTATCATGGATTGCGAAGTTAAGCTTTCCATAATGGTACTTGAGGATTCCTAATGGGGATCTAAGGAGAATACTAGGACCAGTTCCTTTCTACTTTTGCATTATCCGCCTTCACTTTCCACCAGCTAGTTCTCCGGTATAACCAATATTCAAAATTTCAGATTGGCTATATATACCACTGGGACAACGATTTGGATCCGGAGCGAGACAAATCTCGAAAATCCATGATACTTCTCTGATTTTAGGGCACCATGCATTTATGAAAGGTAATAAATCGAACTTGCGTCAACACTAGAACGTTGCATTTTGCCATGAACAATACATTTATACAGCTGGGAACGTACGAATAGGTCTCTAGGCTCGGAACTGATTGTGAGTACAGCGCTGCAAAGAAGAAGATACTTTTCATTATCGGACCTTAGTACTTTACCTGTTACAAACTGCTAGCAGCTTAAAGTGCCCTCATCTGAGTCGTACCGCTCGATTCCGAGCATCGTGACTACCTCTACTCGTACATTCTAGTTGTACTGAATAGGCAGCGCTCGTTGTTTATATGCAGTACGAATGTGTACGCACGCAAGACTTCATTCGGAACTGATTAATAATCGTTTGATTTATATCGGCATATACGAGTGCAGTCCCACGGGTGACTGCTGTGTGTGTACTGAACTAGCGTGCATATGATGTTGTAAGTGGTGGTTTGCCATTGCCTACCACGTGATTATTAGCGATTATTTGATTTAATTTAATTCGTTGTAGTAATAAAAGTTCGTCGTCGCTCGGGATCGAACCCGTGACCTCCGTAACGGAAGTCAAGCGCTCTAGCAACTAGGCTATCGCGACGACTTTAAAGTGTGTCCTACCGTTCCTTAAATTTCTCGACAATCGTTCAATTCGTTTTCTTTAACAAAAACCGAATCAATTCGTGTTTATGCTGCCCAGAGGGGAGGTATTCTCTATTTTGTAACTTTTCATTTTCACTTGTCAGTTTTCCATCCCTTTTCTCGTAGTGTGTCATTCTTTACAGACCGATTCTCATCGGGTGGCCCTTAATTATCCGTCGATAGTTTCTTCCTCGTGCATTTTCGATACCTACACCATGTATAATAATAGTAGCATCTTACTTTACTTTGTTTGTTTTCCCACTGCGATAACAAAACAAACATGTAGCGCATTAATTCATTTTTGCGAAATTTTTAATTATCCGTATAGAGCACAAAAGAAGAGGTATACACTGCTATATTTTCGATTAGGCGGCGTGCTGTTGCCTCACTGAAATCGGTACGAGTATACTGAATAAGCCTTAGCCGGTTAAAATGAATAAACACTTGCAAGAAGGGGTTGCAAATTCAAAGAGTTATGTCTCTTTTAATTTTTCCACCGTTCAGCCGTAATTATCGGAAAAATGTAGAGTATCCGACTAGGCCCAGCTACTCCCGGGTTATAACTGTAAACAATTAAATTGAAGGAATCTTTTTTCATAAAATTCGTCGACGATTTGTGCCATACTAAATCGCTGAAATACGCGTAGCGGAGAACGTACTTGTAAGAAACAACCGGGGGTAGCCAATCATGTTGGAAAGTTTTTACATTTATTAATGAAAACAAAATAATAAACGACAGAAATTAGCAAAATGTTTACGAAGCCTCAAGTCATTTATGAACGCAGAAGAGTCAATCGTTTACTAGAGTTTTGTCGACTTTGAAGTTACGCAGCGATTATTTTTCAAGAAGATTATTTTTGGTTTAAAACAGTTAGTAAACAAAAAATCAAAAAAACTAAAAGCCGGAATTTTCAGGTATGTGTAAAAATTCGTACCCGGGGGATACAAGTACAAAAATTCGTACCCGGGGAATACAAGTACAAAAATTCGTACCCGGGGGATATAAGTACAAAAATTCGTACCCGGGGAATACAAGTACAAAAATCTATGTGTTATCTTCAAAGACAGAATTTCGGACGCGTGTAAATAACGTTTTAAAAAAAAAATTCTGAATTTTTTTTTTTCTTTCAGATATTTACTCAGCGTAATTTGGAAATTACAATGTGCAGCAGAGGAATTCATACCCGAAGGAAATATCACTGTCTAACCAACTGCGGCCGCGCGGTGGTTGGCCTACAAAAAAACAATAAACAGCAGAAACGTGAAATAGTTTCCAACAAAATGTGGAGAACATTTAATTAATGATACCGATGCTGAGTTAATGGTGGGCAAGTTGGGAGTTTGAAGCGAACAAAAGCATCGGTAACCGTGGGACGGGGGGGGGGGGATGTTTAAGAAGAAAAAATTCGATGAATATATGATGGCCGCTGACTTTATAAATTAACTTTTACACAAGCTCGACAAAATGGCGCGGAAAACTTTCTTAGTTTTATCTCTTTCTTTTTTACATATTGCATGTAATAAGTAAGAAAATATAAAGAAAATTAAAAGCTCTTAGTGACCCGATATTCTATTTATTTTTATTTTTTTATTAAGCCGAAAAATAAAGCTAGCGATATTAAAAAGTCATTCTGAGATTATCTTCAAAAAGCCACACGGCCTAGTTGATTGGTTAGTTTTGCTTCGTTCGGGTATGCCGTACACCGATATATATTCTTGTAAAAAGTTCACTTGCACCGGGCTAATAGTTGACCCGCCGAAAAATAAAATAAAAATGAAAAAGAAAAGATTACGCTCTAAAGTAGTTTCGCGAAATATCAGCCGAATGCCGCGCACTGCTCAGTTTCATAATTTATTAATTATTCATATTAAATTCATGTTTAATAATAATAAAAAACTTAGCGTAATACTGTAAAAAAGTGTGTAAGATGTCAGTCGAAGTGGCGGCGGAAAAAGTTACTATACCAAAAGTATTTGAAACGTATTAGTCGCAAATAGCACTAAAGCTGGTCATACGTACATAATTTTCATCGTCGCTTCTTATCACGCAGCGCACACTAAAACAAACCGCTATAACAGTCGTAGATATAAAACAGTTAAAAATCTAAAAAGTACAACAATTATAGGGATACCGAGCAATTGCAACTTTAAAAATTACAGATTCAACATGGAGGAGGTAATCTAATAATTAAAAATCAAATCAAATTAAAAAACAAATCGCATCAAAACAAATTTATTAAAAATTTTTCCCCACAAATAAACATTACAGATAAATTACTGGATTTTAGTAGTTATCACACGTTAATATATCTAATATCTTTAAATACACACATATGTGTACGTGCATATGAAAAGGGCCCACATCACCGATATGGAGTTAAGCCCTGTACGGTATACTAGAGAAAATTTCTGATCGATCTAGACCTCAAGGAACCTTCTAAGTACAAAACTCGCTGAGATATTTGCATTTGAAGTTGAAATTTGAAAGTTGCAAGTTTGAGGAAAATTTGAGTAAAACGATTTCAAAGTTTTTTTTTTACTTTTTTTAAAATTTTTCAACCAGATTTACCTGAAAACGGGTATAACCTACTAAAAGGAGTAGAATACGACTACATATTTTTTTTTATTTATTTTTTTCAATTTCGTATTGCCTTCAACGCCTAGGAAGCAACTTCGACAAAGTGGGACCTTTTTCTTTTTTTGATTTTAAATGAAAATAACTGCTCTCAAATTGAAAATAATATCAAGGATTTATGACAAAAGGATGAAATCAACTTTTATTATAAAGTTTATGAAACAAAAACATTACATTAGGCACATAATTCGTTTTTTTTATTATAAAAAAAAAAAAAAAAAAATATTTTTTTACAATCTACGTTTTTTTAAATGAAATTTTTTCTCAATTTTTTCATTGATGATTTTTCTTCGTTACAAACTTTTTGGACTTTTTCACGGGCAGTTTTTCTTCAATAACTTTTTTCTTAGGCGGTTCTTCTTCCTCTGATTTTTCCAATAATTTTTCCTTCTTCGATTTTTCTAAAGTGGGATAAGGACACAAAATATTTTTGTTTTTTACTCCGATGACATACTTTCGTATTTTCTTGTAAAGATACAGTTGTCTCTGCTCAGTTAAAAGAACCGGTGGGATTATTTCTGGCAGAGTCGGCGTAGGTGGGTTTTCGGGCGTTGTGGCGCTAGTACCAGGTGTTTCCAAGGTGGTCAGTACATGAACAGATGATGTAAATTGGTCCGTAGAATTTTCCTTGAATTTCATTAACCCTGGACTGTAACTTTCAACAAGGAAGTGGCCATATTTCGAAATGTTAGGTATCTTCTGGGCAGAAAAGTTATTTTCAAAAAACTCCGACCAATTAAACGTCGTCACATTTATCTCGCCACGCTCATCTCCCACAGCGATGACTGAAATAGCATTACTTCGGTTTGTTGATAGTACGAATTTCATCTTCCAATTCCATGATTATAGAAGGGAATGTATTATTTCGGTAGTTACACACGACTAAAGTATTATTTTTAAATTACTCAAAACAGATATACTCTTTAAAATTTCCAACTTTCATCGGAAAAATAATAATCATTTTACTCAAAATAGCGCGGAGCAGAATTCTAGTTTTGATCGTGATAATAATTCTTTGTTAGCATAGTGAAGGGGAAACGCACATTGGACAGGCAGCAGTGTTATACACGACAACACGACGTGGCATCGTATACGCTAACCAAAACATCGAACTGTGTAATTTCTATAATTATGAGAATGAGAAAACCGCGAAGTGGTAGCTTAAAAATTGTTTGTTGGCAATTTCATAAGTAATTATACCTCAATTAACTTTTAAAATATGTAATTTCAATAAATCTACATGAAAAATGCTCAAAAATGATGAAATTTTACGGATCGACAAAGTGGTACCTTTTTCTCATAACGCTTGCAGCGCACCTAGCGGCGAACGAAGCACTTACAAGCCGCAACACCGGGTCAGATCGATAGAGTAGAGTATAGGGAACAAAAATACATCGAAATTGAAAAATTGAATTTTTCGACCTTATTCGACTAAAATGCGATTATCTCGGAAACTAGAACCGACAATATGGGCTCTTTTCATATGCACGTACACATATATATATATATATATATATATATATATATATATATATATTAATTACAACGTAATTCTTAGGCTACCCTCATTCGAAAAAGTGTCCCAATTTTATGTAACGCTAAATGTCCCAAAAAAATGTCCCAAAAAATGTCCCAGAAAAATGTCCCAAAAAAATGTCCCAGAAAAATGTCCCAATTTTATGTAACATTTGTTATATTTTGTAGGATTTTGTTATTGTTATTTAAAAAATGTCACAATTTTATGTAATGAAATATGTAACGAAAAATGTAACGAAAAATGTAACGAAAAATGTAACGAAAAAATGACTTAATTTTATATAACGGAAGTTAAATGTTAGAATAGGATTTTTGTGGTTATGTTATTTTTTGTGTGTGTTGATGCCGGTAAGAATTACGTTGTAAATTTTGATCATTTTATACAAAGTATAGAAGAGAAAGAGACAGAAATGAAAGCAAGAGGGGTCAAGGGGCACAGCCCCTTGCGAGGCCAAAATGGCCGAGTTTATATATATATATATATATGGGCTAAAATTATGTGTATAAAGTTAAAAAGAATATAGATATGATTATCACAGTCTCGGTCCTCGATATAACAAACCCCGATACAACAGACTTTCGAAATAACGGACTAGTTCTCTATCGCGCTAGAAGCGATTGACGCGCTGTGATTTCCTTGATTCGTCAAAAGGTCCAATGGAATTTTACGAAAATTTTAAGCGGTTCAAAGAAAATTAATCGACAAAATATAATTTTGGTGTACGTAATAAAAAATTAGCAAATTTTTCCCGCCAGTATTAATACGAATTTATATGATCGCTACATACAGCTTACCGGTGACAGAAATACGGACGTCGCTGTACCCCCCCCCCCGGTGATTTCGGTTTTGTCGGACTTTCGCAACACAACGGTAACCATGCCTTCCCCACGTTATATCGAGGACTGTGACTGTAATACATGTTGTTGTAGCGCATATTTACAGTATTAATCCGAGTTTATTCATAAATTTAGTTGAACGTTATAATAAAAGACAATTAAAATTGAACAACTCTTGTAATCGTTCCTTTCTTATCCACATAAATGCTTTCCCTATTACCCCCCTTCCAGAGTCCCCTAATGCGACGACCCTATCCCGGAAATCCGGGCCTTCCTGTCGCAGCACAATGTGAGCATAATCTCCCCGATGTGGCACTTAACACCGCGATCCGGCGCCGTAGGTCCCGTTGAATATTGATTTTTCCCTGATGAAGTATAATAAACCACTGCATCCAAATATCGTTCAATTAACAACAGTGACAATTGAAAAATATCCCGACCACCTCATTTTTTTCACGGATGCTGCCAAGGCCACCCCGGGGGCTACTTCATTCCCAACTGCCTGCTCCTTTGAAGCCTGCGATGTGATCGGAAGCATAATTGTTCGGTACTGGTTACTGAAATATATGGAGTATTTTTCTGTTTGGAATATTTCCTTTCTGCAGAGCTCCTAGGCATCACTGCAAGCTCCCTGTTGACATCTGATTCATCTGCGGCGCTATCGGCCTAATCCTTTCCCCAAATATTCTTTAGTAATTCGAATCCAGCAGGTATTATTATATGAACCTATATTAAAAGTCTAGAGTGCTCAATTTCCTTTTTATGGGCGTCCAGCCATGCTGGGATTCCTAGCAATGAACGCGTCGATACATCCCCGCCCGAGCAGCATTATACTGCCCCATGCCTAATAACAGCCTTCCCCCACCTTATAACTAGCAAACATTATTTTCAATAACATCGCGTCCTCGTGGAAAGCCCATTGGTCCGCATACTTTCTTAAGGCTAATCAAGAATTGTGAACCATGGTGGCCAGAAAAACTATGACCTTAGCCTCTTACGCTCGGGCCACACAGCCTCTTCGCATAATTTTATCTCTCGCAAAGAACCGCACCTCCTATGAATTGTCCGTTTTGTTGCTCTAAAGTTTTGCCCTCTCAACTCCTCACACATATTGTGTGACTGTTCAGCACTTTCACTTCATAGGCGGCCCCCCGGCCCCCCTTTTTATAATAAATAACAAAACCGGAGAATACAAAACCCCAAGGCAATTTCATCTGTGACACATTTCATCAGAATTGGTGGAATAAGCAGAGTTATCTATAACAACAAACAAACCGTGCATCCTCGTACTGTAATAGCCGTAGCAGTTAAACAGGGTATAGTACAGAGTGTGTTGCACCTACAAAACGAAAAAAAAAAGACTGATGGTAAAAATTAAAATAAAAATAAATATTTGTCTTACAAAATACCTCTATAAATTATTATACATGTAATTTAACGATGATAGTTTAATGTTAGATAACATTAATATTTATTAAAGTGATGGAAAGCTGAAAATTATAGGATAAAGGGGAGAAAACAAACACGCATTTGGCGAACACAAATTTAACGATTATAGAGATCTTTAACAACAATTGGATACGAATTAATAATTAAAGATTAAACACGGATTTCAAAAAAATGACAGATCTGAAAATGAACCAACAATTTTCTGCTTCGATAACGGTCACGCGTTTTATTCTGATAAAATATTCCGATAGATCCTCAAAAAGAAAAAAACAAAACCTCGTAAAAACCCGTTGAAACCCCCGGTCGATCATTTAAATTAATTATGCCGTTATTTCACGGTAAAAAAAATAAATAAATGAAATAAAAAAAAAAGAAAAAGAAACTAAAAATTTATCTTTTCCAGCCGCTGAATAATTATTAAATAAATGTTTGAAAATAATTGCTAATTGCCGGAAATGAACTTCACATTTTTGTACATATGTATATATATATATATACATGTTGCATGGGGGGGGGGGGGGTATTCATCGATTGTGTTTACGCTTTAAACTGAAATCGAGATATAATTTAAAACGGGCGAAATTAAATCTCGAACGAACAGAGAGATCTTTCGGAATATTTTCGAATTTCGCGACGGCGCGGGTTAATTCAGCGAGGTCCGGCTGAAATGGCGATTTCGGTGTGTACTAATTTAAATTCGCTTTGATTTCACACGAAACGGAAATATCGACTGGAATAATTTTAGCCGGAGACACACGCAGACACAGACATACGCACGCACACTTTTCAGCTTCCAGTTTTTTCCAGCCTACAGGCAGCGAGAACGGACGGAGAAAGAAAAATAACGAGCTGATAATATATTTACTAATGATGTTCGACTGAATGTTCTCCGATCTGTGATTAGCGATGCGGAATTAAAACAGTCTGCTGCAGGCTCATCGGAAAATGCCCCCACAGTTACGCGCTACGCAAACAACAATGCGTCCGGTTTTTTTTTTTGGTTTTTTTTTTCCCTTTTCCCTATAGAAAAAATAAACATCACCGGCTGGCCTTACTTCTGGAAATGCCGGGACATCTGGCCAGTTCAAAAAAAAAAAAAAAGCCCTGAAAAAACTTTTAACATCCGGTAGTAGTAACGTCACCATTTCGGAGGAGGAGGCGAACGTTTAGCGTCACGCGCGATTTTCTCATTATTTATCTAGGCGAGTAGTGCCTCCGCGGCCGATTCGTTTTATTGTCGAGCGTTTAATTATGCTAAATCACTAATCCGACGACGACGACATCTAGCACTAGTCCGTAGGAGCTGGCCGCGGAAAAATCAACTAAACACAATTTGCACAAAGAAAATTATCGGCAATGCGCGAACTGGAAAAAGAAAACAGCGCGATCAGACTGGCAGATAAAAAAGCGACAGAGCGAACAAATGTAAGAAAAATAATCGGAAAATCCGGGAGCAGATAGACAAAGGAAGCCCGAAATGGCGCCGCATAGCGTCCGCTTGATAAGAAATTAAACCGCACAAAAACAATTTTCCAGTTTGAATGGAGCGAGCCGGCATTAGAAAAGTGCTGTATAGAGAGCATCATCATCGCGAGTCTCCGGAGGCGAAATTTTGCCGAAGATATGAGAGTTCGGCCGTCGCGAGGAACAGTCGACGGGATTTGTATCATCGCGGGCGCGTCTGATTCCCGTTTCTCGCGAATGATCCATGTGCAGCGGGAGCGGGGCTCCGAGGGGCTGTGCATCGGTTCGGAATTAGTACGCCAGCGAAGGTATATAAACAAGAGATAGGCAATGCAATGAGCAATGCGTCGTTATCTCGGTGTTAAATGGGGGGAGTAGTTTGTTCTTTGCCAGTGACTTTTGCTTCCATGTCGTTGATTTTACACTCGCTTTAACTCGCCCCCCCCCCTCGCCGTTAATTCTGCTCTATACGACGCAACGGCCACTAGGACCGGCCTCGGCAAGCCAAACAATTTCTATTACAACACTTTGCGAAATAATTCCTTTTCGCCTTATCTCCTGCCCTCCGGCGCTGCCTGCCTCTCCAGATGTCTCACGATACCCCAGACTGCTCGCATACTTTGTTCAATCTTCTCCGCGAAACTATCATCTTCAGATCTCGCATTCGTCTTATCTCTCCATTCATCTCATCGTCGTCGTCCTTTTTCTTTTTACTACTTTCCGGCGATTGTCTTAGTTTTTCGCCTATCTGCCAGAATTAATATTTAATTACAGCTAACCGTCTTCCAATAATGCAGAGCATCGTGTGTACTAGTAAACTACCGCCTCTGTGCAATTATTCCCGCGCTCTGCCAGTTGCACTCTGACTTTTTTGTCCCGTTCATTTTTATATATGTCCTTTTTTACTTTAATTGCATAGACAAAGGCCGCGTCTCGCGTGGCCTCTTCAATAAGAAACCGTCAAAAAATCTCCCCGACCACTGCTTCTGTAAAGAACTTCACGTATCATCGTGCTACTGTTGCTGCTGTTTTAACGCTGACTTATTCGTCCGTTCGTAGTTATTTAATTTATAAAAACGCAGAAAAATCACTTTACCAAATACTCTAAATTGCATTCTCCTGAATTCCTGAATATTATTGCGTCTCCCTCTCTCTCACTCTCTCTCTCTCTCTCTATATATATATAAATATTATGTGCAGTGCATCCCCGGCAGGTGTTATAAATACCTGAAAAAGTAAAGATACAATAACGTATTTTCTAAAATTAAGAATTTAGAACGGAGTCGTACTGGGAGCAGAAAAATATGACGGCGATAGAAAAGGTCTCCCCCCCCCGGGACGATTAACCTATTCGGCGGAGAAACAAAAATCGCGTAATGTGTTTATTCTACATTCTTTTTATTTTTATTTAAAAAATTGTAATTTTAGTCAAGGAGTTACTAAAATAAATTTTCGACGAGAATTTTAAATCATCGTTTCTCTAAGAAAGGGATAGTTAACTGAAAATAGTAAAATATTAATGAATAAGTTTAATTAATTAATAGACGTTTTTTTTTTGTTTTTTTTTTTTTTTTTATTGAATCCCCTAAGCTTCAGTGGGGAGCACTGAAGCTTAGGGGATTCAATAAAAAAAAAAAAAATTGATAGACGTTTAAATTTTTACTAATGCCTTTCCCCCTGAATATAGTCGCTCCAGATCATCGAATATATCGTAATGGTAAAAAAAAAGCTAAAAAATAAGATCAAACCGAAGAACACGACAAAATGTTTTTAAGGGAAATAGTTTTGTTTAGTATAACACAGCTCTATGCACCACTTTTGTTTTTATCTTTTTTTTTTTTTATGTTGACCATAATTTTCTTCCTTTTTTAATGATCTTAATCTTTTTTTTTTTTCCGTTTTTCTTGCCACGGAGATTGCAAACCATTTAGCCACTTCGATTACCTTGATATATTTTATTGCTTAACTGATCTTTGTTCTAATATGTAAGGCTATATGGAATTAATAAGTTCACGAAATCCAGACTTACCACTTCAGAGAGCCTTAATCTGCTTATTTTTATATATTTATATATAGCAGCAACTCCTTCGTCTGCTGTGTCAACGATTATCTGTGGAATATTAACACGGCTAATGTAGTGTATATGCGAGATACGGTTCCTTGTACAACACACACGCACACACACACACACTCCTATTATTATCGTATAATCTGCAAATCGTGCGTTCAACAGAGTCTCCACTAGTACATAAATCTGATTCCATCATATTAAATCTTTTTAACATTTCCGCTGTCAAACAATGTCCTCCCCGTTCTCAACCTGGTTAGCTCGAATATAGTTTGTTATATCATTTGTAAGTCAACTATTTCTGACACAACATTATTCCGAATCTAATGATAATGTGTTTACCGCAGCTATTACTTATACTTTCTCCGAACTTATTCTTCCATCGCATTTGAATTCGCATCTTAGTCTTTTTATTTTCGCGGCCTTAATAAATTTATATAAGCATATTTACATTGAAATAGAAATCGGCTACCATTTCCACCACTGTCTCGCGAGTAAGGTAAATCGCTTCAATAATATGAGCTTAACGAAATTCATCCTTTTCCACTCCCGTGTTACACTACTAAATATGCTCCAGACTTCCAATTTTCCCTAAGTTATTGCACCCCCCCCTCTCTCCCGTTATTTAATATACCTAATTGAATATAATGGTCCACCCTTAATCCACTTATGCAAGTTATGTAATCTCTACACGCTTGTCGTTGAATAGAGAGTCTTGTTTATCATACAATACGAGTATATATCATTTCCGTTTCTGCTTGCACGCTTTTTTATACACCGAGTTTCCGTACATTCTATACTTTATGTTTTTTTTTTTTATCATATTCTCTTCCCCCAGTTCAATTTAATAAGCCTTGTTCTACCAGTAGGCTGGTTCTGGTTAGCACTTCGGTCACCTCATTTCTCCGGATGCTCGCATGTCCGGGAATCAATTTGAAACATACTATAACATTTCGAGCATGTAATTTATACACTAATTGCCGAATTTTTATCTCGGTATTATACATCCCCCTTTTAGAATTAAAGGTCTTTCTAATTTGGTCAATACCGCTAAAACGAGTCAAAACGAGTCTCAGAACTATCAGAATTATTTTTGTATCTCTATCCCTCTTCACTTACTCAAGTGCCATGCTGATTGGTAATGCAACCATAAATGACGATCCAACGTATGAAAATTGAGACGCACCGTCTAGATACATTTTTTCCTGAGAGAATTAATAACTGAACTATAACGTCCTACTTTCCTATCCATCGATCCGTCGGTAAAACATAACTCGCAGAGTTTTCGTATACCTTTTCGTTAAACTGAGCACATTATTAGTTCCGTTATTCAACTTTTCTGAATATCTAACTTGATGAATGAAGAAGTGAGTGACGAACATTTATTAACTTAAATAGGCGAAATAAAACACCATGCAAACTCGCTCCTCTTCCGTCAAATCAATAAAAAAAGGTAAAACATTCGTTTTAAGTCAATCAGATTGACTTATTTTTTTTATGGACGATGGTAATTAATAATTTTACTTTGTAACTTTTTATGGAGTAAATAGCAAAGATTAAGAAACAGTTAAAATTTTGTAACCAAATATGAAATATCTTACTGTATTATTTTTATTTTTTCATCGACTATCGATATAAAAGCAACCCCATAAAAAAAAAAAGAAAAAAAAAACGAAAAAAAAAGCTGTGGATAATGAACAAAATTTTATTTATACAGTTCAGTGAAATATATAAAAGTATAATATTTAAAACGGCGCCTCTCTGTCCTAGAATACGCGGAGAGATTAGCATATTACGAAGAAATGGTCCTATCCCGCCGTCAAGACCATTGTATTATTATGTGTCGTTGACTATCCCTAAGAGGCTTATTATTGGGAAATTTGTTAGCTTGATTTGTCGTCTTGAATTTCACAGAATTTTCAAACTCTGATTTGCAGTGGTCACGATTACTCGAAGGGCATTTGTTATTTTATTGTAAATTATTTCACAGAGCAAAGACATATCTTTCAGCGTCTTAATTTGCTTGTCGATTTTTCCTCTTTATAATCTGCAGTATTTTGCTTTGTTGCGGCGACCAGGCTGTGCCTTATTCAGGTCCATAATAGATTGCAACATTGCGGTTTAGATGGCAGTTATTTAGAGTTATTTATTTTCTATTTCGTCTATTTATTCATTTTTATTTTATTTATTTATTCATTAATCTTTTTCGTCTCATTTTATTTCATATGTTTGAAATTAATTTCAGTTTAGGGTGAATTTGTGTTGAAAGTGGTCTCACATAGTTTGGATGCTGGGCCGAAAAAAAAAAACAACAAAAAAACATTCAGGTTGTTTCTTACTCTTTCACAATTATTACAATTATCTGCAAACATGTCAGTTTAAAGGAACCGTTTCTGGTGTACGCAGGTTTATTCGGTCAGATTTATTTTTTATTTGGTCAGATTATTTTAGGTTCAAAGTTTTACATGCGCTAGATGTGCCATTTCCGGTAGTAATTCCGCAAGCTTTTCCTAACGAATTTTTACGCTATTATTCCTTGTCATCTACGAATCGGCTTCTCATCAATAAATAACACGTCCTTAAAAGGTTCGAAAAAACTACATACTAATATATGTAGGTCTAGGTAAACACACGTGATTACCGTTTTCATTAAATATAACGGGGATTTCGGTGAGAACGATGACCATCCGATATTAAAGTAATTTTTCCATGAATACGTGAGTTTCCATGTAGGATCTTCAAACAATTTTAGAAACAATTCAGCACACAAGATACATACAAGAATCGTTTGAAATTCATACGACGGTTCTGTGTGCTATATTTTTAACTGTATTCCGAAACCAAAGTTGGGCTAGTTAGAGTTTTGATAATCGTTTCGTACGCATTCTTTCTACTTCATGCTTTGACATTTAAAATTTCTTAATTTTTTTTTTTCTTTTAGTACACAATACGTAGTATGATTAAAATAGCGTGAACAAGTAACGTTGGAATGGGAAGCGAAGGGAAATCGTGGAAATTTAACCTAGATTATATTGGACACAGGCAGATAAAAAGAACGATTGTCACGAAGAGAGGAGAAGGGAATATCTGACAGCGGAATATAAGGTGGAATTTTTTACACAAAGACGTGGGATTATGCGTTTTTTAAATAGAAGAAAACAAGAAGAAGCCAAACTGAAGATTTATTTCATTATTCCGAATGTTCATACGGCTGGAAATCCACAGCAAATCCACTGAAAAAAATTAAAAAATAAAAGATCTGCAAAGGAACAAGGGTCGTGTATTGAAGCAAGAGTGCTAGAATTGAAGGGGATTAATTTATAGGAGCATCGGGACGACGAAGCGGAAGACACGAATTTTGGATTACATGTAATTTAGACTAACGGGATTTAGAGGCACAAACTAGATAAAAAAAAAAAAAAAAACTAATCAAAATTTGGAACGAATAATAAATTTATGCAAAGAGACCAGAATGTAACGATCCCACCGCCTCATTTGGTTGGGAATAGAATTTACAACAAGTTTAGTCTTTTAAAAGCAAAAAAGGAAGATGTAAAGGAGGGGTCCACAATCAATTTGTCGTCTATACCAGTGATTTTCAGCCTTTTTTTTTTTGTATAAAGCCCCCTTTCATATTTATTGGTGGCCTCCCCTATCTAATGAAGATAAATTTGTAAATTTGTACTTAGATACATTTATTATGAAATTTGCCTCGTCTATTCATTATATTTTTCTAAACGAACTCTTAATATACGGCACGGAATAAAGAACACAAGTTTTATTTTCGAAATAGCAGAAATTGTTTTACATAAAAATAAAGTGTTAAAATTACGCCATGTTAAATGCAAAAAATGAAAATAGAATGTAATTTTTAATGTGAACCTTGCGATTGATGATATTTAGCGATATTTTCAATGTTAGGTCCAAATGAAGTTAGCGTTAATCTCAAAAATCTACTCTGTTATTTAATAAGCAATTTGTTTGTTTTTGTGGTTTAAAAGAACTTTACTAAAACTACATTCAACCAGATGATATAATGTTGGAAATTCTGTAATGAATAAATGAGCTTGTTCATGAAAAGTTTTTACTATTCGGGGGGTTACAAGTTTAGAATTAAACCGTCGTTATTTTTTGTAAATTTCAATTAAACTACTATTTTGTAGCTGAATAATGCGAGGTAACGTTATGCAGACTACAACTTATGTACCACTCGGCTTACACACTCATACCTGTTAAATAAAGAACCTGCGCCCCACTGCCAGAGACATGTGATTGCTAATTAACCGTCGAACACCTACTGATTATAAATGTCCAGTTTATGAATATTATCGGAAACAACATGGAATACCATCGAATTTAAAGGATTCGCTGTGGAAACCGTGCTTAACCAATTATTTCATTTTCTAAATTCTTCTAATATTTTTGTTAAAGTTGTTATAATTTTTTTCTAATCCTTGTTAATTTCTCTTTATTTTCCTCTTTTTTCCTTCCTTTCAACTTTCATAATTTTGTAATTTCTTGCCGTGTCTCTAGCCTAAGTTGCTGTATACGACACGTAAAATAAATAAATAAAATAATGCGTCCCTGATGCGTTAAACATCGGAGATGCGTCTATTGGGAACGGATCTATTTCCCGGCCTGGAACATTCGTTTCCAAAATAAACCGGGTTCTCATTTCGTTATACATGTATTTTAAAATATATTTTCGCTGTACTAATAAGTCGTCATCGGAACTCATTACTGCCTTTTCTCGTTCAAGTGCAGACATACCACGCAGTGCTTTTCTGAAAAAATATTTAATTTCTCCAAACAAAAAAAACTCGAATGTTTCCTTTGACTGTCATAAGCATGTTCAATTTTTCACCTATATCTCTGATACGTATTATAATATATTATTTTTTAAGTTGATAATTTGATTTTGAAAATTACCCCGTCTTGAATAAATGAACATCCATACACTGTTCTATTAACAAAACGCGTTATCTTTTCTCGCTTCGTTGATTTCACTTCAACCGGTCTGCCATCTAAACAGCTGATGTTTCTTTACTAGCCTCATATGCAACTCTACACATTTTCAATACATGTACGGAACAAAAGTACGTACATTTAAAGACCTACGACGACAGAGTGATGGTTGATTCTTTTGCCGTTCACTGATGAAGTTCAATTAGCGCTCGGCAGTGAAACAGCCGTTTTAGAATTCACTTGCTCCCCTAATCCTAGGCAAATATAGGCAACTGCTTCATTAGGACGTAGAGAGGACAATAAGGCGAAGAAACCAAAAAGAGACGATAGCGGGAAGAGGGCAATAAAGTGTGATTGAAGCTTAGGCGAATAATAGGGATAATAACAGAACGTGCAAGAGAAAAGGGAATTTTCAGAACCAAGGATTAGTAGGAAGGTTAGATTGAATTGGGAGATTTTTATAATAAACGAATAAGCGCCGTGGTTTAAACTTAAAAAAAAATAATAATAATAATTTTAAATGGCGACTTTTCTTGGAAATAAAAAACAAGAAAAAAGCAACCGAAATGTTATCCATAGATCATGTTACTTTAAAAAAAAAAAAAAGGGAATAAATGAAAACCGAAAAGAGAAACCTTTAAAAACAATTGTCATTAATATTTAAATGGATCATCGACGTGAACCATGATATTTCCCCTTTTAAGGCTGACAAAAAATAGAAAACTGCAGCGAATATTTTTTTCAGCTCGTCTGTATTTTACATCCTTCGCACATTTGCAACAAAATTTCATAGAATAACAAGCAAACCTTAAAAATCAAATTTTAAAAGATCATTTTTTATGATCTCGATTTTATGAACTTTCATTTTTTCCTCAAAAATAAATCTCGTAATTTTGAAATTTAAAAATATACGACACTAATTGAACCATTTAACAAATTTTTTGGTAGCAACTTTTGACATAACTGTGTAAATAAAGCGAATAAAAAAAAAATTATTTCCTATTAAATTACTGCATTCGTAAACAGCTTGTATTAAGTTCTAGGGAGGGGGGGGCAATTTTAGAGCGCTATTTCCCCCCAAAACCTCTACTGCATTCATTCCCGTCACCCGATGAAGTAAAATTCATATCTTGTCAACCGCCAAAATGCAGACAAACATATAGGTCACTGGCACTTTTAGCAAGATCCTTTCCGTATTAGTCACAAAAATAATTCCAAAAGGACGAGGCTGAAGAAAAATGACATGGGTCGTTAAGGAAGGTATGGAAATTTTTTTCTTTTCCCATTTTTTCCGCAAACAAAAAGGTGCTAAAAACATAATAATAATAATAATAATACGTAATAGGTAAAACGTATGCTAATCACAAGCAGCACAGTTTGGCAGGTATCAGACGAATGACAGACAGACGAGAGAGCATTGTGCTCATTTTGAATAGCAAAACAGCGACTATAATTGGAAAGGCGTTTTCCAATTTCGTTGTCCTTATCATTTTTGTTACACTACAACATTGGGGACTGCGAACAACCAGGTAGGCAGTAAAGTTTGCCGTAAACGCACTCGAATGCGTAAATAATTTGAAAAAAAGATACGAAACGTTCACCATTCCGGATGAAGTTGGCGGCTCCTGTCCTTTTCTCGCTATACTTTCTGAACGATGCAACTTAATAGTAAGAAAAATATCGCACAATATTAACCGAATTTTTAATTACATAAACGACTTGCAAATGAAAACACATACTAGTCTCTAGTCGAACTAGTTTAAAAAAAGTACTGTCTATCGGTAAACTCGATTCCCGTAAACTATCTAGTAAAGGTTAAATAATAATAAAACACGATTTTTTTACTGGAAATATAATGAAAACGAGATTTATCTATATAATAAAAACAAACTTCAATAAATAAATAAATATAATAAGGGGCTAAAAAAAGTATAATTTGTAACAATAAATAAAATAAAATAGCCCGTATTTTTAGGAACGTTTTCGGGCATCATCAGCTAAAACTTAATCAAAACTTAAAACACACTCTCTATTAAGTTAGTTTTAGCTGATCATCATACCCGAAAACGTTTCTAAAAATAAGGGCTATTTTATTTTATTTATTGTTACAAATTATACTTTTTTAGCCCCTTATTATATTTATTTATTTATTGAAGTTTGTTTTTATTATACAATTCCTAACAAACAGGTATGCATTCACCTGCATTTATTTATCTAACTCGAGAAGTTTCAGTGTCGTAGCATCTGATGAATCGTGAATGTTAATCAGGAGTACTAATTAAATACATAATTATGGAAAACAATTCTCGGTAGACCAATCATGTTTAAAAATTTAATCTTAAAAACTTAACGTTTCGGAAAGTTTACATTTACCATCATCCGAAACATCTGACAGATTCGAACGCTAAAAATAATCGGTACAACCTGAGAAAAGGTGTCGCATACAAACTAGAAAGAAAGAAAGAAAGAAAGCCATATATTTTGACAAAAGTAAATTAAACAATCATAAAAGTGATAACGAAAATTGCGTACCGGCTCATCGAGACTTAACCGCAATGTCATAATGCTATAATATAGTATGCATAGATATTCATAAATACAATATATAATAAAAATCATAATAAAAATTACAAAGGGAAAACAAAACAAAAGAAAATAAAAACCCTAGCTATATGAATATACCGCCAATATTATAAATAAAACCATGCCCAATTAACTACGTGCACTCACGGGTTGATTAAATTATGCTTAATCCGGCGATGCTTATATCTAACATACATTCGGGCTAGTTGCTCAGAATTATAATCTCCAATATTTCTGATAAGTACATTGCTATGATTGGGACACTGCTGGAAAAATTTTTTAGCCAAACTGATTACGAATTCTTTTAAGTAGGGCAGCTGTAGCGAGATATGCAAACTATCAATTCTAGTCCAACGGGGGACTTTTAAAATGCACCGGCAACACCTATTTTGAAGCAACTGCAGTTGATTAAAATTAGAATCTGAAATTGAGCACCAAACTGGAGCTGAATAAGTCAATACAGGTCTAATGACGCTTTTATAGATAATTAGTTTATTAGCATTACTTAGGTATGATCTACGATTTATAATCGGATACAAAGCTGCGATAACTCTATTAGTCTTCACTCCCGCGTGCCTCACGTGCTCTTTAAAAGTTAATCTTCTATCTAGGATTACCCCAAGGTATCGAACATACTCTGCCCACTTAATACTAGTCCCTTTAATACACACTTGCCTTGGTGGAGTGGGGTATCTGCGAGTAAAAAGTATCGCTTCTGTTTTGGACGGGTTTATTTCACATTTCCATTTTTCTAAAAATTTTAAAAGTCGCAAGCTGTGCAGCTGTAGTCGATTATAAATAGTAGATGTTCTGTATGAACTGCAGTATAAAGCAGTGTCATCAGCATACAAAGCCAAATTGGTATGCTGCAGTTTCGGAAGATCGGAAAAATAAATTGTAAAGAGAAAGGGGCCTAGAACACTACCTTGCGGTACCCCTGCAAGGACAGTTCTGGGCAATGACTTCGCGTCCTGTACAGATACATAAAAGGTTCTATTGCGGAGATAGCTTTGAATAACTCTAATTAAATAATTCGGAAATTTAAACTTTAACATTTTGAAAAGCAAACCGTCATGCCAAGTTGTATCAAAAGCTTTTGCAATATCAAATAAAATTAACCCCGTGTGTTTATTCAAATTAAAGTTATGCAAGACATGGTCCGCTATCCTGGCAATCTGATGTGTGGTAGAATGCCTCGGTCTGAAACCAAATTGCTCCGCTGGAATAATGTTGTTATTGTCAGCAAATTTACGAAGTCTCTGCAGTATAACTTTTTCCGCGATTTTGCTTAAGTTACTGAGCAAACTAATAGGTCGTATATTATTCAGTTGCGAAGAGTCTTTGCCCGGTTTAGGTAGTGCAATTATTTTAGCTGTCTTCCAAGCGGTTGGAAAATAGCCGTACCACATCGCGGCATTGATTATATGTGTTAGCTCAAGTACACCTTTCCGTGGGATTTTATTTAAGATTTTTGCAGGGATGTTGTCGTCACCAGAAGACATTTTATTTCTTGATTTTTTTAGGTAACTTGATACTTCCGTCGGCATAGCGGGATAAAACCCCGAAAGGGGAAGTTGAAAGCGTGCGAAGTTGTCGGAAGCAGACCGTGTTAATAACCTTTTAACCGTATTGGTAACTAACCTATTGTGGTACGTGGATGTGGGCCGAGAGCTCGCTTTATGTATGTTAACAAAATTCTCGGCTAACAACTCTGCCTTGGCCTGGTCCTTATACACATATACGTTGAGGTTTTGATCAAGAATCGACGGAATTACACTATAGCTCTTATTGTACTTCGAGCACACTTTCCATAAGCTTTTGTCCTGTGCATTTGCATTAGCAAGAGATTTCTGAAATTTATCATTTCTTATTTTGTTGAGAAAAAATTTTATTATTTTGTTAAAGAATTTAATGACCGGCTTCAAATAACTAGTATACGAGTGAAATCGATATTTTGTATATATTCTACGAACGAAGTTTTTAAATTTAATTATAATCTGCAAAAAATAAGGAATAGTAACTTGTGAAAAAAGCTGACACGTCTTTTTTGGCACATATAGGCTAATACTATCCGTAATTAACTTAGTAAAGTAATTTAGCCTCCTATCAATATCAGCCTTACCTTTGATTGGTAGATTAAGATTAATGTTATCTGACAAATATTTTTTAAAACTAGCCCAGTCTACATTATTAAAATCCAGGTACGTGGGATTATTTAGCGCCGGCTTAGTATTATTAATAACGGTAAAAATAGGTTTATGGTCCGAAGTAAGACGCTCGAATGTTACGGGTACATTCACCTTAATATTTTTTGCTATAATTAGGTCTAAAATGCTGCAACGAAGTTGATTTGAAGCAGGAAAGTAAGTGGGTTCACGAGGAGCCAAAATATGAAAGTTATTTCCAGAGGCCATATTGGATAAAATATTGCCCGCTAGATTGTTATTAAAACAGCCCCATATTCTACTCTTGGCATTTAGATCGCCAGCTAATATGATCTTAGGATGTAAATTAAGGAGGGATCTAATATCTTCCGCGAATTTATGTGTATATCGAGGTGGCTTATACACAGCACAAATTACAAATGAGTTTATGTTTTGGTTACCATGACCTGAGAAATCGGTAAAAATCTTTACTGCAATGCACTGAACGTACTCCATACGCGGCGAGCGCAGTAGAACATGTCTAATATTTTTGTTTATGAGCAGAGCTACTCCGCCACTTCTACGATTAACATCCTCTCTATAAAAAGCAAACCCTGGAAATTTTAAAGAGACCGAGGAGTGCAATTTGGTTTCCGACAGGGCAGTTACGTGGATCTGCTTATTACAGATAAATTCATATAGCTCATCGTACTTATTAGCAATAGAATTACAATTCCAAGCAACCAGACGTACACCATTGCTATTACAGATCATTGATAACAATTAAAAATAATTCTTACATATTATTTCAACAACTTTGCCAATTACAGTGAGAAAACTCTTTTGCTGTATTCCATTAAACTCATTAAAAATAAGTTTAGCTACACGTAAAAGTTTATTTACATCAATAATTCTGAACTTATCTATTAGTGAAAAAATCTGTGAAAAGTAGTCGGGTGCAGCGCGCGCCGGCTTGTCTTGTCCAGCAACTTGCGCATAAGATCTCTGAGATCCTCCGTATGGAGTGGGACGAAGAGTCATTAAATGCGGTACCATAGGAGTAACATTTTGGCGAACAAAAGGCCTCTTTTCCTCCCTAGCACGGAAGATACGCAAAAAATGTGTACATTCTTTGGAGTTAGCAGCATGAGGGTCATTGCAATTAGCGCACTTGCTCGTTTCAGAACTGTTACAATCGCCGGCAGGGTGGGTCAACGCACAGCGAACACATCTGTCTGGAAGGTTGCAGTTAAGAGAGACATACCCAAAACGTTGGCACCTGTAACACTGAATAACTGGATTTTTCCGTACATATTTCTCCCATTGAACAAGACAGAAATTGACATGTTTAATATTAAAAATATGTTTAATATCTGTGCTAGGTGGAAAGGTAACTAGGAAAACAGAAAGGGGAATCTGTTTGCTACTCTTTTCGCATTTCTTAGTAAATTGGGTGACACTTAAAATTTTACAGCGAGATTTAAGGTGAAATTCTATATCTTCAGAGGTGAATGAAGCAGGAAGTCCTTTCAAAACAAATTTAAGGGCCTTACGCTCTTTTGGTAAATGAGTGTAAAAATGAACCTTGTTGCTTTTAAGAGTCGAAATAACTGTATCGTAATGTATACCGGAAAAAACATAAATTAAAGTCTTACTACTATAATATTTAATTTTAAATTCTGACTTAAGCAGAACTTCCAAATTTATTATTAGCTGCTTGAGATTAATCGAGCAATCAGAATGCATAATAATAATTGGGGGGTATTTCGTTTTGGGAACAACATCATCGTTAAACAAAACATGCTTCACTGTATCTTCTTCAGCTTGCAACGGGCTGAATCGATTAGAAGTAATTATTACCTGACCTTTATCTATTTTCGTCTTCTTTGTTGCGCATTTACGTTTTAAAACTGTAGTGAAACTAGAGTCTGAATCCTCTTCATATTCTTCTACGTGCGTGACGTATTTATTACTATCGCTACTAGGGCCGGCAACATTGTTTTCATCCTGATCGATCAGGTCATTCATAACTACGTCTCGCCTGTTAACCACAGCGTCCGCTGAAGTATTCGCCGAAACGGTCGGCCCCGTCATAATCGGACACTAACACTACCAGCTGACCGAGATCAGCGGTATACGATAACAATTCGAACTAAAAACAATACGAGCTGATAAGCGATACGCGAACGCGAGAACACTAGACAGATACGTATTGTAAGAATTAATCAAAGTGCATACAAACTAAATTATTATGAAACAGGCCTGGTTGGGTAGATTGTCTATACAACTTCAGTCTCGTTCTTGCTGTTGAGTTAAACACTTTCTGCGCCTTTGAAGGTATTATTTTTCGCCTTTTTTTTCACAATAAAGCATGCACCTTTGCCACAAAAGTCCTGTTCGCCCTTTGCAGGCCTCTATATATTCTTACTGCGACACTTAGTGCCCCGACAATACTTTTCTCTTCTCCTTTCTCGCTTTTACTCATTTTAGTATTCCTTCCGTGTTATATTAACACGTATTGTGTAGTTCCGGGCACACTTCTTGTTTTCTCTGTATTCTTTTCCTAGTATTCAGTTTTTAACAAATACAAGGAAAAGTGAAGCTCTCGACGACACGTTGGGTTATCAAAGCAGCGGTTATCGGTTCGGCCCGAAGAAATACATTTAGTGTACCAAAAGTAATAAACTTTGAAAAGAAATTAAATTGAATTCATCGTTTCATAGCTAAATAAAAATATTACATCGTTACCTAAGTGTAATTTCGTGTGAATATTATAAAGATAAGAAATAAGAAAGCTCGAAATTTGAGTACAACCAGTTGAAGAGAACTGTTTTCAAACGAAAAAAAAAAAAAAAATGTTCACACCTAGGCTCTGTAAATAAGAACTATTCGAGTAGATTTGTAATAATAAGGTCGCCGACTATAATTGTACAACGGTATTTTCGAAAGTTTAAAAGATAGAAATTAAAAATGGATTAACATCTTATTTGAAAAAAGAAAACAGCAGAAAATCAATCTGTAGCCAAAACTAAAAGTACCGTAAAGCTTATGAACATTAGAAGCTAAAGATACATGTAGTATTTTAAAAATAAGTTACGAGTTTTTTGTTAAAAATTCTAACTTCACGGGGACACAAGGAATTGTTTTTCAAAAATTACAAACATTACAAAAATTACAAATCTTTTTGAAATCAGCCAATTCCGTAAATTAAAATTTGAACTAATAATATTATGGTCTACCAAATGAAAAAGTGTGCCGAAGCTTTTTACAAAGTTCTAAATTTTATGCGACAGGGCCGATCTTAACCTTGTATGGAAGTGAAAATCACGCTAAACCGGAAACTAATAGTGCATAAAACTGAAAATTTCACTCGAATATAAAAGTGAAGTAAAAAAGCTTTTCTAAAGAATTCAAAAACTTTAAAGAGCTTAAATGAGTTAAAAAGCATTTTCCAAAATATAAAATACCTTTGGAGACGGAGGATTACGTAAACTGAAATTATGCCAAAAATTATATTTAAAAATTTCAACTGTGAAACCGGATTAAACTACATTTCGGATGAACCCAGTAATCATATTATAGCTGAAATTAACAGCCTACAAAACTCTCAAAATTTCATACGGACACAACTCACACATCAAACAAATCGAATGGAAACATTTTTTATAGAAGACGAATTTTAAACGGATAACAAGAATTGAAAACCTGTCGTCGGTGAAACACATACACACGCATATTTATATATAAATATATATATAGTACATACATTTAAGTTTCATATAAAAGGTAATAAAGCAATTGCAAAAATTTCTTATATTTAAACATATACGTCACATTAAAAATAAACGTATATTTTTAAAGGTTTAATGCAACCAGTTATTGTTTACTCGTCGTATCCAATCGTCGAGATCCAATTTAAATTACAGACAATTAAAATGTATACAAAATTCATATTAATGTAAGTATGGTTAATTTTTGTATTGATTGGTAATAAATATGAATAAAACGCGCATAAAAACAGGAATATATTCACAAGCAAAAATTAAATCGATATTTCAGAGTCATACTTCAGGATGTTATTGAACCCTTTTTTTATCACAATGAAAAAGAAATCTTAACTTGCAATACGGACCAGCTTAATTTTATTTCTCGTGACAGAACATGTAAAAATGAATACGCAATTTACATGGAAAAATACTTTGTACGGGTTATTTAAAGTACAACCGATGAAAATCGGCTCAATAAATCTTCGGTTTATTTCATTAACAACAGTTTATCTTGTAACCTTAAAAAAACACATGATGTTGCCGGATTAAATTTATTACAAATTAATCGCATAAGGTAGCCTAGCAGTTATGTTGCTCGGTTACGAAAGGTGATTACAGGTTTCAGACTCAAGTCGCTCCCAGATGTATATCTGATTTGAAATTAGACTGGATAGCAGAGAAGTAATCTGGGAAAATAAAAACGGACCTGAAAGAAAAAGAAACTGGCGCGCAATATTCTCGTCAGATTCACTGGGTTCAGGCTGCATTATGAGGAACTTAATTCCACAATTCCATAAGATACTTTTTGTTCTGACTTGTATAATCAGGTAAATATGTATACTAAAGAAGAAATGATAGTTAAACAATAGACATTTATACAAAATGCACGCACAAGCCAAAGAACATTTTTATTAATCAATAAGTTCTTAGTCGGTAAAAGCTAATAACATCCTGATTATATACATTTTTCGTATGAAATAAGTATCAAAAAAGTAATTTCTACGGCAATAAATTGAATTACAGATAATAAAATAAATATTCACAGAATCAGAGCGAAGGAGTCGATATAATTAGTGAACTTATAATTCGATAATCGATTCCATAAAAAATTATTCACGGAGAGTGCGCTTCAATTTGATAAAACGAGGTTCGATGATTTTTCCAGTTTATATTCACTATTTTTCCAAAAAAAATTATAAAAAATTAAAAGGGTTTTGAATAAAGGTAGGTTTAGGGGGAAAAATTATGGTAATAGAGAAAAAGCAAATCATTTACGTTATTTGACTTTTTTTTTTTTAATTTATAAAAAACTTACGATGAATTTTTTTTTTTTACTTTTTAATGTAAATTTAAAAATAATCATCAAGCATTTTCATCAGGAAATTTGAGTTAAAAATTTTTATGTTCATTTTCTGTAATTAATATTTTTAACTATAATTTTATCTGTAATACGTGTTTTCTTAAGAACGACTGCACCAAATTGGATAATTTTTTTTTTATTATGTTCGTTATTGTCAGGACGAGGGTTGTGCAAAAGAAAATTTTTAAAAAATTCTACGGAAAAGTTTTTATAGTCCCATAAAATGAAAAGTGAGTGAGAGAGTGTATGTATATGTGTGAGATGGAAGGATATATTCTCCGACGCATCGGTGTGATTGAAAAAATAACGAAGATGGGTCTGACTATCGATGAACAATTAACATAGCGAATAAAAAAACTACCGTCTAAAAGAAGAGATCCTTTTTTCTTCATTGTACGTATGCAGGCACGATATACATTGTCCCTTGCCGTCATTATCTTTTTTTTTTTTTTATTATATGGGCACGCCAGCACAGGACATTTACCCAACACAAAAGATTAAAAGAATAGAAGGACATATGGAGCGACAAGTTATATCAAGAAACGATTAGAGACAGAGAAAATGAAGGCGACTAACAAGGGAACAACAGAAGGAGATGGAAAAGTGAGAATATATAGGGCACTGTAAGGAGTAGGGGGGCCAAGGCTAAGCAAATTGGAATAAAGGATCGCACGTTCTGTAGAAATAAAGGAACATTCGAATAGTACGTGGTTTGCATCACACGTGCCATTTAAGGTAGGAGGATGAAAGGGACACAAAGGAGATTGAACCAGAGCAAAGCGGAAACGAGAAGCCGGGAGCAGACTGTGATTAAAACGAAGGCGAACTATGGAAGAAATTTCACATACGAACTGGGGAGGTGATCCGTGCATTTTGCTCATGTTCTACAAATCCTGTATCCGTTCTATTCTAGATTATTGCTGTTTTATTTATGGCAACTCTTCCAAGTCTTTGCTCTCCAAGCTCGATCGCGTCCAAAATACTTGCCTCCGCCTCTGTCTTGGAGCTCAGAAATCTTCTCCTATCCCTGCTATTCAAGCGGAAACCCACATTCCTCCACTCTTTATTCGGCGTTCCTATTTGGGCTACCGCTTCCTCATTAAACGTCTTCCTATCTCCTCTTCCTCACTTATTCCTTCTTATTCCCTCATTCTACAGGATTGGCGATTTAGTGCCAATAAAACACCAATTCTATCTCTTATTTCTACTCGACTCCTTCAATTTTTACCATACATTCACACTTACCATAAGCTCCCATATTTTTCTTTTAACTTTTCCTCCTTCCTTCATCCAATTAATTGCTTTTACTCTTCTGCTCCCCCTACACCCGTTCTGCATCATGCCGTTAGATCGGAATTTTTACATACCTTAAACTCCCACTATTCTAACCACGTTACAATCTACACGGACGGTTCCAGGAGCCCAAGTGGAGTTGGTGCAGCCTTTCTTTGTCCTTCATTAAATCACTCTGAGTCTTTAAACTTCCTTCCTTCTGTTCAACTTTCTGTGTCGAGTCTACTGCTATCCTCCATGCACTTTTCTTCATCAGATCTTCGAAGGTCTCTCATAATTTCCTTATTCTATCAGACTCTTAAAGCGTGCTACAGGCTGTTGCATCTCCTCTGCCTTCCCACTCTACTGATTATGTAATCCTTTTTATACGTTCCTTGATCCATGACCTCTTTCTTTTTTGTGCAATCCAGGTTAATTTCTTTTGGATCCTTAGCTATTCCGGAATAGAAGGAACTGAGTCAGTTGACTTATTAGCTCGGCGAGCTTCTTCTTCCGGCAGGTTCCTTACTACTTTTCCATCCATCAATATTAATTTTCTGTCCTCTGTAGCGCACAACCAATTATGGTTTAACTCCTACTACTCCTCATTCTCAAACCCGGATTCTTTTTACTTGTCCATCCAGCCTTCTCTTCCTTTCTGTTCCTGGTTTCTTGACTTCCCTTTTATGCGTCGCTCCAGCATCTCGGCAATATGCCGCCTCCGCTTTGGGCATAGCTCGTCGCTTTTCCTATTCTCTCTTGCGGCATCTCCGTATTGTTCTTTACATCCTCCTAACAGTCAACATGTATGTGATCCTGATCACATAATGTTCGAATGTTCATCACTTTCATCTGAACAATCTTCCTTTTACTCCTCTCTCTTATCAAACATTGTTCCTACTCCCTATTGTGCTGCATTTATTCTTTCCCTTCCTTCTCCTTCTGTCATCCAGGCGCTTGATACATTCTTGTTGAATGTTTGACGCCTCATAAAAATCTGATTTTTTTTCTATTCCTATTTCTTGGGCTAATGTCCTCGCTGACGAACCCATAGTAAATATTAAAAAAAAAATAAATGACAGAACGGCTGATACTGGGAAAATTATTAAACCAAGGAGAAGCGGATGGAGAAGGCTGTAAAGCAAGGTAAAAGGAGTCAGGGTTGGAGAAATAGGACGGATAGAGATCAGTCCAAAAGTCCATCATGGTTTGCACAAAGCGGTTAATGATCGTCACCAATACAAAAGAACGAATATTATACCCCAATCTTGAACGGTCATAAATATATATATATACAACAAAGTCTCAAGAACGGCTGGACCGATTTTTATGATTTTTGATTTGCTGGATTTGTCTCTGCACCCAATAGCGGAATACATAATTTAAAACAAAATTTATGAAGAAAATTCATTTTTTTTGCTGTTTTTTTCTCAAAAGGGTGGTTTACATAATTTTTTAACCGCAATTTTTGGATGTTATGAAAGGGCTTCTGTTTTTTGTTTTATATTTAGAATTTCACTTCAAAAGGGTTATCTGTTATGAATTTTTTAAAGGCGATTTTTGAGGTCGTTCTAAATTCCATACTATATATTTTAGACGATTTCTTGCCGTCCAGAGTAATCGTTCAGCTTAAAGTTGTAAATTATCATAGATAGAAGTTTTAATAATTTATGATCCAATGTTCTGATAAGTCAAATCGTTTCCAAGCTCTTTGCGTAATTGAATATTTTTGTCGTTTCTGAACCATCTTATTGGGATTATTCCGTACGTCATATGTGAACGAAATCGTAAAAATCGGTATAAATTTACTTAAGAAATTAAATTACATTAGAAACACGTTTTTTCGTGTATATCCCATCATCAGCTAACAGCACAGAGTACACACTTTATTAAAAAGTATATAAATTGAGTGCGTACTCTGTGTTGTTAGCTGATGGTATAGCCCGGAAAAACATGTTTCCAAAGAAATTTACTTCAATTTTTTAAGGTAAATTTATACTGATTTTTGTTATTAAGGGGATTAATGCCTTGCTGCAGGTGAATTACATTCATTTCAATGTAATTAAAATACTTATCATTTTGATTTTTGTACATTTATTGAACTTAATTCGTTTTGAGTATTGATTTTATCTTAATAAAAAACTGAATTTAATTCAGCTAATAATAAGTTAACACAACAATTATTGATTCTAAGGCGGTATGAAGTTCGCCCGGGTCAACTAGTTTTTAATAAAATCAAGAAATCAGTATTTGAAAAAAATCTTTAGGCTGGGCCTACCTTCAAATACAAAACTAGATGGCCATCATAGGGTTCATATGCAAAAAACAAACTTATTCACAAATATATTGATTGTAAATATTTATATAGCGCAAATAGCGAAGTTTATAATTTTCTGGAAGCTATTTTGTTCCCGCTGACGAAAATGAAAGATTTCCAAGGATCATTATACTTGTATTTTTCGAATTTCGATTTTCTTTTTTCTCGCCACTCCGGTCCTAAAATCACAATTAGCGCTGAAGTTTAGTTATCTAAACCTTGACTTACAGTTTCAATTTCTTCCTGTCTCTTTTCATTAGAACCAGACATGACTTTTAACTAATATACTAATAACTTTCTTTCAAAGGAATCAAATTACGTTACACAAAATAGTAACAAATATTTTTTTCCCCTTAAATTCTCCTACTCGCCTTTTCTTTTTTTTTTTTTAAATATACGTCGTTTGTAACTACTAAGGTCATTACAGCACATATACGGAGGTCACTTATATATGTTGGGTCAAACCACTCGTTCTAACGCTATGATATTGGTTGTAGCATTAGCCAGATAGTCCTGTATGTTACTGGGTAAGCCATGTTGCGTCCAGAACGTGGCGAACTTTGGGTACGTGTGAAGTATGTGTGGAACTGTCAATATACCAGCCTGGCCGCAGAAGAAGCAAGTCAAATATTAATCACAGTAAAACAAAACAAATTTCACGACTTAAACACGTTTTATCGCATTGTTCAAATGACCTGTGCTGACTCAGATAGTAATATTACCTTCCGCGGAATGTTGTAACTTGCTCAGAGTCATTCGGGTAATACATCTCTACACCAGTATCCCGAAAATCTTCTCCGCGGATTCCGAGAGAGAGAGACGAAGAGAACATGCTGGACGCTTCGACATAGTTTACTTGCTATATCGAAGTTTGTGATAGTCTTGCATGAATGGGATGTTTAAATCGTAACGAAGTGTTCCGTTTGACACTAAATAAGGGCCGTTGGCGATTTGTCGTTGTATTTTTGAATCGCGACTGTTGAATTCTGTTACTATTGCTTTTGGACGTTGCGCCATATAGCTTAATGCCATATCTCCATACCGGTCCAGTGCAGATAGGTAGATTAATCTTTTGCAAGATACGCTTAGAGCGGACTTCCTGCCCATAAGGCAATCTAAGATTTTAAGACTTGAGTAAATTTTTTGCCTTGAGTGCACGACATGGGTCATTCATGCTAGACGTCGGTTCGTAATTAAATTAATCCTAGGTATTTAACGTTGTTGCTTTGCGACATTATTTATTTAAAATCAGCAAATTCCATTCTGATTTTTTTCGAAATAAGAATTACGACAAGAAAACCTCCAAGGTTGGTTTAATTTCCTCTAGACAGGGCAAATGGCGGGGAAATTAAAACTTTTCAGAACTGTGATTTCAGAGGTTAATTTTTTCGAATAAAATAAATGAAAAATGTTATTTCTTTCCCCGATAGGTCCTTTAAAAAACGCAAGTTTGCTTTGAAATCCGTCAATAAAGTCCAGGCCTTGCATTTACAGCTATTTAGGGTTAAAGCAACGTGGAGCGCGAGTTCTTGAAATATACAACAATGAAATATCTCGTGAGTTTTACTTATCAGAAATTCTTCTTTTTTTTTTATTCTGAGTTTTTGAATATTTTTTTCAATGAATAATATAATCATGCTTGCTTGGATCATTTCTAGCATGCCTAGCCGAGAGAGCTTGAATATGAGAATAAAGCAATAAAAACGTATAATGACGCATTAGAACCTTTGCTATTAACTTTTCCTTAATCTTAGCCGTAATACCATCGTAACCCATAAATAGAAATGATTTTTTATACTTCCCGTACTGCAAAAAAAAGCATAGAACTACCGCATATTCTCTAATTCAGTGTTCCAGATGAACATAATATCATCCACTATTGTGTAATAATAATAATTTCAATTTTATTTTTAAATAATTGAAATTCATTTAAGATAAAAAAAAAAGTATTGACTTATTTTTTATCGAATATTCTTTGCCAAGTCGCATCGATTGGCACAGTATTTAAATCAGTATCATGATTGGTTTTTATAAAATAACTAATTTTTCCAATAGCAATAATAACAAATAAATAAATAAATTGAATTGAAATTACTTTCTTTCAGACTTTCTTAAATTACTCAATAGACTAAATTTTCCCAAAATCTACATGGTTTCATCTTAATACGCATCAAATGGAACAAATTGTAAGCATTCTTTTTTTTTATTATTATTTTTTTCGACTCACCAATATGGACAATAAACCAGCGTAAGTGGAATTTGTCTATAATTTCAATGTGCAACAGTGAGATTTGAATCACGTCTACATGAACGAAATATTATTGCCTAACTAATTATGTCATGGCAGCTGGCTGAATTAAAAGTAAATAACATTATTTAAATGCAAACATGAGTCATATACATCTATATCTATCTATCTATCTATATATATATATATATATATATATATATATAAAAATCAATATCTAGAAACGCCAAAACAAGACACTATAACACCGTTATTAAGCCGCAGTGCCTATACGCAGCTGAATGCCTGAACATGACTTCGAACAAGGAAATGCACCAGTTGGAAATTAAGGAAAGGAAAATAATCCGGAAAATATTGGGCCCCAGGAGAGACGATGAGTACTGGAAATTAAGGAGCAATAATGAAGTATACGAAATAATAGAAAAGGTCAGTGACACATTTAGGAAAAGAAGAATCGCCTTTTATGGTCACATCAAAAGAATGGATAATGAACGCCTTACCAAAAGAATCTTTGACTACTTCGACAACAATCCGAAATGTAGGATACTGCGGATAGTACAAGTAAAAAGAGATTTGGAACAGATGGGGATCAGCGAAAGTGAAATTGAAGATAGAAACAAGTTCAGTCGGAAGGTTCAGACTTTTCAAGGATTCCGGAAGGACACAGTGAAGAAAACAGGGCGAAAGTGGACAGAAGAAATGAAGAAAGCGCACTCAGATAAAATGAAAGAATATTGGGCAAACAAACGAAAGAAAATGGGGAGGAACGAAATGTAGCCGGCGTTATTCGTGTAATATTTCCATGGTCCTCAGATGGCCAAAGTCGAAAAATAATATATATATAATTATATAAATATACACGTACATAAAATTTATCAAAAAAAAAAATTCAGTACGAATTATATTAATAAAAATAATTTTAAAATTCATTAAAAAACACCGATTTATTCAAAATTATTTTAGCGCGCTGAACTTTAATTCCCCTAAAATATCATTTTTTAAAATGACGTGCTGATTTTTTTTACTTAATTTCATTTAAAATTCGCTCAAAAAAACAGATTTTTGCATAATCAATAATAAAAGTTAGGGCGAGTTAATTATTTAGAATGTTCGTAAGTTAATTAAAATCATCAGGTTGTTCACTATACACTCTACAATTAGTGAAATTAAATATAATTGATCAAAGAAAGTGACATGTACGAAATAGACGTCCGTGTTTGAAAAAGAAGAAAACTGTAATAATATGAAATGCGTAATTACTTCTTTTTTTAAAAATTAATAATCAAAAAAAAAATTATTTAATTTCTCTAATATCATTCGTAATTACACATTATGTTCCAATAATTTTTCACCAACAACTACCGGGAATACAAAACAAATAGAATATTATTTTATGCTGCAATAGTATAAGTAACGATTCACGTTAATAATTATATTTTTTTAGACCTTGAAACAATTGTAGAAATTTTTGCTGTCACAATTACATGGAGAAGTCCATTACTTATGAACTTTATGGATTAAAACATATTTCCTTATCGTTATAATGGATCTTCTTAAAGTCTTGATACATATCATATATTATTCTAAATTTTCCATTATTAATATTTAAATTTTTATTTCGGATATCTTGATGTCTTCCGGTATATAGAGAGACTTGTGCTTCCCTTTGTTATCCGTGGAGCTATATTATTTGCACATATATTTATACTTTTTTTTAACTTGAATCTAATCAATTTCTGGATCATTATGTGTGTTTAATTTATGTTATATGACTTTGCTCTTATCTTCGAACATTGGTATTTTACGCAGTATGCAATGGTTTTTGCTGCAAAATACATACACTATTTCTGGTATTTTTCAAGATTTCGGATCTGTTGTTATTTATGACCTTTATGAACAATATAGGATCTAACCTTTAGATTTAAATTTCTTTTATTTGCTGATGACTTAAAAATCTATACACCAATAAATTCTGTGACCACTGCGGTAAAAACATTTTGATGGACTTGTGCTATGGAGTATAACGATTTAGCATTCAATTATGATGAAAAATTTCCTTAAATGCTACACAATCGTAATCGAATAAAGTACAATTGCAACTACACTACGGATGGCATTGCAGTATCCATCTTAGCCTGTGTACGTGATTTGGGAGTTTATAAAGTTAATCATGCTGCCAATCAGGTTTATTGAACATCTTAATGTTTCAATGTTTCATTATAATGAATTCATCTGGGTTCCGTGATTGTGAGAATTTTTGTCTCCCTTTACAATAATTTCGTAAGGTCCCAGTTTGAATACTTGTCTGTTGCATGGAATCCATATTACGATAATTATATTAAAATATAATTGAAAAAATTCAGGGCAAGTTTCTGACATACTTGTTGTACCGTTTGACGAGAAATTATCTGAAATATGTGACCTATACTGCCTAATGCCCAAGTTGAAGTTTTTGCACGATACATGTACTGAACTACGGGAGCTGAAATAAAACCTCAAGCAAGTACGAATTCAGAGTTTAATGCCCTGATAACGTCGAATTTTAGGTTATTAAATGCCTTATTAAGTTTTTATCCCCATAAAAATATTCGTGTCAATAGCAGAAATATTATCTTAATATATTTCTAACGTAATTTGTGAATATAGAGCTCCGTTATATATTTACGCATACCTGAAGGAAATATCTTTCAATTTGTTGATCCGCAATATAAAATAATCATTTATTAAAACGCAAGAGATTTTATATTTCGGCATACAACGTGATACTATTTTTTCTTTTTCTTTATGTTTTTTGTTTGTATTTTTTTAATGCAGTTTCATTACATTCGAAAGATTGTGCATTCTTTTGTTATTATCATTTTTGTTTTTTAATTAATTGATTTTTTTTTTTTTTAAATTTTTCTACTGCTAACTAATGCAACTGCATTGGGATTGGTCTGTTTTTGAAATAATAAGACTGATGTCTGTACAAAACATGTCCGAAAATTATTGTAAATAAATAAATAAATAAATAATTACTTGTTTAGCGCTTGTCTTTGTTTCGAAAATAATTACTGAACCACGTACGTATTCATAATGAATTTGATACATCGCAAATTTTCAAGTCGGTTAATATTTTTTTTTTGTTTGTGAATTTTAAAAATTCGCGAATGTAAAGAATCTTCTGTTTATGTATAGGGTTCGAAATTTCAAAATTGCTACGTGAACATCTGTGATACTTGCCACTTCCTCTTTTTTCAATTTTCGATAGAATCAGCACCTGATTCACCTTAATTTCGTCGCTTTCTTTTCAATTATTTTCACGATTCAACAATTTGGGGGCGACAAATTAAAAATAAATAAAACATCATAATAAATAAATTTCGCTAAAAAAGAAATTTAATTCGCTTAACGTTTCGACCAGCTTGCACTGGCCATCATCAGGAGCAAACTCAATCAGAAATGTAACGTCATGTATGAACTTTCCATACAAAATGTTCAATCAATATATTCTCTTAAGAGGAAGATGCATTTTTTTTGGCATCGATATTGTTTGCTTCCATTTTTTTGATTTAATCATTGTATGATGTGCAAACAACCTTTTCCACCTTGTGTCCTTTAGGAAAAATTTAACTTACGGTCTGCGGAAATACAGCAGTAATTATAAAGTGTCACAAAAAAGATTCGGAACGATAGAATGGAAATAAGAATAATCGCTTTTATGCCATTCTTATTTTCGCTCCCAGAAATAATAATTGTTCCGGCGAAATCCTGTCAGGAAACTAAAAAATCAATTGCACATTTCGCCTAAACCGCATAGTCGAAAATTTCCAAAAATATTGCGGTAACTCGAGGATATGAAGAAAATTAAAAGAAGACAACACTAAAAAAAGTCACTTCGAAAATGCACAACCTTCGAAAAAAACTTTTCATGCCCTTGGCACTCTTCTCCCCTCTTAAATGGTCAACGGAGCAAGTTTAAAATTTTCGAAATTAACAGCTACATATCAGTGTTAACCTTCTTAACATAGACATCGATTTAAAGAAATAATAATCATCGGGCTGATAGAATTCGGGCGAGATCTTTCGGGCGGGAATCGTTTGAGTGTAGCGAGCGAGATTTTTTACTCAGACCTTTTTACGGATTACCTACGATAATGTTTTCAGATATCATTCGTTAAACGTTATCATTTGTGTTAGTGAGGAACACGAGTTACCAAATACGGCTATTAGAAATTCCATGCAAAAAATACCGTTCTTCGTTAACGATTTAGTTTTTCCGCGTCTATAGCATGCTATATATATTATCAGAAAACACATATTTTCTATTACTTTATTGGGTTATTCACTTTTTTTAAAATGTTTTTTACTTTTTTTTTCTTTTTGAAATAACGACTTCGGTGTGAAATACCAAAATAAACAGACTTTCGCGATGTAAATTTAAGAGTATTATTAACATTAGTAATACGAAACGGATGAAAATGATTAATATTAATAAGCGCGTCAAACGCATTATCGGTTCTATTCATTTTTTTTTGGTAATGTATAGTCAGCCGCTCTACGATGATTTGAGCTTAATCGACTGGCGCTGATTAGCTTCAGAGAAAATTATTTTAAAAAACTTTATTAGAAATACTTGCTTTTAATTTAGTATTATGTAAATTGAAATTACGGTAATTCATTCTTTTAATCATATCAAATCTTTAACGGTTGATACATCATACTCAACTGCTTTACTGTATTTGTGATAAAAATTTTATTTTATTTTTTGTATTTTTTTTCTAGAATATAGTCACCTGAAAAATAAATATTTTACAGCTACATATTTAATCCTGCACGTTATTGTAACACGGATTAATTAATTAGAATCTGTTATTCTTATCAATGTGAAATATGACCTACATAAATCAGAATTCACTTTTAAACCATGCAAAAATATCAATAAAGCAGCTCATTTAGTAATAAAATTGAATAAAATCAACATATAATAAAGTAATAAAAATTTTCCGATTTTCATAAGCTTCAGCGGACGGCTGACATGATCGTACCAGGCCTTCATCACCATAACGTTTTTCACTGCACAATGAAAACTATCATTCTCATTACGGTGTTTACAATTTACCAAATTGCTTATACCAAAGTACTCTTCATGTAGAACCTCAATGCTAAGTAGTCGAAAGACTTGATCCGTATTAACGATTTCATAGTCTAAGACTTTTCGTTAAGTTCCATTAGTGTAAGTTTAGCATATACTGTTAAAATATATACGCGAGCCCTCGGTTTTTGGGACAATATCGTGAATATATCGCGTGCTATGAATATTTCTTCCCGACAGGGAAATAATGACGGGTTTTTCAAGTAATAACTCACTGAAGAACATTGTAAATGCAGCATTTTTGATGCATGCCATGCTCTGCTTGATTTATACAGCGTATGCAAACACTTCCCGCCAGACATATCAATCATTGCTAGTTCGGTTACTCGGAAACTATAATTACAATCTATATGGATGCTGATATCTACAAAATATTCCGCTATATCCACTTGTTGTGATAATAATACGGGATCAACGATTTTACGTAAAAAAGATGTTGATTCTTCTGATGTATAACCATCATCACATTGTGCTGTTGGAGGTGAAGAAGACGAATGCGAGTCACTATCACTCGGAAATGAATTCTGAATAAATTCAGCGGTTTTAATATCAATCGGATCGGCATTGTTATAGATTCTACAAAATGTACACGTTTAACATACCACTAATACTGACTGCCTGAACAGATCCGTTCGACAATCTAGCTCGATGTTTGCCTTTGAAAAGGGAGGGCTGCATCAGAAAAACCACATTCCTTTGGTGGAAGCTGGTTACATATGCAGATGAACGAAGTTGTCAAGTGATCTTTGAGTTATGTGTGTTTGTGTGTAGGTGTGTACATGTGAACCGGTTTCTACAAAAGATACGAAGGGTAAGATCCTGTTTCAGCAGGCTCAATGACAACGTCTCACAATTGAAATAAACGGCATGACAACACGCATGCAAGGATATAAGCGGAGCATTTTTTGGTTACGAGACTGTGTGCAAACATAATAGAGGGGAAAAATATATATATAATACAAAATATTCATAAAAAAAATATTTAGAGTTTGAAATAAATAAAATATTCTTTTAAACTAATAGACTCTGAAAAAATTAATATGAATGATGGGGAAACCAGCTCTAGCATATGTGAACGTAGGAATGGGTGGTATGGTTTCACTATAGCTGTGGGTAGATTTACTTATGAAAAATAATACGAAAGATTTGTAATTTGTGTATGGTGGATAGAGGAGGGAGAAGGAAATTATAAAATCGTGTTAAATAAAAATGTACTCGAATTCATTTTTGGGGATACTTATGTTTTTGGAAAAAAAATTTTGGATGTGAAAAAAATATATTTAAATTAAATCGTTAGTACTTAGATATGAAAAAGTATTATGAATGATGAGAGAACTATCGGTAGCATTTGAGTGTGAGGGAATGGACGATGCGCATTCATAGCGGTGAATACATTGTAGGATTTATTTTTAGAACCCGAGAAAAATAAAAATATTATGAACGTTTGGAAATAAGTGTAATGAAATATACTTTGGCTATTTCTATAATAGTTGGACTTGAAAAAAAAAATATATATACGAAATGTCGGTGTGTATGTGTGTGTGTGTGGGATGTGATATCGCGGTGGCTATCGCAGTGGTATAAGCATGTGAGGGAATTGATTATGTGCATTGACGGCGGACACAAAAAAAATAATTACCGTTCAATATGAAATGACGGTGGTGACGGGGGCGTCGATCGGGGGTTTGGGTGTTCATAGTAAAAGTAAATAGAATGCAATATATTAGACATCAAAACAGCGGCAGCGGTATGTGCAGGATCGGATGTTAAGCTAGCATAGCGTGTAAGATGATCGGAGGATAAGAAAAAATAAATAATGTATATTATAATCGATCGGAAAAGAGGGGGAATTTTCATACTTACACCCGGAATTTTGAAAAATCGCGGTAGCGCAGTGGTCAAAAGTGGCCAGTTTGGGTTACTTTCGGAAATTAATTAATTTACTTATGATAATTAATAATCGGTTCGGTTTACCGAAAATGCGTGGGACGCGTACAGGGGAATTTTGGGGAAATTGGGAGAATTTTGGAGGTATTTTGGGGAAATTTGGGTGAATTTCGATCAGCTGGACACGAATTGAGGCGACTTTTGTGTTCGGATTACCGGCCTGGGATGACTTTTCGGCTTCAAAATAGGAATTGGGGTTCCGATTAGCGGACTTCCCAGTCCCCCTATTTATAGACTACTCGTGTTACCGATAAACACAATATCCATTTTTACAAGCTCACTAGACAATCCAACAACTTTATCAATACCTTAAAAAGTGTAATATTCCAGTTTGAAGCTTGAATATATGGCATTGTAGACCTTTAATATGTGTAAACTGGCTAAAAGGTTAAAAGGAAATCGAGCCAAAAATAAAACTTCAGGGCAAAATGAACAATAGTAGGTAATCTTTACCGCGCATACCCTCTAGAATATTAATCGCAAAAACAAGTATTATACTTTATTTGAAAACTGTTGCTGCTGTTTCGTGTTGAAATAAGGGCGACATCAGTGGAACAGAAAAAAAAGCGTAGAACATGATGTTAAAAATTTAAGGGAATAATTTGACGAAGACACTTTCGACGCTATTAGAAAATTTATTGGTTCGGCACTGTCGACTAGTCGGACACCAAAATTCAAACGGGCTTAACCGAAATAAAGTTAACTAGGCGCTAAAACCGATTCAAATTTATTTGTCGGTATGTCTGTTTGGAAAAAAAATTAAATGTTTGCGTCAAGTTTGGAGTATTTCGGGAATACGGTTGGATGAGCTCCGCCCGTCTCGGTGTACCGATGATTTTTAATAAAGAGGTCTAAGTATCAATTATAACTTGCATGCATAACTATCAATGTCTAATTGGAGAAACTGCTCCTCTCTCAATTATTCCGAATCCTTTAAACTTCCTTCCCTTTGTTCAATTGTTATTATGCTGAGTCTTGTGCTATTCTGCGCCCTTCTTTTTAATGAGATCCTCAACTGCCTCTCGCAATCTCCTTATCCGGTCGGATGCTCAAAGCGTGCTGCAAGCTATCACATCTCCTTTCCCTTCTCACTCGACCGACTACGTCATTCTTCTTATTCGTTCTTTGATTCATGATCTCTTCCTTTTCCGCTTAATCCAAACGGATTTCTTTTCGATTCCTGACCATAATCGAGGGAAATGATTTAGTTGACATTCCTCTTTCCTCTTCTGGTAGGTTTTTTCCTGCTTTTTCAGCTTCCGGAATCTTACCCTTTTGCCTTCTCTCTGTAGCAGCTCATTCCAGACTATGGTTTAACTCCTACTACGTCTTTTCATTCTCCAACCCGGACTCCCCTTTATCTTGTCTATTCAACCTTCCCTTCGACGCTTCCTCTGGTTATTTAACTTTCCTTCCAAACTCTCCGCCTTATTACATGCATCAGGTTTTTGCTCGGATTTCCCGTTAAAATTGATGTTTCTCTTGCATTTCTCCGAGTGTAATTGTTTAATTATTACACTCCCCTACGTCGGTAAATTTATCTTAACGGTATCTCTCTGTGTAAATGGTTCACTTGATATGTTAAAATGAAAAAAATTCTCCCTTTTTCCGTTTAATGCATTTAATAAATTCTATTAAAAATCGAATTCAACTGTAACACCGTTTGATTACATTTAAATATTATAATATTAACGCAAAATTAGTATGCGAATAAATTTATACACTGTGCTTGGGGGCATCTGTGACATTTAAAAGCAACTTTTGCAGTTACAGCAAAGTGATAAGCTTCTACTTTTCTCTCGGCGGACCTCCAGTCTTCACATTTTAAAGACCCATCACTTACGAAGATGAGAGCTACCGAACAACAGCTAAAATCACTACTATGAATCAATGTGTAAATCGAATTCCTATGTTGAATTCTTGAAATCATCATACGATATAACTAATTTTTTTACACTTTTTATCTTGGTAAAACATTCATTAGAATTGTCCTCGTACCATGTACACCTCTGTTTTTATTTCAAGTGATGATAAAAATACGTCTCCTTATACGACCGTATTATTATAATGTAATTTTACGGTTATACAATTATACAATTATATTAGATGATACGATTGCAACATTAAAAAGCAATTGTACAATTATCGGCGTTATTTTAATCATTTTTGTTAATTATTACGTTCGAATCAGTTGCAATTGCAAATACATCCGGGTATTTTTTTATCAACAGATGTGTTTCATATATATTTTTTTATTCCCCCACCGGTAAAATAATCCGTCGTTATAACGTATATAGACAGGACGGCAAATGCTATATCTTGCAAGTCATTACTTTCAGTCAACAAAGGTGTGGCCTTTCATTATTTTAAAATGATATCTACAAGGAAATCCACTTTCATCGGTGAACGGTCGACTTAGATAAATAATCGCCACGTAAATAAAGATGACACAATTCAGATTTCATACACTAATTTATTCAGCGAATCGCTTTAAAGTATCGCGCACTCTATCGTTCATAAAACCAGACACGTTCGAGTGCAATTCGCATTTCTGTTTTGTTCAATTTACGCTGAATGACCATTTAACGGTAAAAACAGATAACACAGAAAGTCGTCGAATTCGATTCTGAACGAACAACAGTTACACCAAGATTAGTTTTATATAATACTGATTAAAACCCCACCTCTACATTTCTTAGTCTCTGCTCAAGACGATCATGTGACTCTGAAGCCAATCTGATTTCATCAATCTCACCTTAGTACAGCGTTTTCTCGCTTTGTTTTATTTAGTCACTATGCTAAAGCTGTCGGCACTCACAATCAGTAGTAAAAGTCAACAGTCAACGCGTTCCGAGAATTTTATCGAAAAAATGAAATCGTTTAATTGTCGCGATGCTGCAGGAAAGAACTAAAGAAATCTCAGATGTTGGTCAGCTTTTTGCTGCATGAACAGAATAACTAGAGGCAGCCCTCATTCACGCTGGATCTGGCTTGATATATTTCTTCTTTATCAACGTATATTGAAAGTTGTTGGCATTTCGTCATTTCGTCAGATCTATCAAATGACACTTCAGAAACAAGTATTTTTTCAAATTATTTGAAAACAAACGAATGAACAAAAGTTAGGGAAGCAGATCTTTTTGAAATACATCGATATGTTTTGGTAATACGAGCTTTCTGCTTGGGAGGCTCATCAACTGCGGACATTAGCACAAGAGGAATTTATCTATATTTTCAATGTGTATCAGCGGAAGAATGCGAACCAGACCCTATCGAACGGAATTACAACTATGCCACCGTATTTAAATAATATTCGAAATAAATTTTTCGATGAAACAAAAGACGAGTAAAATATGAGAAAAAAAAATGAAAAATGAATACATAATGGACTGAATAAAATAATCAACTAGGATCAATTGTGTGTGTGTGTGTTTAAAATGATGATGCTACCGAATAAATAATTAGATTTACACAAACATATAATATATACGTATATAATACGAGTATAAACCCACTTCTTTATCGTTTTCCGATGGGGTCCGCTGTGTTGGCGCGTTTTTTTCCTGTAGTCTTCGACATCATCTGTCCCAACACCAGTTTCCCTCATGTCACTCTTGACAGAGTCCATCCACCGTCTTTTCGGCCTACCACCTTATGGCCGTTTTCCTTAGGAGGTTCATAAGCATCTTCACCGGTTTATCGCCTGCTTCCCTCATGATGTGTCCATACTATTGAAGTCGCGCTTCCCGTAATTTTAAGTGTGTAGGTACAACGCTTAAACGCTTTCTTATATCCTCGTTTTTGATATGGTTGAGAAGTATGTATCCGAGAGACAGACAACATTTTCTCAGTTCAGTTACATGAAGCCTTTGATCGGGTTTTTGAAGTTGTCGTCCAGCATTCAGCTCGGCATAACGATAACTGTGTTTTATAAATCTTCCCTCGCAAGATGGTAGGTCATTATTCTTTTGTTATACAATACTCCAGTTAGCTGCTTCACCTTCATCTATGCTATTTTAATTCGGGGAAATCTGTGTCGTATATCATTTTCTGAGGTACTACTGCTATAGAGGAGTCCTGGTGTTTGAATTGAGCGACCTTCTTTAACTTTGCTTTATCAGTTTAACTAGTTTCGTCTGCAGGTCGTTGACAATTGCTTCAACGCTGAGACTACACTCGGAACTGACTGTAGATTTTTGATTCATATCGTTATACACATATGCACTCCCCCTTGTGTGTCTGCCTATTAACTGCTAACTAACGCGTATATCATGTATGTTCGCCATTGCCTTCCATAAGATATTCTATTAGCGGTTATTTTAATTTAATTTCTGTAATACTTTTTGTCGTTGTCCGAGATCGAACGCAAGACTTCGGCGTGGCGGAAGTTGAATGCTCTAGCAACAAGGCGTCTTAAAATTGAATTTTACTCTTCTAGAGTTTAAAAATAATTTTTATTTTAACCGATTTGTAGGAACCCGGAATTAGTTTTTAAAAAAGGAAAAGAACATTAACATCGAGTTTTCTTATTACACGAGAACAACAAAATCACTAAATTATACTTAAAGATAAACTTTTTTTTTCCTTTCTTTTCTTTTCTCGCTATTTACACCTAGTCTTATCAACCATTTGGTAATCTATAGAATAAGTTAAAATAACACACGAATAAGCAACCTATCAAGTGAAGAGTGCTAAAATTAACTTATATATGTACACACAAAATGCATACACAAATACTGTTGTATTCTCACGTACGCATACATATCGTACATGCACGCACCTGCACCCACGCCCGCACATACACCCTCACACATTACGCACATACACATATTATTTATACATTTATAACCTATATATGAGATCTTGAGGTTGTTTTCTATTCAGCCTCTCGCTTAGGTCACACTCAGGCAGTTCTTTTTTCAATCTGGCAGCATATCGTCGTCGAGCAGCAGTTTCTATTTCATTCTTTACAAATTTAACTCCAAGATCTTCATAGATTGTGATGTTGGTTACGTGTACCCATGGAGCAGAGATGATTGTGCATAATAACTTTTATTCTGTACTCTTTGCATAATTGAAATGTTGCTACAGCCTCATAATTGACATATATACCAAGATACTTTATATCTTCTTTCTGTGAGGAAGCTCCCCACATTATTCATAATTACATTCCGGATGAATCGATTCTTCTTCGGTTAGCGAAAACTACTCGAGATAATTTACCCTTATTGATCTTCCATAATTTGTCCATGATGTTACTTTATTGACACTGCTGTCTGCCGGTTTTTACGCGCAACTTTCCGACATTTATTTGAACACAAGATCGCTGTGTTATCAGCAAAAGTTGCTATATCGACGTGCGATGAGGTAGGAATATCCGCTGTGTAGATAAAGTATAGAAGCGGCCCAAATAAACTTCCCCGAGGAACGCCTGCTCGAACCGGATATATACTCGATTCGTCATCACCCTATTTAACGTAGAAATGTCTTTCGTTTGAAATACGACCGGAATAATTCAGTTAGCTGGTAGGGAAAATGACGTTGAAGTTTTTGCAATAGAGACCATCGCGTCAAACTTGATCGAATGCTCGGCTTACATCTAAAAATACGCTATGGCAGAGACTATTTTCTCATCCAGGGATTTTTCAATTTGACTAACAATCCGATATGCACTTGTTCTATTGTACTATGTTTTGCTCGGAAACCAAACTCTCGTGATCAGGTATTATCTCTTTTGCATTCAACTATTGGCATTATTTTTTTTCTTTTAAATAAGTTGTGGGTCCCGCAAGACATACTGCCCGTGTGCGGATGCCTAATACGCTTATCATCGTTTATTCAAGAAAAAATGTGTTACAATAGTTCTTTACTTATACTATTAATTTTTGTACTTATAAATAGTGGGAAAATATAAACTAGAAATAGAATAATAATAATAGAACAAGACTAAAATAGGTAAAAACAAAGAAAAACTACTTATTTATACAATTTCATAACCACGAGTTCGACAAATATATAGGAATGGTCGATTCTCCACTACAGCCAGTTCCTAATTTATCTAATCTAATGTCACTCAGTGTGATCAATCAACCACATTGCTTAATTAATAATTTCCAAGCTACACTATTTCTTTTTGCATTATATCTTCTGGGATTCGTTCTAGAAGCTTAATTAGAACTATTTCATTAGTATTATCAATCTTACTATTCATTTCAGTCGAATAAAATATACCTCTTCCTATTACTCCCCGTTGTCCTACTTCTTGTCATTGTAGCTATTGACATGTATATTTGTGGTGTCTTATATTCAAGTAATTAGTGATAAAAGTAGTACATCCTTGGAGACAATTCATTTTTCTCTCTTCGCCAGCTAATATTAAACCTGATCTTTATTAGGTAATATTACCTTTAAGCATTTCTTTTGCTGACTACTAATCTTTTTGATTGTCGTCCGTTTTGCTTCACCCCAAATTCATATCCCATACATGATTCTAGACAATACTATAGCGTTATAGTATACACGAAAACTACAATATGGTATTGAAAGAGTCAATTTATAAAGTGCCGGTATCATATGCATCTGCTTTTATTAGATAAATTTATAACATGCTTGTCCCAAGATTCTGTCGATGATTAATCCTAAATATTTAACCTCTCCTGTCGTTTCGAGTTGTGTGCACCCACAGTTGGAAGTAGAAGTCAAGTAATTATGTAAACAATTATTGTTATGTATTTTAATAGATGGTTTATGGACGTTCTTATATACAGAAAGCCTTCGATTTTTTTATATTAATAGTCAGATGTTTATCATGCGCCCAAATAGACATACTATTCACATCCTCTATTCTTTTTAGTAGTAATTTTTCGTATATAATTTAGAAATTCCCGGCAAGATTGAAATTGGTCGATCAATGATGGTTCCCCGTTGGAGGTTTTTATGGTTTTTGAATTGAGGCACAATTTACGACAATTTTAGTTGTATCGGAAAATATACGTTAGTCGTAGCATCGCATTAAATATGTACATTAATAATGTCAGTCCTTTTTTAGGCAATTCCTTTAAATAGACTGCCACTTTTTATGCCGCTATAGTAAATATTTTGTTAGTAATAGAAAACGCAAATTAAGAATTTTAAATCATTTTTTGTTTAGTGTTGTTTTGTTGTTTTTTGTTTTTTTTTTTTTTTTTTTTTTTGCAATCTCCCTGAATATCAATACAGATTTAACCGAAGAACTGGACACACCTACGCGTATCCAGAATTTTTATCAGAATTTGTCGCTATTATTTAGTTATAAACGTCTATCGCATACGAAAAATACTCAAAAGATTTTTTTCCAACAAAAATTGTACGAATTTTTTGTCGAGAATAATTTTAAACATTGCAACTGTAGTAATTTCATTGCGGTTTTGTAAAATAAATTAAAGACGTTTTCTATTTTCAGGGAATTCGTTAAATCGTCGAAGCTAAATACGATTCATAAGCCGTTAGAGTTATATTAAATGATAACAGCGTATTCACTTTGACTTTATAATAATAATCTGGACGATTATACGCAGCTACATCTATTGTGTTCGCTGGTTGTTTATAGGAAAAATCTGTATCGAATGGCCGCTTCCTACATACATAAGTATGTGCTCTTCGCTGTATATAATAATAAAATCGTATAGCGTAATAAAACATCTACTAGCGTACGTAATGTAGAGAAACAGTTACGATACTTTGCAGAGAAATCTTTCGATTGGTCCTTCAGTTAACGACATCCTCGGTTCGTTACAATATGTTTCTGTTTATCGCTCTACCAAATGCAGTGTTTTCACTCAGGTCACGAAACGCATCACCCACTACATACCGGTGAACTGTTTCCTTTCTTAAATTATTTAACGCTAATTTTCGAAATTAAAAATAATTTTAATACAAAAAATGACTTGAACAGATGTAATTTTTAATTTTTATCATTCGTGTAACATTCGCAGTGCATTCGCTGCCTTAAATTACATTCGATCATATGCACTTCCGCATTGGCAATTTAAGGAGTTCCCGAAAGAATTAGATTCTCAATATGGCGATATGTTACATTTCAGCCAAGTCCGATGGTTAAGTCGTGGAAGATGTTTACAGCGGTTTTATGAGTTACGAGAAGAAATTGACTTGTTTATGAATGACAAACAAAGAGACCTGTGCCAGAATTAAGAAATGACGAGTGGTTACTGGATTTATGCTTTTTAGTGGATGTTGTCGAAAAACTCCATCAATTAAGTGTATTGATCATTTCAAGGAAAAGACAAACTTATAATCGATACATTTAATCACATCAAAGCATTTTCCAGAAGAAATTGTTGTTATTTGAATCGCAATTGAAAAGTTATAACGCTCACCACTTTCTATTGTTGAAAGAATTTAAGAAATTAAAATGTAGCAATTACATTAAAAGCTTACATTTGAAAGCCAATTTAGTAATTTAGTTAACTACAACAAAAATTTTTTGAAATGTATTCATCTACTTTTCATGTTGAAATCGAGTCGTCAGCCCCAGAATATCTCCAAATGGAACTGGTTGACTTGCAGTGAAATATTGAATTAAAACACATGTTTGAAACGTCAGAATCAAAAATAAATTTTTATACCACTTCCGTCACAAAAGAGAAATTTTCCAATTTGAGAAATCTGACACAAAAAGTTGTTAGAGCTTTTGGTCAACTTACACTTGCGAATCTTTTTTTTCGAAAATAAAATTGACCAAACACAAAACACGCTCAAACATAATCGACGCTAACCTGCAAGACTAATTACGATGTGCAAATACCCAAAGCTAAGTGGAAGAGTGGAGAAACAAATATTTCACTAGTAAAATAAATATTTTTTAATGATTTCACTTTTTTTTTATTTCTTTATTTTTATTTTTTCCCTAAATGTTTATAGTGGTCTAAATCTAATATGGGGGGGGGGATAAATGATTTTATATGCGGCCCGCGGAGTTACGATGTATTTCCAAAGTGGCCCGCAAGATCATTTAGGTTGGCCCCCCTGGTGTAGTACTTTGTAAATAAATAAATGGATTTATAAATAGGTAAAAAAAAAATAAAAAAATAAAAAAGGGAAAAATTAGCTGTTCCAATATATTTACTTTACTTGTTGCAGTATGTGTTTAGAATACTTTTGTGATTTTTGGTATGAATGTATATATATATAATATGGGATATTATTGTGGCTTAAATATATGTACGAAATGTAAAATGTGAGGGTTCAATACATGGATGGTAAATGTGGCTATGCATACTTATTCTCTTTACAGTTATTTTCATTTTTTTATGTACAATTTGTTTCGTTTTATTTGATGTAAAAATGTACTAATAGGATATTGTAATTTTAAGTTTAAAAGTTTATATGAAACCTTCGCTTCAATTTTTATAATATTCTCTTCTCGTGCGCATCTATTGTACCCCATTACTCACGCTATTTTACGCACGCGTGGTATTTTATAATAAAAATATATTGATATTGACATATTGAAGTTAGTGCTCAGCGAGGACTTTATTAGGGTATATAGATCAGCTTGTCTCCGTGTGAAACTGATGAGAGACGTGTGTTCCTACATAACTTACTATTCTAGAGACTTCATTGTAACAGTAGAGTTAGTTCTTTGCGTGATTAGTGCTGCATAATTTAGTACCCTAGGAGCTTTATTAAGGTCTTTATACTGCTGTAATACTGATGTAACGTTACATCTTCTACCTAAATATTAATACTTCGGAGGCTTCATTGTGAGTGTCTGTAGAGAAAGCATTAAAAGGTATAAAGAGGTTTGAGAAATGCCGAGCTACGCCATTTTATAGGCTTTTATTTAACTCGCTTTGTCATTTTGTCTGTCTGGGGGGGAATCTTGCGAACGATTTTTCATCTACTTCCTGATGAATTAAAAAGGTGTCCTTTTGCAGAAATGTTTGTTATAGATGACAATACAATATTATGCAACATCTGGATTTCCAGCTTTAAAATTAGAGACCCTCAAGGCGTGTCGAAAGCTCGAAATTTTGAAAAAAAATATTTTTTTTTTCGGGCATGATATCGTTGGAAAGATTGCTATTTGTCGAGAAAAAAACCATATTTTATTTCTTTAATGAAACTTTTTCAAAAAAGCGCGAGATCTAATACGTAGCTCCCCCTCTTTGGGGTGCGAGTATTATAGCTAAAAATTTTGAACAAGGGTGAAAACATGCACATGCACGTATATTTCTTTGGTTTGGAACATCTAGTTTTCCAACTCTAAAATTAGCCCCTCGAGCTCTAACTTTTGGAAAACAATATTTTTTTTTCCGAGCATACGATATATTGCTGGAAAGAACGCTATTTGTCGGGAGCAAACTCGTATTTCATCTTCTTAACGAAACATTGAAAGTTTACTAAGAGTTTAAGAAGGCACAAAAAATTACGTGTAGCCCCCCCCCGCTTGTGGCTCAGCTTTATAGCTGAAAATTTTGAACGAGGTTAAAAAAATACGCATATCCCTGTGTATTTCTTTACTTTGGAACATTTGGGTTTCCAACTTTAAAATCGGGCCCTTGGGGCGCCAAAAGCTCGAAAGTTTCAAAAAAAAATATTTTTTTCCCGGTTATGTGATATATCAATGGAAAGATCGCTATTAGTCAAACATTGTGTTTTACGTACTGAGGATTCTGTATGTATTGTATGAAAAACAAAAGACAGTATATAATTGAAAGAATGCGATCCATTATTTAATAAAATGTAACACAAATTTCTATAAATGTCCTATAATCAAGATGTTGAATACAATAAAGAAAATTTACAATTCTAAATTTATTGTTTTTTATTGAAATACATAGTAAAAAGAAGTCCAGACTAAAAAATTAACAATTAAAAAATTTAGAAAAAATGTCTTAAAAATGGGCTTTTATTTATGCACTAAAAAGAAGTACAAAATAATTTTATTAGTGTGCGACTACCAGATAAGCATCTTAAAATTAAAATCTGAAACTACAAAATAATCTGAAAAGTAAACGCGAGGGCCGCAGATTAGTAATTAAATATTAATATTATAGTACATCCTAAGCCAAAACTACAATCACTATTTAATGTTGTTCCATTGTTGTGCATCACAATATCGCACGCACCGAAAAAGTTTTTGTAACTGTGGCCCCCGCTTTTATTTTTCAGAATAGTATTTTGTAGTTTCCGATTTTAATGTTAAGACGCGTATCTGGTAGTCGCACACTAATAAAGTTATTTTGTACTTCTTTTTAGTGCATAAATAAAAGGCTATTTTTAAACAAGTTTTTTTAATTTTTTTTTTCATTCATTATCCTGAAGCAATGAGCCTAACATAAAGGGGTGTGCGGTGGTGAACTCTTACTCGAGAGTTTGTTGTAAAACGGGTCTGGTCGTTTGACCAAAAATATTAGCTCTCGATTAGTTTATTAAAGGAGGTACACTAATATGGCAGATTAGCTGAGTAGAAGGAGGAATGGTCATGTGGCTAAATATCAGCTTCTGCTGAGTGGTTAATAGCTCAGCTTCGGTATTTCCTACCTTCTGTAGCAACGTGGATGACGGAATATATTGCGCATACAAAAAGTTTGATCCGTAAAATGCTATTGTGTACATATGGTAGATGCTAGACACATATTTCCAATGTATCAATATTATTGCATTTCGCTTTACAACATCTAATTGGCAACGGTACACATCTTTGTACATTGCAACGGTTTATGAAGTCAACGCGTTTCCTATTCTGAATGCGATATACAAATATGCAACTGGCAAATCAATCGACGGCGGCGGGTTCCATTCTTTTTTGCTCTTCCACACACTCGGTCCGCTACTAAATCTTGCAACTTAATCATTACTCGCATCAGACACTTCCAATATTTACATTAAGAACACTCACACATGCACAATATTTGTACATTTATGCGCAGGCTACATTAAACATCGAAATGTTACACAAATTAAAAATGCAGTAAAATTTTAAAAAATAATGCACGAACGGAACTTGTAAATTTCTTCAAAAATTTGGATCCTTTAGCTTTGAATTTTGAACGTTTTAAACAATCTCCTCCGATATCTTTTCCTAATTTCTGAAATAAATAAAAGATTTACGCCAACATACATTTATCGGAAAACTTGGAACAGTGGTGTATCGTCATGCATGAGCAATCGTGCTAATTCTGCGCCTTCAGCTTTCACAAGAACAAATATGCACACGATAGTTGCCATTACTGACGAGCATTAGAACAGATAGTGCGTCCACATTGCTGTGTATAGTTCAAATGAACTTGATATGTTTGAAATATTAACAACGGCGAGGGGCAGGTACAAAAAGGCCAGCATACTTATACACTTTACATGCTTGCGTGATACAGGGTAAAAGTAAAAACGAAATATTGAAAAGTTGGTTTCATGATTAACGTTAAAGTTCGTTCGCAATGAACTGTGCCCATCCATGATTGATTATAGTTCGAAAAAACTACCGGTGGACGATTGTTGCAGGCAAGCGCGTGAACGGAACACCTTCATGCATCGGTATGTAGGAACGAACTGCGGCAATAGAGAAATATTCGGATTTTCAAACTGCTCTACAATGGAGGTTTTGAATTATTTTTCAGTGCTGATAATACAGGTTTTAGTTAATTCTGTATACTGTAAAAATGTTCAGAGTTATGCCGTGTCGAAGCTGCCAGAGTGGCTATTGTAAACTATTGAAATTAGACATGTAATTTTTTGTAAAAAAAAAAATGTAAATACCAATCTGAGAGAAAAGGGAAAAAAGGAAAAGGAATAAAAGGAGGAAAAAGGAATTTCTTGACGGTAAAAGTAACAGGGCAAAATCGGGGGCCAATATATCACTTTATGCATTCGGAAAAGTTAGACGGCGAGTGTGATAATAAATTTAATGGCGCGAACTAAACTCCTCTTTATATTAGGTTTGTTTCTGAAAGATTTTCCTCTCTTATCATACGAACGTGTTTTCTTGTAAATTAATTTGCCTTTTCCGCTCCTAGTCAAACTACCGCTACACTCCTTTTTCCATGAAATTCATTATCAACGCAATAATACGGCACCATCCACATCGCCTTTCCAACCTGTTATTCTTTAGTCAAAGTAAGCAATTTTCCCCCGTCTAAAAACTGCTCTCTGATAAAAGGGAAATTTCTTCAAATTATTAAACTATTATCGAAACAGCGGCGGAATTTTTCTTATTTGAAAGGGATAAATAGGTCGCACCAGTTATTTTTTTCGCTTCATTTTTTCATTAATAACTTCCAAAATGAATAAAAAATTTAAAAAAATAAAAAAACGACGAAGGAAACAATTTTTACCCGATTTCCAAACGCGTGTTATGCTCAATTCGATCATCTTTTGTTAGATTTAAAAAGTAGATTTATTTTTATTTATTTATTTTTGTAATTTTTATTAGTTGAAAGAAAAAGTAGAGGTATACGGTAGAAAATATCGAATCTTTTCTTTAAATTTTTAACGTTGAAAAGACGACAGCGCCTATTCAATCATGTAATTCGGGAAAGCGTGTTACCTTTTCCGATTCAATAACCGTATAAATTAGAAAATAAAATAGAAATTGCTGAAATCTCGTCTGATTTCTCGGCGCTTAATGACTTTTATGCTTCGCGCGGTTATAAAAAAGAATAAAAATTCGAGTTTTCCTCTAGGCAGTTGGGCATGCGGTTTTTCTTCGATTTACATTTCCAGTTGTATGAAATAGGAACACAGACGACAGTGAGAAAGAAAAGATATCACTACAAGTCTGTAAGGTTTGCGTGTAGATCGAAAGGGGCCGAATGCAAACAGATACATAGGCGAGATTAAAAAACAAACTATTTAAAACAGATGATAATTATGTGATGAAAAGAGGGAGAATATAATGAAATGGTGTAAAGTGGGAAAAGTCACGTATTAAAACGACCGAAAGTCGAAATCGGTGAAAAATGTAATGAAATAATAATTATTTAAAAAAAAAAATTAAGAAATTAAAATATAATCATAATAATTTAAGTTAGTTATTATTATTATTATTATTATTTTTATTATTATTAGGATATCAATCAAATTAAAGATGTACTAAATTGCTCAAATTTAACTAACATGATAAAAGAGTACCTGAGGTTACAGATGAAAAAATGAGATTAGCATTCGGAAAAAATAAATACTACGTTATCTAAACTAACGACTCCTCCTAATAACAACTGATTGATTAAATTTAAACAAATTCTCAAGAGGTTCAAAGAATGACTAAATTAGTCGAGAAGAATTATTTATTCACATCTCTCGTTGAAAAGTGGTTATATCCAAAAAAGATACTGGCCAGTATATTATGAGGAAGAAAAGATCTGTTCAATCTTTTATGCTGAGTCTTCTGCTATTCTGCGTGCCCTTCTTTTTATCAAAACTTCACCGGCTTCTCGCAATCTCCTTATCCTGTCGGATGCTCAAAGCGTGCTGCAGACTATCACATCTTCTTTCCCTTCTCACTCAACCGACTGCATCATTCTCCTTATTCTTTCCTTAATTCACGATCTTTTTCTTTCCCACTTTATCCAAACGGATTTCCTTTGGATTCGTGGCCATTCCGGAATCGAGGGAAATGAGTTGGTTGACACTCATTTGCTCGATTATCTTCCTCTTCTAGTAGGTTTCTTCCTGCCTTCTCAGCTTCTAATATTACCCTTCTGTCTGCAGCTGCTCATTCCAAACTGTGGTCTGACTCCTAGGTCTCCTCATTCTCCAACCCGAACTCCCTTTTCTTGTCTATTCAACCTTCTCTTCTACGCTTTCCGTGGTTTAATTAACTTTCCTTCTATGCGCCGTTCCAATCTCTCTGCGATTTGCCGCCTGCGTTTTATGGTTTACTCCCTTCCTCATTGTTCCGTTGTTCTCTCGTGCCTTCTCCTTATTGTCCATTGCACCCTCCCAGCAATCAATGTATTTCTGATTCCGATCATATAATGTTTTCGGTTGTTCGTAATTATCAACTGAACAAGCTTCCTTTTAATTCCTTCCTCTTACAAACCGGTATTCCCGCTCCATACTATGCTTCATTCATTCTCTCCCTTCCTTCTCCTTCGGTTATCCTAGCTTTTGATTCCTTTCTGTCGGCTATCTCTGATCCTCTCTGTTCCGCTGTTCTTGGGCCAATGTCCATGTTGACGAACCCATTAAAAAAAAGAAAAGATCTGTCATTGAAGAAATGTCGGTTAATGGAGTTAAACAGAGCGAAATGGGCAAAAAAAACTTGTAGCTTCGTGCTTTTCTGATTACTTTTTTTTTTTTTTTATGGCTCAGCTTCAGTTCACTATCAAAAGCCATTCGGCCACCAACCAGTTGATATCGGAATAATTCTAACTAATGTAAGATACATAATATTTCATTAGGAAAGAGGTTACAGCCAACCATGGTCGTAAATGTTCAACATTACCCGCGGATGATGGCTGATAAAATCTTTAGGAAAGAGAAATTGGCCAGACTGAGCCCAAGATACATAGAATACCTGAACTTGACTGAGCAGAAAATTAATGGAACAGGAATCGCAATCATCGTATACAATAATTATAACAAAAACAATCATGGCCAAAAATGCTTCGGCATAGTCCGCGAATGTCTGCACAAAATCATAGTGAAAGGGAAACTGCCCAAGTCGAGTTCGAAATGCGTTGGGTTCCCCAACATGACAGGACATCAAGAAATCGGATAATGGATCACGTATTATCAAGAGTTGCAAAGGATAATTAATTAATAAAATAAATAAGTGTATACTGTTAAACTGATTACTTCTTAAAATCTGTAATCAGTTTAATTTTTTTTTTAATAAAGAACTCGGAATTTGATGATTACGCAAATCCTATTTATCAGCATTACCAGTGATGAGGTGCAAAAAATAGAATAATTTCTCTACTAAAGATATATAGATCGGTTTGATTATGATGGCATCTCAATAACACGAATTAAAAGGAAAATATGATGTTTTTTGTGAAACCCTTAACGTATCTAAATCACACCTGTATATAAGAATGGTAGTAAATCTGAGGTATCTAATTATAGGCCAATATATCTTCTTCGTACCACTTAAACAATCTTCAAAAAATATATTAAGCACAAAATAGTTTGTTACCTTAATAAAATACATTTTTTCACTTCTAACTAGCGGAATATTTGCAGTTTTAATTCGAATTCGTTTAGTTTTCACAATTTTTTTTGAACAACATTTTATATTTTACTATAAGTTTTTTTCTTTTGCTGCGCTGTTAAAGTGTCAAAAGATAAAACAAGTTTTAGCGGACTGTTAAGGCATTGCAATAGCGCCGATAGTGCATTTTCAACAAATGGTAAAGTAGTGTATTGCCAAATTTTGGCCTAATTTAATTGGCGCCACTTTAAGAATTAAGTTAGATGCGGTATGCTTTATCGTAATCCTGGATGGAATTTATTGCAAGTAATATTGAACATTTTAGATGGAGCGTCAGATGAAAACGAAATCTCTTGAACTTCATTTGAAGTGACTGTATTTAAATATTTACCGGGGTGCATCTTGCAATGTGGAGAGGTAATTTTTTGCATTATAAGCTACGTGAATAGATACAAGACATAATTCTCGTATTGAAAATTTAGAAAAAATTCTTACTGTTAAATGTAAAATAATTTTTAAATTTTGTTTTATAATTTAATATAAGTTAATTTAATAGAAGAAACTGCAGATTTCAGGGTAAAAAACAAAATTTTATTTTATTTTTTTAATATACATTATCTATTATGAAATTTTTGGTGCATATTTTCGTGCATATTTCTAGAGTTTTGAGTGCACATATTGCAGCTTTTATTGGGGTTATAGTGCATACGTTGGGTTTTTTAGGGAATATAAATCCGAACCCTAGTTATAATACTTTAGCTGGTCATGTTTTTTATTAATTAGATTGTATTTCTTACATACAATGTGTTCTTAGTTCTATTGTTTATTTGCATGTTATATAAATTGAGAATGTTATAGCTAATGTAGTTACTTAGTATTAGGTGCATCTTCATTAAGGATTTATTAATAAAATTCTTCTTTCTGTATAATGATTTGATTTCTTCTTGTATCCATAATCTTTCTGTTTTTTTCTTAACAAACCTAGTGTCCAAAGGTCGCCTTATCTACACATTACTCACATGCCTTTTTTCAGTATCGAATTGTTACTTGTCTCTCTTACGTGTCCCCACAAAATTAAATTCGGCTGTACTAGAAAACTTATATTCTAGCGACTATTTCCCTTCTATAACACAGGAATTTTCATCAACTTTGCTTAACGGTTAATGCTCTAATATCCCAAAGTGACATCTACCCACCCTCTCGAAGTCTGCCATGATGATATTGACTAAAATAAACCACGTACAGATTTTAGGGATAAACTGAAAGTTAATAAACTGATTTATAATCAAACAATACCTATTGTTAATTTTGTTAAATATCTCGGAATAATTATAGATAATAAATTTAAATATAATCGTCATATTAAATATATTTAAATGAAAAAATCAATAAAGTATTTTACATGCTATTAAAACTTCAACCAAATATTAGAGATGTTAAATATAAGGGAAGAGCTATAATGTATAATGGTATTGTGCAATCTATCTATAATTAGGATGCCAAGTAGATACATATTAAAACTAAAACAAAATTAGCGTTCAAATCTATTATAAGTAAACAGAGAAAAATACTACCCAACGTTGGCTCATTACATGGAATATTGTGTCGACAGCAGCGGCTCCAGTGATCACTGTCCTCTACCCCATAGAGATTTATGATTGTTCAAGGCGGTGTTAACATCTGAATTTAGGATGTGCAAGTTAGACAGAATTTGATTAAAGCTCTAGTTACTATGACCTTTATGCTCAGTTCTATGAAACGAACGTAACATATGATGGAGTTTTTGCTGATGTTAAAAGTTTTAAAGACTATATTAACACATTAGTCAACAACGTATGGCAGGATCGTTGGAATAAGCAAACTACTGGTAGGCAAACGTACCTGTTTCTTCCTGGTATAAAAGTAAGGTTTGGTTTAAAAAATTTGGACATTAGAGTTACTTCGCCAGTCAGGCTCTTTCCGATTAAGGATCATTTTTGTCCCTATGAGAAAAGAGTTAACATTGTCAGCGATGATAGTTGTGTATATTTTACGACATGAATGTATTCCCGGTCTTCCATGCCTTGTTTCAGTGCACCTGCTTGATTGTCATGTTCGTAAAAAACATAATATCCATTGTAGAAAAATTAATGGTGATTCCCTCTAGTATTAATAAGTAGAATTTTAAAGCTGTAATGAAATTTTTAAAATCAACCATGTTGTTTAGAAATAAAAATGGTCCTAAATTATTGCTAAGAATATTTTGTGTATATCACGACTATGCCTTATTGGCATCGTGGTTGCAAAATAAATAAAAAAAAAAACAAAAAAAAAACCACCTTCTCTTTCCTACCATAAACAGAAATGAAGCTAGAAATGGAGTTTTGAGTCCATCTTTTTGCGCCAAATTAAACCCGCTACCGAACTATGATGGCCTACAGTGCAAGTTTCGTGCAGAGATCGTTATCTTATAAGTTGTTTGCGGACCGGATACATTACTGTTATACGTGATTATATTTTCATTAACCCATCTGCAACCAGCCCTCTATCTGCTTAGCCTCACATACAGTAATGTGGACTGCCTTAATTATGACACGCGGTGTTGTCGTTTTTTAAACTGACAATCTGATCTCACAAGTCTAAAAGTAATCGTCATAGTGGTAATTATAAAAAATAATAATAACAATAATTTCTTCTACATACAACTCGAGGTAGATTTTTTTCCAGAAAATGTTTGAAACCAAATTACACAACTACGCA